>BTHU01000002.1:166091153-166363653 GCA_036184795.1 Tokudaia tokunoshimensis | reverse complement strand
ACATGTCTTGAGTCCACATAATTTTCACCAAAGTGAATTGGGTCACTTAGAAAATTCAAGAAATGAGCTGTAACTTAGCTGCACTGACTTATGATGCTTGAGATTTGGTGATGAGTTCCCAGAAGGGCAACGTGACTTGGTCCCCACCTCGGAAGCACCAGAATACATTCATCTTCAAAAATGACAAGTTTGATAAGAGTGTTCAGACCAAGAAAATTAATGTAAAACTTCATGATGGAGTATGTCGGCACTGCAAAGAAGTTCTTGAATGGCATGTAAGATAGAGCAAATTCAAACCACCATCAAAGCCTAAGAAATGTGTTAGATGTTTACAAAAGACCATAAAGGATTCTTACCACATAATGTGTAGACCATGCATGTGCCTATGAACTTGAAGTTTGTGTAAAATGTGGAAAGAAAGAAGAGATCGTTATTCCATTTAATAAAGAACCAGAAACTTCAGAAGATACTGAAAATGAAGGTTCTAGCCGCAGAAGAAGCTGCAAATGGAAGGAAGACAGTGATGAGGACTGAGTGCTGAATCTGACTCGGATAGTGAGGATGGGGACACTGAGGCCTGACCGCACCAAGGCAGCTGCAGAGGGAGTCAGAAAAGGCTGCTCCAATAGGCAGACCTAGCTCACGAGCAACGTCAGTTACTTATAACATTTGAGTAGCAGAATCTTAAAGGTTTTCACAATAACACTTAGAATTTGTTTAGAAAAGCATATTATCTAATGTCAAATTATTCAGTGATGAGAATTGGTGATTTTATCAGAACTGTCTCATGGAAAACTAAGATGACTAACTCAGAGTACATTTCGGTAACCTGACCTTGGGTATGTGACTTCTTTAGCAAAAGCCCCCTTACGTTGTACAAAGCAAAACAGTTTATTTTTACTCACCCATACAATCATGTGTAATGTTTTTCCTTCAAAAATGTTTTTATACATTTCATTTCATTTTTTTTAACCTTTTCCTAGTTTGGAAATATATACTTAGAAAAAAATGTGTAGACTGTATAGTTACTATCTAGAAAGGAAAAATTTAACATTCATACTGAAGTAGAGATACTTGCAGTATCATAAGCTCCTTTGATGTTCTCCCTCATAAGCTTATCCTTCCCAGAATTCCATCATCCTGAATTATCACTTTATTGCCAAGTGTAAACCGTGTAAGTTAGCGTCATGTGATTATTGAAATCTGTGTCCCTGTGTTTAAAACCCCAAAGCTACAGAACAGTGACCAGGTGGTACAATTAACTTTTCCACACTCTTTAGCTAGATTCCCATTTTTAATGTCTTACTATGTTTTCTTTGTGTCTTAATCTCTATGAATGTATATATGGCACACATGTGCGTGTACATGTATGTGCCTATATTTGCTGAGCCATTGAAATAAATGGGAAACCATGGTTTAGGGGGGAAAAAAGAAAATTTGAGAAATGACTGAAGAGTTAGTTTGTAAAGAAAAGTCTTCAAATCAAGAGGATTATTTGCATAATATAGTTTCTGCATTTAAAGCCATGCTTGCATTTCAAAGGTAGATTTCCTTATTCTTTTGCTTGATCTCAAACCTGGCAGGCTATCCTCCCTGGGTCTTAGAAATATTATAGTGTGACTGGATGCAGGTTTTTTTTGCCAGCCGTAGAAAATGTAGTAATTTCTATACCTACTGGTTCAGATGAGACAGAAGACTTTGAAAAGAGAACTTCCAGAATTCAAGATCTGTAAGTTCTGATGTTAACACCACTAAGAAAAACTAGCAGGGAAGAGAACTCCCTGTGATTAAGAGTCCAGGCTTAGGAAGGAGGCTGAAGAGATGCTCTGGGTGTTATTAAGATCAAGCGTCAATTTTATATGTAATGAGGTAGAACTTCAGTGCACCAAGACACTATCAAAGTCTGTGCATGACCCTTTATTCTCTATCCCTGCTCAGTATGCCTGCTTGAGACTAAGATAGTGGAATGTGAGCTCAAGATCAGCCTGGGTTATTTGTCAAGAGCCCATCTCAACTAAAATCACATCAAAAAGCAAAAAGTTCTGCTCATAAGTCAAAATCTTGCACCTGTGTGATTGTAGCCTGGGGGAGGCTGAGGCAGAAGGATCGCTGTGAGTTTGATGCCATCTTGAACCACTGTGAGAGTTCCAGGTTGGGGATATATAACAAGACCCTTGTCTCACAGAATGAAAAGAACAAACAAGTCCTTTTTATAGATTACCCACATTCCCTCATCCCTCTGCCACTGTGGTTGGTCTCCTCCATCTAAAGCTTGTAATTCTAGACCTTCACTCTTTAGTTTTTAGAGGAGGGTTGGATAGAGAAAACAGGATGACCTTTTTAAAGTGGAGTTCATTGTCTGAAGTGCTTGACTAAACAACTAAAGTGGACTAAAGTGGAGGGTCATGTGACCTCCACTGCTCACTGGCATCCCAATAGAGTGGTATCCTGGGGGACTAATTGTTTTCTACATAGACATGAACATGAAGATACATATGCACAAACACATATGCACACAAAGACACATGCACACACACACACACACTCTCAGAGGATGTTGAGTTAGTTAGCATTCCCAGGTTTTATGTTGTTTTGTAAAGTACAGTCCAGGTTTAAAAACCTTGAAATATCAGAAAGTGCTTGACTGCCACCTTTTAAATGGGGAAATGGGAGGTAGAGTGGGCAACAGACCTAGGAATCTCACTCTGTGAAAGGCTCCTAGGCTCTGGTGAGCAAAGCAACCTGGTGTGAATATTTGTGAGACTTTACTAGAACAAACAGCCAGGGTCCCCAAGCTTTCATGCGGATTCTGGCTGTGAACCTGTGTTAACTCTGGCTTGGACTCAGAGCTATTTTCAGAACCTTTCAGCAACTTACAGGAAGTACCTTCCCTTTTTGTTTACATTCAGTATTGTTATTTTAAGTACTGTTACACAGGCAAGGGCCTTTTTCCTGCACCTTTACCAATAGTGTTTAAAAAAACCAACGTATGCATGAATATCCAGGAAAGGCTGCATGTACATTTTTTTGCTGTTGTCGAGGTCATTTCAAGAAAATAGAAAATAAAACATTTCAAGACTGCCTGATTAAGACACTAGACTGGCTGGCTCTTTCTAGTAAGACTCACAGACTTGGTCAAGACGACAGAGCCTCCCTGGGGTTTAGGGTGAACTGTGGCAAAAATCAATAAACAAATAAATAAAAACCAAAGGCTCCATGGAGAGTGGGGGCTCCCTGGTTCTTTCATGAGTAATGAATGTGCCAACCACAGAGACTTGGATAGGGCTGGTTTTCAAGTCTGCACACTGACTCTGAAGCAAGTCAGGGTCCTGTTGCAGGGACTCAGAGTGTGTGGGGTCAGAAATAAGAAGAGGGAGTCTGAGCAAAGCAGATGGTATTTGGGAAGGCATGCTTTAGAAGAATTGCTGGAGGCCACCTTCCCAAACTATTTCAATCTGTTTGTATTTAAGTTTGAATACCTAGAAGCTGCTGTGCAATATAACTAAGATCACTAAGATAACTAACATAATTAGTATAACTAACATAACTAACACAACTAACATAACTAATACAACTGATATAATTAGCATAACTAATATAACAAACATAACTAACACAACTAACATAACTAATACAACTAATATAACTAACATAACTAACACAACTAACATAACTAACATAACATAACTCCCATTCTATCCTACAGAGAAAAGAGACTTGTGCCTGGCAAAGACCTACCTGAGGAGGCCACAGATCTCTAGTCTGCTACATAGGTGGTCTTAGGACCTTGAAGGCAAAAGTGTCTCTCTTGAGAAATATGCATGAAGTGAACGGAACAGAAGTTGGCTCTCATATTAGCCCCTTGGTTCCATCCCAAATCCTCTGTTTGCTTCAGTACAGGGGAGCTTTCATAGGTCAGCCCTTACATGTCTGCTCTTGAATGCAAGTTAGGAGAGAGGTAGTAGGGAAGAAAGAGGAGAAAGAAGGGACTGAGAGAACTTACCAACAATACAAACAGAACTACAGAATCATCATGATGACCATGGTCTCTTCCCTCAGTCACAGAAAACTGGAAGGACAGAATGAACATTTTGTCCTGTGCAAAAGAACTGCTCTTTGAAAAAGAAAAAGTACAAATCAGTTCTGTTTTGTTTTTCTATAAAATCTATTTTGGGGATAAAAATACTAACGTGGGTGAATTACTTTTCTTGTTGTGACAATATACCTGAGAAAGCAAGATTAGGGAAGAAAGGTTGATTTGAGAAGAGGCAGATGGTCACACTCATCCAGTCAGGAAGCAGAGAAAGGGGGGGGTGGAACTGGAATTTAGAGGACAGCTTGTGGGAGCTGGTTCTCTCTTTTCAGCATCTGGGTGCCAGGGATTGAACCCAGGTTGTCAGGGTTGGTGGTGAGTACCCTTGCCACAGCCATCTCGCTAGCTCCTCATTTTCTCTGACTATGGGGAGTGCCACCACATTTAGGGTGGGTCTTCTCAGTTAAACTGACTTTTCAGGAGGTATGCTTCCATGATGATTCTGAATCTAGTCAAGTTGAAGGTATCAGCCATCATATCTGGTGTGCGTGGGAACTGACTTTAACTAATATATTCATAGAAATTGGGGAGAAGGTGATTTACACTCTCATAGTTGTAAAGAAATGTTTGCTCACCTTTACAGTAGATGGCACGGATGCCTAATTAACAGACCACCATAAATATAGGGGCTTTCTATGCCCTCCCTTGTTCTGGAATAATGACACAAAGACTCTTATATTTATTAAAAGCTTTAGGCAATGTAGCTGGGCAGATACTGAACTGTTCTAATCCGACAATGCTGGTCTGGCCTACTTCCCAGCCACGTGACCTGGTCCTGCCATTTTAGTCTCTCTTTGGCACCTCCTTCTCCATTCATGTCCCATGGCAACTCCCCAGGTCCTACCTGAGACACTATCTCTGGACTTGGAAGTCTTACCTTTTCCTCTCCTGCTCATCCATAGGCTGATTAGCTCTTTATTGACCAATCAGAAGATGGTAGAGAACAATGGTTTACAAAACTTTGCATCAGGGAATGCTTCATTACAATATTAAAGTTCAGACTGTAACCAGAACTCTGTGTAAAGAAATTAGTATTTGAATACAAAGTACATGAAAAATCCCCCCAACAGACCACTCTTGACCCACCCACACTGAAGCGTTTTATGATTTGAGGCAGATATTGAAAATTCTATAAAGAACAGAATCACATCACATAGGGTAGAAACCACTGAAGCTAAGCTAAGGCTAACGGCAGATTCCTCTACCTTCTCTGGAATCCTGGAATTGCCAGGAGTAACCGCTCCTTTCCTGAGAGAAGGACTCTGTGCTGGTCACAGAAAGGCTTATCACCTACTTGGATGGTGACTCTGGTGTTGAGAAATAAACCAGAGGAGATGGAAGAAGAATATCTAACATCACCATTAAGATGTTAGAGAAGACAAATGAAATTGGAAACAAAGCAGTCACAGTGACCTGAGTCAGCTGATGTTGTTTTTCTTTACCATCTACAGTAATCAGGCTGAGAATAGCTGGAGAGATAGCTCACCAGTTAAAGAGTACTTGCTGCTCTTGCAAAGTACCCTAATTTCAGTTCCCAGCCTTCATGTCAGATGGCTCACAAACACCTGTTCCAGAGTACTGGCATTCATGTGTACAGACCCCATATAACTCCACATATATACAACATATATAACTCTACAAATATACAACATATATAACTCCATATATACACACACACACACACATATACAACACTGGATTAAAACTCCTCTACAACACACACACACACACACACACACACACACACACACAATTTATAAAGTGAAATCTTTAAAATAATTAAAATAAAACAACATTAAACATTAGTATATTTACACAATGGAATACTATATGATGACAAAGAAAAAACCTCTAAAATGTTTTCTCCTTCCACCTCCTCCTCTGTTGTCCTCTCTCTCCTCCTCTCTCTCTCTTCTCCCCCAAACTTTTCACCTTCCCTCCACCTCATGTTCCACCGTCCCTCCTCCTGCCCAATCCTTGGCTCTAGCCTTTATTTGAAAAGTTAAGGTGGGGAGAAGGTTCACAAAGCACTTGTATAGCAGTCACTCCTCATCTGCAGCCCCTCCCAGGAAAGTAGAATTAGCATCAAAATACAAGACCAGGGCTATCCACAACAATCTCTGAATTTCTTGTATTTATATTATATAACTTTAAATTAGTGAATGATTTATAGTTTGTCTTGAACCCCAGCAAGGATTTTTATTTTCAATACAAGTGTTTTTGGCTAGGTTAATTAAAATAAAAGTTGACTGATTTATGTGCTAATTTAGAAATGCTTTTTGTGGCTCTTCAAACTGCTAAACTCATCTCTCCCTTCCTGCCAAGGTAGGCTTTTCCATCACCACCCTCTGCTTTTGCATTAGAGAGCTGCCATTACAAACACCACAGGAGAAAGGCTTTGCTGCTTGGAACCTATTTAAATTGCACAAAAATTTTTAATTACCAAAAACTCTCCTTGTGCTGGTTGTATGCATTGTTCATCCTCATCTTTAGAAGGATGTAAAGTTCACCTCACAGCTTTTGACTGGGGAGTCGGCTATAAGGGCTGGGGTAGGAAGTTTGGCAGGTGCTTCTTTGCCTGGTATTGCCTAAAAGCTGTTGCTCCTGGGTGGGATCAGAGAGCAGAAAGACCACACTGGAGGGTAGGACGTTGGTTTTCTGATATGCTGGGAAATGAAGCAAGTCACTTCCAAAGGATGAGTGTCCTATGATTCCGTGGCTCTGAGCTCCCTGAACTGACGGTGCAGGGTGGTGATTCCCCATGGCTCAGGGACAGGGGAGCAGGAAGCTAGCTGCTAATAGTACAGAAACTTCACTCAGAGCTGACCAGAAGACTGCAAGTGGCTGAGACAATCAGGCAAGAATACAAGTGTGTGAAATGTTCCAGAACTTTCATTTTTGATGGGTTTTCTCCACCAACAGAATAAGCCCATTCATATAGAAAGGCATTTCCCTGTTGTATTTTTTCAGGGTGGAGAGATTAACTATGAATCAACCCCACAGACAAGGTTTTTGTCCTGACAATTCCTTGTCTAAGAGACAGAGGTGAAAACACAAAAAAACCCCAATAGGTGTCATGTTATAGTTAGAACCAAAGGAAGCCAGAAGTTCCCCATTTTTGAGAATAAATTTATGTTTTGAAATTAAAAAAAAAGTCTCATAAAACTGCATCCTTCATTGTAAAATTAAAAAGGACTAGATTCAAGTTGAAGGAGAGAAGCAGTATTCTGTTCGTTGGTTTTGCTTCAAATTGTTCTTACTATCTTTGTTAGATACAAACACACCCACCCGTTTCTACCTAACTCTTTATCCTACTGCCTCTCTCCCCATTCATGCACAAAACTCTTCAAAACTGGCAGCAGGAAACCCAGATGGCCTGAAACTCACTTCACTGTGTAGCCTCTGCTGGCCTGGAACTCAGTGTGTAGCCCTAGTTGGCTTGCAACTCACTGTGTAGACCTGGCTGAACTGGGACTCACAGGGATTTACCTGCCTCTGCCTCCTGAGCTCTGGTGTCAAAGGTCTGAGCCACCACACCCGGAAAAGTCTAGATTCTTTATCAGAGAATATTGTAATCATGATCTTCCTTATATGTTGGTCTTACTTCTCTCAATTCTTACACAGCCAGAGTCACTCCAAATCTACCACATGACCATCTCCCAGAACAGTTCTTTCTCTACACACCATACCAGTTCTGACCACAGGGCCTCTTCATCTTTCTCCATGTGGCAATCACCTTTGAAGCAACTCTGTAATCACCCTCCTGAGAAGCCCTCTGTATTACTGTCCCCTGCTCTGCCCTCATCGTGACCTTCTCTCTTCCATGATTTCGTGGTGATTCAAAAATCTTTGTGTGGTGCTGTACCCTTGAGCTTTTATTCTAGAAATGTTCCCAAAGGCTATATGTTTACAATTACATGCCCTGCCCTAGAACAAGACCTTCAGCTGACTCTCAGAACCTTGTTTGAATACATGGATGAGTAAGAATGGAAGAATAAATCCTTTATGGAATAAGCACTTCTTATTATGGATTCCACTGATAAGTTGCAGAGACTCCTGTTCTAAGGAAAGGGAATGTATTTAGTTAACTGGGAATGACAAAAGGTTTTGAAACCTCAAAGCCACCACCAATAGAGCACTGCCTCCGGCAAAGTCCACACCACCCAAGCCCCCTAACAACACCACCAACTGGGAGCCAAATATTCAAACATCTGAGTGTATGGTAGACATAAGGTCATTCCTAACCACCAAGGCCCAGTTTTATTATGAAGAAGTTCAACCACACTGTTAACTCTAATTTTGCCATGCATATTCACAGGGCAGAGCTCACTAATATTACTTATAGGAGTCTTGCTATAATCAATTCACAACAGTCCAGTACTTCAAAGTTGAAAAGTAATAACTTAAGTATGTAAAATAAAAATAGTGTTTTCCTCTGGTGATCTTTTTTTATTTTATTTTTTTTTAATACAAAAGAGTTTCTACATAGAAACGTGTGACAGAAAAGCAACTTGGAACTGTTTCCACATACAGTCCTCTCAAGTTATGTCCCTGGAGCCATTTGGATTGGAATACAAGGAGGAAGGAAACTTAGTTTTATGCACACACACGCTCACACACAGTACACTTTTATGTGAACCAGGCAGTGACAAGTTACTTGGAGGGCGGGTGAACTAAACAGAATTGCGCCCTGTGTTGGAGAAGCATCAGAGCTGTTTGGCTTGAAGGTTTGCCTTGGCTTGAGTTCCTTGTAACACCACCCACCTCTCTTCAGTTGCAATATCCTAACCAGGTCACCTAGATGCTGTGAAATAGAACCTCCTTGAAGGAAAGAGGAAATAGGTCGTGTCTAGTAAATCGTAATAGCCAGGCCAGAGGAGAAACTGTACTTTTACCTATAGTTCAAGCTGAACATTGTAGAAAGTTGTTGGTAACATAGAAAATCCCGGATCTCTAGGAATCATCAGCATTTAGTGAGTACCTCGGCAGGCCAAGGGGCAGGAAAGAAGAACTGCATTTACTTCCTATAGCCTCAGTGATGGTTGCGTGAGTTGATATATGTAAGAAATTTAAAATATCACAAGGCACTGCAATGGCTGACTGTATGTAGTGGGCTGCCTTCACTGACTCTAAGATGTAGTGAGGTATCTTCACTGATTTGAGTAGCCTTAGAGTTTGAGTTAAAAGGGAAAGAGATAAGCGCTTCATCAACAGACTAGAAGAAAGAAGCCCTCTATAAACCTAAGATAGGATGTGACAAAAGAAATCAACTTTGGAGCCTACCCTCAAATCCCTTAAAACTCCCTGACCTGTTCCCATTAGCTGTAACCTGATTTTAGCTCTTGCCCTTTGAGCCAACAAGACCATCTTAAACATCTGGTCAATTACCTGGCCTCCTTCGGCTTCAGCTTTAGGGCAAATTATTTGGGTATTTCTCCCTGCATCTTTGTGTCCTTCCCCCAAATTCCACTCCAAGTCTTGCTTCCTTATGAAGCAAATTCTGCTAAGAGAGTTTCTTACCTGATGGAGTTTCCCTCCTGTGTTATGATTCAGGGTTTCTGTGTGGCACAGACTTCAGATGTCATACAGCATCATGACCTAAACTCATCCTCTAGTTGACAGGAGGAAGGAGTCAGTGACTGCTTTCACTTCACCTTTCCTTTGCACTCAAGAGGAGAGGACAGGTACGCTGCTGGGGCACTTAAGAGAACCTTCCTTTCTATTTAACAAATGAAATAGAGTTTAAAAGAGATACTCAAATGGGACCGGAGAGATGGCTCAAACTTTAAGAACACTGGCTATTCTTCCAGAGGTCCTGAGTTCAATCCCGAGTAACCACATGGTGACTTACAACCATCTATAATGCAATATAATCTTCTGGTGTGCAGGCATGCAGGCAGAAAAAGCACCTGTATACATAAAGTAATTTTCTTTTTTTTTTATAAAAAGGTAATTGAACATACTTTGCTGGGATTTTTTACTTCTTTCTTTTCTTTCTTCCCCCCCCCTTTTTTTTTCTTAATAGGAGACTATACTACTTTGTAGCTTTGGGCAAGGTACCATTTCATGGATAAATGCAAAAGAATAAAGACAGGAACTAATTGGAAAGCTCTGTCAGAGCCAGTATCAGGCCCTTCATGGAGGAGTGGATGAGAAGCCAGCATTCTCATCATGTTCTTCCATTGCTTAAGAATTTCCAGTCTTGCAATGTTGTAGATCAGATGATAACCTGAACATCAACATACTGCAGGTACTCAAAATGCTGGAATAGATGCCATAATTTACTTAGCACACAACTACGTTTGTAAGAACAAAAAGAAATCTATCCCTGTGTATGTCTCTGTCAGTCAGTCAGTCAGTCAGTCAGTCTCTCTCTCTCTCTCTCACACACACACACACACAGAGAGAGAGAGAGAGAGAGAGAGAGAGATACAGTTTGCCACACAGGGTGAGGAACAGGATGAGGGTAGGGAACTTTAAGTCTTAATAACCCACAGGCTTGAGTTTCAGGGTCCTTATCGGAGCAGAAGATAGCAACTTTGAAGCTGTATGAAACAAAGAGATAGAACTGGAAACTCACCCAAATAATGGCTATAGAAGGGGAAAGGGGGTGGGGAGAGTGGAGGAAGTCAAACACTGGGTTTTAACTTACCCTTGGATGAAAACTAATAATGAAAATATGTTTAGGAAGTGAACAATAACACATTATCTTTCCTTGGTTAAAAACAAAAGCCAGAATGATACTTGGAACAAACGTATTGGTTGAAAGTTCTCAAAGCTTTTGTGAGGACATTGGCTCTCACCATGCATGTATAGTATTAGTTAACAACGAGGGGGGAAACACATTGTTTCTCTGATTTCTTTCCTAGCAAATGCTACAGAAACTACAGAGACATCGGGTTTAATGGGAAAGTAGTAGATAAAAGAGAAATTAAGTAAGTGTCAGAACACAGTTCACAAAAGCAGTGTGAGGAGAGTTCTGAGAACTTTGGAGAAAACTCCAGGTGAGCAAGACAAGAGTCTTACCTCTGTTCCTCTATAACATGGATTTCTTCTTGGAATATGCTTTGGTGACCCTTCAAGGTGTAATAATAGGATCAAGTTTTATTTCAGATTGCCTATCATCTTACCTACTATAATTCAGAATGATACTGTCTTCCTGATTATATACAGCCTAAACTCATGTGACCTTGCCCTTGTGACTGCATACGACTTAAACTTAGGAGAACTTTGCTCACATGACTTTGTCTAGTCCTCAGGATATAAATTGTCTGGTGCCCTGAATAAAATTAGCGACTTCACGAGACTTTAGTCCACCTCACTTTTAGGCTCCACTCTCCCAGGTTTATGCTGCCAAATAGAACACCAGTAACTGATGATCAAACAGGGACCTGAAGTCAGCTACGAGAACAGAGCCTGGGAATCCTCACAGAAAGAGCTAAGTGAGCATAACAGGCACAGAAACCTGGGGATTATTTACCTTATGTCTGGTTTGTGGGTTTTTTTGTTTTGTTTTGTTTTTTTAAGAAAAGAGGAGCACAGTACCAGAATCACAACTATTAGACTCTTTGCAAGTTGTTTGTGATTATAGGTCCTGGTTTCTGGAAAAAGGAACTTTAGATAAAGAAGTATGGAACAAAGTTCAAAAGAATATTAAAAAGATATAATAAGCAAGGGGGAAGATATCCCTGCTCAGTTTTGGATCACTTGGAAATACTTAAGGAAGATAAGATTTTCGTTGTGCAACATGAAGATTTAGGGAGTCCTATGAAAATGCTAAGTTTCTAGTTATATAAAAATTATACAAGGTCTTCTGAGCCTTATACTGATTTCATAGGGAGAGTCATAGATGCTATTGTAAAGGAAGTAAAAGGGGAAACATTTTAAAGTTATTATTAAAACAATTAAGTTTTGATAGTGCCAATGAAGATTGCCAAGGGTTAATCAGGCCTCAGAGAGAGAGGGGTGGGGGGAAATGTTACGGATTTTCTAAAGTTATGCTGAAATGTGGGGACTTTCATAGTGCAAAACTAACTGCATTAGAAATCTATGCTGTTCAAAAATAGGTGTTGGCAAAGCATTTGAATTTGTCTGATCTCTCTCTCTCTCTCTCTCTCTCTCTCTCTCTCACACACACACACACACATACACACACACACACACACAGAGAGAGAGAGAGAGAGAGAGAGAGAGAGAGAGAGAGAGAGAGAGAGAGAGAGAGAGAGAGAGAATAATTTTCTGCTGGACACATTTTGGCAGGGCATGCTCTCATGCTTCCCCGTTGCCAAGATGGGAACTTTCAGAATTCAGAGAATATTTCACTGACTGCTAGATATTTAAATTCAGATGGCAGTTTATTGGGTGGACTAAGGCAGAATCGGAGTCTTCCAGTTATGATGGACATCTTTGGAACCCCAGTCTGCACATCTTCATCCTGAAGGCAGACTGAGGCTCAACATTAACTGACCTCCTATGTAAATTATCACAGGAAGGAGAGAGATGCACTGAGAGGGGAAAACCGACCTAAGGAGAGAAAGCAGAGGCTGCAGAAGGGTTGTGGATGTAGAAAGGGCATCATGGAAGAAAGCATTTAAAGAGGCCTCAAGGATGGAGTCTAATAAACGAAGGTGGTATGGATGAGACATGAGTAGCTTGGACACAGAAATGGAAGACCGAGACAAGAGAGGAATAAAGGGTCAGTGTGCTCCTTCGGATGAGTTTTCTTGCTTTTGAAATAAAAAGTGAAAAACAAATTCTTTTTAATTATTCAAATCCTGTTAAGACATGACCATAACATTGATATGCCAGTGCCTCTGTTTCTAAAGGACAGAAGCAGGACAAACCTGCCCAGGAGGAAAGTCAGGAACAGCTATGGCTATTGCTGTTAAAAAGGTAAAAAGTTGCTCCAAAGTGTTGGTGCAGAGGGTTGTCTGTCACCGAGACTGTAGAAGATTAAACAGTCCTCACAGCAAATGAATGCACAAAATTAGAGGATTTCAATCCTCAAGCAATAATGATAGTGCAGGTTCACTTATACAAACTTCTGCTGTCATGGGAGTGCCTACGTCTACAGAAACTGTCTATGGGTCAGCCTATGGTAGTAAAACTTTTTAAAACTTCTGTAAAAAAGGAATATTAATCATGTTAGAGAAATTGCTTACAATTCTCAAGGTCAGGGCATAATTAAAAGAGACAGAATATTAAAATAACAATTATTTAAAAATAAAGGGGAGGTGCATACCAAAAGATATTCTTGGACTTTCCTTATTTATTGTTAATTAAAAAAGAAAATGCCTCCAGGTTCTTAAGGCCTGGGTAAGTGTGGCCTGTCTAGCCAGCCATTTTATGCCGTTACTAATGTTTCAAGGAAACTTGCTCATGCCTGAGTTGATTGTATATTCTGTTATATTCTATGCTTTGGTGTTCTTGGATACCAGTCACAATAGAGGTCAGCTAGAACCACTTTGTATAGTTAGCCACAATAAGCTTGGACCTGAGACCTCCCTGGAAATTGACATCCTACTTGGCAGAAGGGGGCATGTAAGTGGGTAACTGACATCTTGATTGACAAGTTGGGACATGAATGCTAGGCAAGTAAAGCCACTCTGCCACAGTTGAATAACCTAACCAATGGGAACAGGATAAATGCACAGCAAAGACATGTTCTTAAGGAGTTCCCTATCCCTAAATACCGATTAGTGGAATAACTTGGCACAGATATCTGTGGATTTCAGGCTTAAAAGCTTTGTCGCATTCTGGCTTGGGGTTATGGTCAGCCCCTGAGTTTGGTCTATGGTTCTGATTGATCAGTCCTGGGGAAAATGCTCAATAAACTATCCCTGTCTGACTGAGGTAAGTGTATGTGTAGTTTATGGGGTGACTCCTGGATTCCAACAAAAGTAACACATTCAAGAGTTTAAAAACATTTCTCCACAGAACATTCTGAACTGACTTTAGACAGTCTTGTGTGATTTAAGACTTGCAAGCCTGCTTGGTTGACAGAGATTTGGAGGGTATGTATAGATGTGTTAATGTGTGGATGTGTGGATCTGTGGATGTGCGTCTATCCTTGCAGATGGATCCACTGAGGCATTACAGTTTCCTGTCTAGTTCCTGTGGCCTCAGGCCATTAAAGACAACATGTGGAAGGCCTGGGGACAGTGAAAGACAGAGATAAAAACTCTATAGCTGAGAGGCAAAAGAAGATATTGACCTTATCATCGAGGTCAAGTCTGCCTACCTGGGGCCAAGCTAAGAGAGAACATATTCTGCAAAGCATATAAAGTCCTATGTCCCCTGAGATCTCTTTCTGACACTGCTAGCTGCTTTGACCTGTGCATCTGTGGTAAGCACATGCCTCTCACCAAGTCTATCAGCTTCTGTTATCTATACTAATGACTCTGTATTTATGCCTGGACCTCAGAACCATAATAGACTTATTCAACCATCTGAAGAAAGCATAGCATTTAATTTTTCTTTGGATTTTAACCACTTCTTATTTGCATAGGACATCATAAAATTTATATTCTTATTAGAAGGCAAAGATGTTCTTTTTCTATTTTACCTGACACCAGAATTATTAATCACATGAGTCTCTCTTCAAACTATTCTCTGGACATTCCTGACCCATATAATAATGTAATCATCATTATATATGATAGTAATAAATTATATAATGTAATATATAATATTATTATAATATTATATAACAGTACAGAATGTACTATTTCTGTTTATGCTATAGTTTATGCTACAGTTTCTTAAGAAAATTATAAATATATTCCTGTTCTTTGGTTCAGATGTTAGAGTAGAAAAGGAAAAAAAATCATTCAACCTGGTGGTAGCATGTTAATTGATTTGAGTCCTCATGGAAGATACGTTTTGAACTGTTCTTTGGATAATAGTCAACTGAGTAATCACAAATTACTCATGGGAACAGATTAAATACTGTTGCTACTTTGTTTCTAACCCAATTCCCCGGTAAAAGAAATCTCAACTCAATCAGTAACAAAACAAGCTATAAGCCTAGATTGGGCAGATCTCCCACTACACTACTCTATTTCCATCTATATTATTTCATATAACTTGCGATTTCTCCAGGCCACGAGCTTCTCTCTCTGCAGCCTCTCCATCAATCCCTCCCTCATAGCTCTTGTCCATCCTGTTGATCCTCCGTGGCTCCTCCCCCTTCGCCCCCATCCTTTTCTCCTCCCCCAAACTCTCAGCTCCTCCCCCTCCTCCTGCCCAATCATTGGCTCAAGCCTTTATTTGAAAAGTTAAGGTGGGGAGAAGGTTCACAAGGCAACTCCTCATCTGCAGCCCCTCTGAGGAGTGGAATTAGCATTAAAATACAAGCCCAGGGCTATCCACAACATTCCCCCTTTCTGTTCAATTAAAAGACTCTTTCATTTCAGACATCAATTAAGCGCAATTATTACCATTTTGTAATTTATAACATACAGGATAGATCTAACACCTAGTCAATCACTTTTTATCAATTAAGTAGTACCTCTGTCATCTATTCAAACTTAAAAGACTTATAATTCTACATTTGACTCAAGTCCTGGCTTTAGATTGTAACCCATCTGAAAACCATCCTCTCAGATCTGTATCATCTTTCGAAAGGCTAAACAGTTTGGACTGGCTATAAGACTATTAGTCTTCAATCCCATCAGAAATCTAAGAACGATAAATAGTACCTGAAAGTATGAGAAGCACAAAATATAGCTTCTAAAACTTAGCCAATTTATAGAGACCTCTGATCACCTGGACAGGCCCTATACATCAAAACGTTGGAGCACCAGTCTTTAGCCTTCTGGCCCAGGATCATCTGACAGACCTTGGTAATGCAGAATTCTGAATTTAAGGTTAATAAAGCACTAAGCAATCTATCCTTGGGAGTTCTTGTTGATCCTTTTTGCCTATAAAACATCTCCTTTAGAGTTCGATTGAATCTCTCCACAATTGCTTGTCCTGTACGATTGTGTTGTATGCCTTTAACATGTTTTATATTGTAATATTCAAAAAACTGCTTCATCTTATTAGAGATATACGCCAGCCCATTGTCTGTTTTAATTTTTGTTGGTATTCCCATAATGGCCATAACTTCTAACAAATGTGTAATTACAGAATTAGCCTTTTCTGACACTAATGCAGTTGCCCATTGAAATCCTGAATATGTGTCTATAGTATGGTGCACATATTTCAGTTTGACAAACTCTGTAAAATGGAAGACATCCATTTGCCAAATGTCATTTCTTTTGGTACCCTTAGGGTTAGTTCCCATAGGCAATGGGGTCTAGTTATATAACAAACAAGTAGGCATTGCTTCACAATTTCCTTTTCTTGTTGCCAAGTGATAGAGAATTCTTTTTTTAAACCTTTGCTCTTAACATGGTGTTTTTTTATGGAATTCTGAAGCCTCTAGTACACTTCCTACCAGTAGTTAGTCAATTTCATTATTACCTTGTGCCAGAGGGCCTGGCAGACATGTATGGGATCTTATGTGTGTTATATATAGTGGATAACTCCTATTTCTGATTATTTGTTGTAGCTGAATAAATAGTGAAGTCAATTTGGAATCATCCTGCATAAGTTCAGCAGTCTCTATATATAAGACAATCCCTTCTGCATATTGAAAATCAGTTACTATATTAAGAGACTCTTGAAAAATCTGACAACACCATGATTATTGCATATAATTCAGATTTTTGAACTGACTTATAGGGACTCTCAGCCACCTTACTTACATCTTCTGATTTATATCCTGCCTTTCCTGATTTACTGGCATCAGTGTAAAACATAGGAGCTCCAGATAGTGGAGTTTTCTTTATTATATGAGGGAGAATCCAATAAGTTCTTTTTTTGAACTGAAGCCGCTTGCTTTTAGGGAATCTGTTGTTAACTTCTCCCAAGAAGTTACTGCATGCTCTTTGCCAATGTTCATCTTGTGCCCATAGTGAGGCAACTTCTGCATTAGTAAAAGGTACCACAGTTTCAGTCGGATCCATTCTAATTGTCAAAGTCTCATTTTTCCTTTAAGTATCAATTCAAAACTTTCTCAATGCAGGTTTTTAATTTCTTACTCTGTTTGGGCTAAAAATATCCATTCTAAGATATAATCTTCCCTCTGCATAAGAATTCCTGTAGAGGAATGAGTAGAAGGTAAGATAACTAAGATGCAGGCCATCTTTGGATCAATACGATCTAGATGTGTATCCTGCAATTTCCTTTCTTTTTTTTTTAATTATTTATTTTATTTTTTTTTAATTTACATTCCAAATCATTTCCCCTTTCCCGTTTCCTCCCTCCCCGAAAGTCCCATAAGCCCCCTTCCCTCCCTCTTTTCTCCATTCAACCCCCTCTCGTTACTCTGACCTGGCGTTCCCCTACATCCAGTCTTTCTAGGACCAGGGGTCTCTCCTTCCATCTTCTTAGAAATCTATTGATATGCGGATTGTGTCTAGGGTATTCCGAGATTCTGGGTCAATATCCCCTTATCAGTGACTGCATACCATGTGTGTTCTTTTGTGATTGGGTTACCTCACTAAGGATGATATTTTCAAGATCTGACCATTTGCCTAGGAATTTCGTGAATTCATTGTTTTTAATTGCAGAGTAGTATTCCACATAAAACCAGACACACTGAAACTAATAGAAGGGAAACTAGGGAAGAACCTTGAACATATGGGCACAGGGGAGAATTTCCTGAACAGAACTCCAATAGCTTATGCTCAAGATCAAGAATAGACAAATGGGACCTCATTAAATTACAAAGTTTTTGCAAGGCAAAAGACACTGTCAAAAAGACAAAGCGGCAACCAACTAACTGGGAAATGATCTTTACCAACCTTACATCCGACAGAGGGCTAATATCCAATATATACAAAGAACTCAAGAAGTTAAACTCCAGAGAGGCAAGTAACCCTATTAAAAAATGGGGTACAGAGCTAAACAAAGTGTTCTCACCTGAAGAATATCTAATGGCTGAGAAGCACCTAAAGAGATGTTCATCATCCTTAGTCATTAGGGAAATGCAATTTCCTTTCTATCAAAGTTAACTCCTTCTCAGCCTCAGCTGATAGTTTCCTTGGACTATTTAAATCCTTATCACCTTGTAAGGTTTGAAGTAAATTGCTTAGCTCTTGATTAGCCTAGCCAATCTCGGGCCACAGCCAGTTGATATCTCCCAGTAGCTTCTGAAAATCATTAAGGGTCCTTAATTGGTTTCTTCTGATTTGCACCTTTTGTGGCCTAACCCTTTTCAGACTTATTTTATATCCTAGATAATTAATAGAAGCCCCTCTATGTATTTTTTCAGGGGCAATTTACAATTCCCAGGAAGGCAAGGTTTTTTTTTTTTTTACTTCATCAATATTTATATCTGGATCAGCCAATAGGATGCCATCCATATAATGATAAATAATGGATTAGGGAAATTGTTTGCGAATTATCTCCAATGGCTGTTGTACAAAATACTGACACAAGGTAGGGTATTTAACATTTCTTGTGGCAAGACTTTAAAATGATATCTTTTTATTGAGTGACCTCTATTGAAAGTAGGTACTGAGAAAGCAAACTTTTCCTTATCACATTCATGTAGAGGAATAGTGAAAAAACAATCTTTCAGATCAATCATTATGATAAGCCATTCCTTACACAACAAGGAAGGCAATGGGATCCCAGGTTGCAAGGAACCCATTGGCTGAATAATCTTACTAATTGCTCTGAGATATGTCAACATCCTCCATTTGCTAGATTTACTTTTAATGACAAATACTGGAGAATTCCAAGGGCTGGTGGACTCCTCTATATGCTGAGCCTCCAGCTGCTCTTGGACTAGCTGTTCTAATGCCTGTAGTTTTTCTTTTGTCATAGACCATTGATCAATCCAAATGAGTTGGTCAATCAACAACCTTAGTGGTAAGACTGTTGGTGTTTTGGCAGCAGTGGCTCCTTGGGGTAAAGCTAAATTGTCAGCCTCCGCTGTATCTTATTTATGGACAGCTTGGACAGTCTGTAACTACCTTTGATAACATTCCCTAACTAATTTAAGATTTTTATTAGGAGCCTGACTATTTTCATGGCTAGATACTGAGACTGAGGGGATATTAATTTGGGTTTTCCACTGCTGTAACAGATCTCTTTCCCCATAAGTTAATGTCTATATCAGTCACGTATGGCCTCAATTTTCCTACCTGACCTTCTGGTCCTATACATTTAAGCCATCTGGTACTTTGCTTTATTTGGGATAAGGTCCCAACTCCTTGAAATTGGATGTCTACTTCTTGAAGTAGCCAACTTACAGGCCAAGATTTTGGAGGGATAATGGTGACATCTGCTCAACTGTCAACCATTCCTTCAATCTCAATATTGTTTATTAATATTCTTAGTTTTGGCCTGTGATCCTCTATAGAAGTTTACCAAAATATTTGTTTTTGGGTCCCTTTGTGGCTTTCTGAATTGTCTATAGAACTTGTCTCAGCCTTGTCTGGTCTCAGAACATCTGTTTTTGAAGCAGTGACACTTATTTGTCCTCAGGAAGAGAACTCTCCCTGCCTGGCATTAGTGCCTACAAGAGTCCCCCCCCCCCGGGAGTTTTTTGGCAGGATGCTGCCCCATTTGTCTGTTGTTGCTCTACATTCCCTAGTCAAACGTCGGCCTTTGCCACACCTTTGACATATTCCAAAAGGCATAGGCCCCCTTTTGGTATTACTTTGTCTTTTTCTACAGTCATTTCTGAGATGACTTCACTCACCACAATTTAAACATTTGAAATCTTAAGTCATTTCTAGGTGTCTAGTGGCAGTTTCTCCTATTACAGTCATATCAGGTGAGTGAGATACATCAGTTGTATATCTAATCCACTCATCTATTGATGCTGACCTTGCCCTCAGTGGTCTGATTACTTCCTTGCATTAAGTATTTGCGTTCTCAAAAGCTAAAGGCTCAATTATTGCTTTTCTTGCTGCAGAATCTGATATACTCCTTTCCACAGTTGAGGTTAGTCTTTGTAAAAAGTCAGGAAAGGTTTCTTGTGAACCTTGTATGACTTGAGTAAATGATTCAAGTCTTTTCCCTGATTCTGCAACTTTGTCCCAGGCCTTTAAAGCTGACAGTCAACACAAGGCTAGAGTTTCTTCATCATATATAGCCTGCACCTCTACCTCAGCAAAGCGACCATCACCAAGCAGTTGGTCTGTGGAAATCTCTCTACCCCTGGCTCTATTGTGTCCTGCTATCTTCCTCGCCTCATCTCTCCACCATGTGACTCATTGTAAATTAGCAGCAGGTTCTAGTATTGCTCTTGCCATATCCTTCCAGTCCTGGGAGATTATTCTATTTTTAATAGTCCAAGAAGTCAGGATTTGCTTTACAAATGGCGAATGCATTCCAAAATTAGTGACACTTTCCTTAAATTTTCTCAGATCTAACACATCCACAGGTCATCATTCAAATTCCTGATAACCCTGTGGATGATCATCATCTGGAGGTCTTTGTTGTATATTGACCAGATAGACTAAAGTTTGTTTTTTAATAACCTTTGGTTGGCTTTTTCTGCTTTTATCTTCTATCTCTACCTGAGTATTTTCCTTTCCCTTGAATTCCTATATTTTCTGTTTAAGGCTCTGCCTCCACATTTTGATCTTTTCTTTATATTGCAATTCTGATAGTCTGCTGTCCATTTTATTTTGATTGATTAATTTTAAAAGATTATTCTCCAAGTCTAGCTTTCAGTCCTCATTATTATTCTCCAAGGCTAGCTTCCAGTCCTCATTATTTTCTCTCTGCTGCTCAGTCTGATCCGTGAGCTGCTGCATCCTTTGTTCCAGCATCTTTTCTAACTCCTGTCTCCCACCTTCATTCTCCTCCTTCTGCCTCTTATCTGTTCTATAATTTTCTGGGCCTTCAATTCTAGTGTCTCCTCTAGGCCACATTGCCAAGTCTTAAATTTCTCTTTCTGTTGTTCATGCTGCTCTATAATTTCCTATATCTTCTGTTCTAAGCTCTGCTTCCATAATCTTAGCTCCTCTTCATGTTGTAATACTAATCTTGTAGCATCTGCTTTATTTTGACCTATGAAATCCTGAACCTTTAGTTCTAGTGTTACTTGTAATCTCTTTTCTAAGGCAAGGAATTTTTTGTCTAGGACCCTGTCTTTTGAGATGACATAGTAAATCAAGAGAATGAGTATTACAATACCAATGACGTTTTTCCCCTAAATCCATCTTTGTCAAACCATTCAAAATATCATCACACAAAGCTAAAAAGACACATTGTTTTTCCCATCTTTAAGTATCAAGATGCTACACATCTCTCTTATATCAATGAATTACCTGGTCCAGAACCCTTTGTACCTTTGTCCCCGATTCATTCACAGGGAGGGGCCTCTCAGACCTAATCAACTTCCAATCCACACTGCTGCAGCCTATATTGCTGCCCAAGCCGTATTCCGGGCTTTGGGGGCAGTGAACTTTTTACCTCAGGTTTGTCAGGTTCTAAATAACACCTTGGGCGCCATTTTGTTGCTACTTTGTTTCCAACCCAATTCCCCGGTAAAAGAAATCTCAACTCAATCAGAAACAAAACAAGTTATAAACTTAGATTGGGCAGATCTCCCACTACACTACTCTATTTTCATCTATATTCTTTCATATAACTTGCAGTTTCTCCAGGCCATGAGCTTCCCTCTCCATCGATCCCTCGTAACTCCTCTCTATCCTGTTGATCCTCCGTGGCTCCTCCACCTTCCCCCTATCCTTTTCTCCTCCCCCAAACTCTCAGCTCCTCCTCTTTCCTCCTGCCCGATCATTGGCTCAAGCCTTTATTTGAAAAGTTAAGGTGGGGAGAAGGTTCACAAGGCAACTCCTCATCTGTAGCCCCTCTGAGGAGTAGAATTCGCCTTAAAGTACAAGCCAGGGCTATCCACAACAAAATACCATTTACAAGATTTGTGAGGGAACTTAAGTTCTGATGTTAAATAGTTACAGCAAGATTCATTATGTCTATACTTTGCTTACTTATAGGATACTCAAGCATCAGAAGACAATTAGACTTATCAACATTTTGAAACAAAACCGCTCTGGACATACCACATTTAAAAAATAAAAAGGGGGGAGATGTCAGAACACAATCCATGAATGAAGCTGTGTGAGCTTTCTGGGAGCTTGTGACAAAACTCTAGGAAAACAGGACAAAAGTCTTGTAGCCTCTGTTCCTTTATAATATGCATTTGTTCTTGTGTTTTGTGCCTCTCCCAAGAACAGTATAGGAGTGGGTTTGCTTCAGGTTATCCATCCTATTGCCTGTTATGATTCAGAATATTGTCTTCCTGACTATATACAGCTAAAATCATGTAACCTTGCCCTTGCAACTGTATATAACTGGAATTCAATTGATCTTTGCTCACTTGACCTTGCTTAACTTTCCTTGCTCAGAGTATAAATTGTCTAGTACCCTGAATAAAATTGGCTATTGCATGATACTTTAATCCACCTCATTTTTAAGCACCACTTTCCCAAGTTCATGTCACCAAATAGAGCAACAACAATAAGAAAAGGGAAATAACTGAAAAGAAGAAGAACCAATCAAGGATTTGACTTAGCCTTCAAAACCTTCCCTTCTTTTTCTGTGTGGACTCTAAATCCCTGGAGAGGCAGGTGGGAGGATCACCAGTGGGTGAAGTTGAGTGTAGGTAGGAGAAAGTTCTACTTACATACGGAGTGACAAATACGAGGCATATGCACAATTGTAAGGGTCTTCTCTATCTCAATAGTTAAGTGACCAGCTAAGGAAGCATTATCAGCCAACATAGTGTTCAGGCTTGTCTAATGAATCAAAATTATTTTTAATGATAAGAATTTGGAGGAGAACATTTTATGAACACCGTTTAAACATGGAAAATTCCTGAGTTATAGTCCAGTGACTCACGATATTCTTATTGAAGCAGGGTGTGATGTCTGTTCACATTTTAGTGCATATGGTCAGCCAGTCATTTCACAGAGGATAAGGAGTTTATAGATTCAGCCTCACTCAAGTCTATGATTCCTTTTACAAGCATTAATCAAAGGCTGTTGATCTGCCTCAAACTGTGTCTTTCATGCATATTCTCCAGCTTTCTTGTGAGTTCAGACTCTTGTTTTACTATTGCTTGTACTGCACTAGCAATCCATTAAAGATACTATCTTTTATGCAAGCCACTTAATCACTTACCTTCCTCAACTTACTTTTTGGAGGATTTAGAGAATGTATTAGTTACTCTTCTCATTGTGGAGACAAAATACCTGATGACAGTAACTCAAGAGATGAAAGGATTGGCTTACAGTCTATAGAGCAGAATCTTGGTGGTAAACATATTGAGGTAGCTGGTTACATTGTGTCTACAGTCAGGTCTTTGTTACTTTCTATTGCTTGGACAAACACCATGACCAAAGAAAGCATTTAACTGGCCTTAGGGTTCCAAATGGTTACAGTACACAATGGAGAATGGTATGGCAGCCAGAACAGTTGAGAGCTCACATCCCCAGAAGCAGGATGTGGAGAGAAGTGCACTAGTCTTTTGAACTCTCCAATCCCACCTCCCCCAGTGACATACTTCCTCCAACAAAGCCACACCTTCTAATCCTTTCCAAACAGTTTTATCGACTGAGACCAAGTATTCAAACATATGAGCCTATGGGGTCATTCTCATTCAAACCCTACAACCAGGAAGCAGAGAGAAATGAAGGGAGGTTTCCATTTCACTTTCTCCTTATATTCAGTCTGGAACTCGAGCCCATGGGGCAGTGCTGCCCACATTTGGGGTTGGTCTTCTGACCTGAATTAACCTAATGTAGAGAATCCCTCACAGAAATGCCCTGAAGCTTTTCTCCTAGGTGATCCTGTCTAGTCATGAGATCAGCCATTAGAGGAAAGAACTCCAAATTTCCTCTCACTGTAGTGTAGCTTACTGGGTTCAGACCATTGCCCTCTTCACTACTAAGACCTTCTTGTCTCTAGAAAAATCACCCATCTTGATTTTGGGTTCTGGTATTCTTTCTGTTATCCTAGTTTGTGATGGTTGGCTTTGTTAACTTAATGCTGCTTACCATAACCCAGAAGACACTCCAGGAATGTCTATGAAGTCATCTCCAGAGAGGATTAACTGAAGTGGGAGGATCACTCTTGAAGTGAATACTTTCCAAGGGGCAGCCTAGATAAAAAGAGGTATGAAGAAAAAGCAGTGTGGACCTGCCTGCTTCCACTTCTTGCACGAGCATCTCTAACACTGCTGCTGACATCCTCTCTGACATTAGACCCAGCCTCTCAGTTTTCCGATGTGGACTCAGCACAGGACTCTTGCAGAAATCTCCAGGTTTTGAGTACCAGATTGGGATTGGTGATACACTCAGCCTCCTGGACTGAGCAGTTGCTGGGTTCTCAGTCTCTGCAGCACATATTCATCCGCCACTAACCTTCCCGGCTTCAATTGTTTAATCCAGTTTATTAAACATCCTTTCATAGTATGTATACATTACATACATACATGAATCAATGACAAAATTATTCTGAAGATAAGCCTCTCCAACTGGACATAACTTCATGTTAACACTTATACGGGTGAAGTTAAAGGCATCTCTAAGTATCAATGTGTAGGAAATTATATTGTCCAGCCAGGCTAAATGTGTGTCAATTTATAGGCTGATGACGTGTCTATAATATTAATATTTCCCACCAATTATTCAAACCCAAGGAGGCCCTAGTCACAGGGGCCAGTTCTCCTCTGAGTAAGGAAGTTGGGTTTTTAAGAAGCAGACAGGAGCTCCTGTGAGTCCTGATTGATGTCTGTCAAAGCTCTACTTCTGGGAGGATTGTGTTAAAGCAATGTGAGGGACCCACAGTCAGGCATCTTCTAGAAACGCTCTGTGTTGTGAAACTCAGAGTTTTCCATTTTTATTATTATACATGTGTAATTATTAAAATAACACTAAATAATTTAGTATTGAAAATGTGGAGTGTATTAGTTAGGGTTTCTATTGCGGTGAAGAGATACCATAACCACAGCAACTCTAATAAAGGAAAACATTTCATTGGGACTGGCTTACAGTTTCAAGGGTTTAGTCCATTATTGTCATGGCAACATGCAGGTGGATATAATGCTGGAGAAGGAGCTGAGAGTTCTACATCTTGGCCCACAGCCAGCAGAAGTAAATACCATACTAAACCTAGCTTGAACGAACATATTAGAGCTCAAAACCCACTTCCACAGTGACACACTTCCTCCAACAAGGCCACATCTCCTAATAGTGCCACTCCCTATGGACCAAGCTTTCAAACTTATGGGTCTGTGGAGGTCATTCCTATTCAAACCACTGCAGTGGAGTAAGGTCACACAAGGACAGATGTGCTCAGCTAGAAATACAACAGTGCAGGGAGCTGAAGATGCCAGGAAAAGCTCTGAGACCAGGGAGAGAGAACAGTATGGCAATTGGGACACTGGCAAGACTTCTAGAAGCCTAACTTATGTGGGACAAGAGAGATCCAGACCCCATGACAGACTTTCCGATCACTCTGTTTCACTGAGCTTAGAGTCTCAGTACCCCCCAGAGCTACTCTTTACTGGCTTTTCATCTCTGTAGATGAGAGGGACTCAAAGGATAGAATCTATACTGTAGGACCGATGAAGAACTTTCTGTTCTTGGCCTAGAACAGTTTCCCAAAGGGAACTCTCTATGGGGTTCTTGACCATAGAAGACAACTGCTTTGAAAAGCAGCATTTGTACAGGCTGCATTTAAGCTAGGTAGAGTAGCTCATGCCTGTGATCCTAGCAAACAGAAAGCTGAGGCAGGAGGTTACCATAGAATACAAAATGAGACTCAGCCTTTTGATAAAGGCAATGTTGAAAAATTTTAAAGTAAATAAATAATAGGCCACCCATTTCCTTGGTCTGTAACCTGCTCTCATTTCTTATTTGGCTGTGACTCGCTCAGAAAGGCATATCAGGAGGCACAGTTTATTCCTTGGCCTGAAAAGGAGGGGTAACATTCTTACTTTCTGCATTTCACTTTACTCGCTGGAAACCCTTTTGTCATCAGTGTGTCAGAGACAAGGGGACAAAACAAGGCAGTCTATGTTCTGTCTGATGCATCGTGGTGGAGATGGACGATTCAGGACACAGAGGTTTTGTTCTGGGCCTCATAAGCACAGCTTAAGACACTTCCCTGCTCATGCCTGGGGGCTGTCAATGGGAATGTGAGAATGTCAAGGCAAGCCTCCAGTGTTCTGGTCATCAGAGTTAAGTCACCCAGCCAGATTCCAAGCTTCTGCCCTGCCTCCTTACCTCAGAATGACCCCAACTTCCAAGACCCCATCCAGCATAAAGTCAAATCTTGCTCACCCGTGACTTCTCCCACACACTGTAGGTCAGAAGTGTCTTATTACAAAGATGACTTTATAATCCAGTGGGCTACCACCCTGCAGAGACTCCTGCTGAGATCACTCTCTCTGAAGTCTGTCTGGATAGTAACCCATGGAGTTTCAGAAAACAGAAGGTCATGGTCTTCCTATTGGCTGCAACTCAGCATCTGAGTTGTTGACATGGTGCCTAGGACGGTAACACTTATCCTAAGTGATAACTTTTTAAAAGAGGTCTTGGGTCTCTGAACACACACATCTCCCATCCAGCCTGGCAGGTGCCAGAGTTAGATAGACATTCTTTTTCGGGAGGCTTGTCTTTTAGGTTCTGCTGAAAGACAATAAAATGGCAAGCTAGTGAAGTCAGGATTGTGACCAGCAGAAAATGGATGCATATGGCATGTGAAAATGGATTCTATACTGTATGATACAACTGGCTCTAGGTTAGAGCGAAACAAAGCACACCATGGCTGGAGACATAGCTCAGTTTGTAGAGTGCTGGCCTACGATGCAGGAGCTCTGGATCCCACCCTCAGCTCCACATTTACAAAATGGCACTTAGTCCAGAGGTGAAGAGGAGGGGCACAGTTGAAAAATAAACAAAAGCCAAAACTGAGATTGGCCTCTAAGAACAGGAGGAGGAAAGACAACCAGAAAGGAATAATATCTATACAGTCACAATAAAGGCAGTATGAACAATATAAATGAAATAAAAAAAAACAAGAGTTTCGGAATACAGTTGGTACAAAATGATAAGGAACATATTTTAGGATCTTCTTTTCCAAGTCTGCTGTGATGCAGTCAGTAGCAGTGAGTTCTGAGAGCTCAGCATCTTCCCCATGTTGTCTGAGCTGCTTCTGGCAAGTCCCCAGCTCAAACACCCCAATTCCTAGTAATTCTTTGGCCTAATGACACCCTCATTAATACCACAACTTGATCCCACTGTACTGGCTGGTTTTGTGTGTCAACTTGACACAGGCTGGAGTTATCACAGAGAAAGAAGCTTCAGTTGGGGAAGTGCCTCCATGAGATCCAGCTGTGGGGCATTTTCTCAATTAGTGATCAAGTGGGGAGGGCCCCTTGTGGGTGGTGCCATCCCTGGGCTGGTAGTCTTGGGTTCTATAAGAGAGCAAGCTGAGCAAGCCAGGGGAAGCAAGCCAGTAAGAAACATCCCTCCCACAGCCTCTGCATCAACTCCTGCTTCCTGACCTGCTTGAGTTCCAGTCCTGACTTCCTTTGGTGATGAACAGCAATGTGGAAGTGTAAGCTAAATAAGCCCTTTCCTTCCCAACTTGCTTCTTGGTCGTGATGTTTGTACAGGAATAGAAACCCTGACTAAGACACCCACCACCCTCAATACCACAGCCTAATTCTAACACCAATGCCACAGCCTGACCCCACCATTGTCCACAGCCTGGTCCCACCTTTACTGATGTCCTATTCTTATCCTACTACCATTTCAGCAGAATTGGAGACTTAAAATCCCCTGTGTTTGGGGCTCATCAGTTAAGGACACTTATTGCTTTTCTAGAGGACAGTGCAGTTCTTAGCAATCACAAGGAGTGACCATAACTTTCTGTAGCTTCCGGTTTGAGAAGTCCAGTTTGAGGTTTTAGGAGGTCCCTAATCTGACCTCCGAAAGCACCCACATGCATGTGGCATACATTCACATTAACATAAATGAAAATAAGACTATATCTTTTTAAAAAAAATCTCCTAAGTGCTTTAAATTTTGAAATAAACTGTGAGGAACAGAGGGGAGGACATGGTGCTATGCCTGTGTAGAAGCTGTACACAGGATACACAGCAGTTTAAGATGCCCTGTTGAGGGGAAATGGGAATTTCTTTGCATGTGATTTTATAGATCACAAACAAGAGAGAATCAGAAGAGTGACACTTTGAAATGGTGAGAAAAAGCAAAGGAAGGACCATGTTCTTGAGGAGTGATGATTGACAAGGGGCGTGGGTGTAAAGATGTGTGTGACCTCAATGCCATCAAGTGGAGACAGCAGAGGGCTAGCCAATCTAAGCCACAGCAAGGTACAGTAAGGCAAGCGTCTATTTAGGCGCGGACTACTCCTCAGAGAAAGAAAACATTTTTTTCAGTATTTGAACATCTTTGTGGAAGCCTGTTCTCATCAGAAACAAAACCTAATGACTCTTCTTCACTGGGATGGATTGATTTGGAATCACCTAGAAGAGACACCTCTAGGCATGTCTGTAGGTTTAGCAGAGGCGAGAAGACCTGCCCTGAATCTGAGAAGGACTGAGAATGCAGACTCAATAAAAAGGAGACAGCCAGCTGAACACCAGCGTTCCTTTCCCTCTATTCCCTACTCTGCCAGCATGTGATCAGTCCCAGCCCCACACTCCACTGCCACAAACTCTGCTGGGCTTTCTCTGCCGTGATGGACCATGAACTATGGTTTTGAGACCTCATGAACCCTTTTGTTAGACATCTTGTCACAGTAAACAAGTAAAAGGATGAACATAGCTCTCCGTGGTGACTGTCCAGATGGACGTGTCAGCGGTCCTATCTGAAGATGCTGACGGGGGGATATAAAACCCATCCGCCCTCCATACATCTAACACAGTGGTACAAGTCTCTGTTTCTCGCAGCCACTAACATCAGGTTTGTCTTTGACAGAAGCAAAGCAACAAGAGGCACAGAGGCTGCAGGTGGCCACTTGACACTGTGGGGTTTTGTTGTTCTTGTTTTTGTTTCGTTCTGTTTTAAGCTCTGAGGAGTTACATCATCCTTAGCTGACACCTGCATACCTCAGATTTCCCAGCTTACACTTTGTCTTGATCCTTATAGCTGTCTAAGAGGGCATCATGCCAGTCAATGAATGTTTACTTAATAAAGGGACAGTACCAAGAGGGAAATGCAAGCCTAAGAAGATGGCATTTCGTTTCCTAGGAAATTCGAAGGAAAGGAAACAGAAAGCTAAATATACATGAGGAAAAAAAAAAAACCAGGGAGATTTGGTTCATTGCTCGTGATGTCTCAGAACGCTGTGTTTTAAAACATTAGAAGGAGCGAACACAGGAGAAACCCTTGGAGCCATGATGTCCTGGTGCTGTGACTCACTCCCCAATCTAGAAGCTGAGACTTCACACCGGGTTCTGCTGACAAGCAGGGTGAAGAGATGCCAGGCTGAGAGCATCAGGGAAGAGGCAGGGCCTGGCTGAAGTCTCTCGGAAAAGGAAGCCAGAAGCCACAGGGTGAAAACGAATCCTAGGGACACAGTGGGCTCAGTGGAGAACTTTATTCTGGAGATGATAAACATCTGTCGGATTAAAAGGAGGACGGACAGGGTAGGAGCCAGAGAAAAGCTCGGTCATAAAATGCTTGTCAAGCACTCACAACAACATGAATTCAAACTCTAGCACCAACATTAAACACACAAAAAACCAAAAAGAAACAAACCCGTTACAATAGTACATACTTAAAATCCTAGCATTGAGGAGTCAGAGATTGGGAGGCCAGTAATTTGGCCAGCCTAGTTAAATCACAGAGCCTGTCTCCAATATTAAGGTAGACAACATTTCTTTTTTTTTTTAATTTAATTTAATTTTATTTTTTTTAATTTACATTCCAAATCACTTCCCCTTTCCCGTTTCCTCCCTCCCCGAAAGTCCCATAAGCCCCCTTCCCTCCCTCTTTTCTCTGGTAGACAACATTTCTGAGGACCCTTAAAGAGCACCACCCCAGGATACATTTTGTCCTACACACCACACACACACACACACACACACACACACACACACACCAATTTAGGGGAAAAGAGAACTTGGTGACATATTTGCTGCCCACTGCTTCTAACATTTTTCAGACTTCAGTTGCCTGGACAGAGGGGGTCAATTCCAGGTGTGGAGTGGGAGGACTGTGTAGACAAAAATTAATGTCAAATATTTGCATTTAAGTAGTTATTTATGTAGTATTTTAACACTTTAACCTTAAGCATTGTTGTCCTATGTAACTATATGTTCACAAAAGGTTTTCCTGACACTTCTTGTGACAGGAATCAGTGTTATAACTGCCTATGCCAAGATTCCATGATTCTTGTCCTCAAAATCCAACGATGGAGTATTACTGTACTTGAGATGAACCTGAAGCTTGGATAAGCAGTGTCCCTGGATGGCTCCTACTTCTACCAGTTGAGCTCCCAACCTCTTTGGGGTAATTCTGAAAGTGCTATGAAGTGACAAACACCTCAGCGTAGGGAGGTAGGGAGTGCAGGGGCAGGGAAGAATGACTGAGGACAAGGGCGGAGTCTGTTTCAGTAACACAGACTGGCTGACCGTAGCTCCTCTCCTAGCTGACACTTGCAAGGCCGTGACCACAGGCTCTTCACAGACACGGGTCTGTGTGGTGATGTCTTTTCGTTTCCAAACTAGAAGCCCCATGACTGAAGCTCCTTGAATGACTGACATTCCTCATGGCCCTAAAGCATAATCACCACACCATTTGAGACACACATTTTCTGAGATTCAACCCTCGGCTTATGCATGAAGCTGCTCTGGAAAATCATGACAGGCAGCCAAGTAGACACAACAGCAGCTTTTTAAAAGCGAGGCTTCGGAAGCAGGTGATTGGATTGGCTCTTTAGATGTTGTACAGCGCTGGAGTCAAAGATCTGAAATGGGAAGTGAATGTGTCATGTTGGATGTGGGCATCCCAATGTGATGGACACACCCGGGTACACCAGCTTTCTTCAGATCTTTGGATGGCAAGATTCACCTTCCTTAGATCATATGCTTAGTTCTGACTAGGGTTTGCTCTCAAGATCTCTGTTTCAGTCATCAAAGGAGACTTTGGGATATTAAAGTCTTCAGTTGGTGTGATGACCAGTACTGACTGTCAGTTTGATGGGACCTGGAATCGCCTAGGAGACACAACATTGGGCATGTCTGTGAGTGAATGGTACTTTCCAGTGACTGAGTTATCCAGAGCTGGGGACAGCAGTGTGACCTGCCTTCCCTTTTTTCTGGGCAAGTGTATCAGTCAGTCTCTGCTATTGCTAGTGTGGGCATCATACTTGACTGACGCCACACTCCAACCAACTCCTTTGGCCTTCTAACATGTACTGAATTAGGACTCTTGAGGCATCTAGCTTTACAGGCTGAGCAGCTACTGGATACTCACTCACCCAGACCCTGTCACGTAAGCCAATTAAACATATATCTTCTCCTAACACACACTGGTTGTGTTCCTTAGAGAACCCTGCCTACTCTAAATGGACTTTACTGCATATTTATATATCAGAATAGCCACTAGCTATTTGTTTTTCTTTAGCCTATTCTTGATTGCCAAACCTACACACATCTCAGGATTTCTTATTTTCTCCTTTCTTCATAAACGTATAATCCTTTTAGGTCTTCCTGGGCTCAGGTTGCAATAAAATTGTCTGGAAGACAGGGAATAATTGATATCACTACAATTCTAAATGAGTAATTTGTTTAATAATTTAACTTTCACTTTCTGCAGTGGGGCTTAGCAAAGTGTACCTGGACTGGAGGGCTAGACAGCCATGGATTCAGTTCATGAATCTGTCACTCATCTGGGCACTGTGACAACTGGCAGATCCTTCTCCCAGGCACACATCTAAACATTGACCAAACATGCTGATTTCATACTTGGGAGGATTATCAAAGACTCTCCCCTTAACAACACATCGTTATCTTCTGTCATTTTGAATATGGTGTTCTATTTCTTGTGTTAACAAGTGCTTTGCAGGCAGTGTGCCACATCAGAACCACTGGGGCATTAAGATTTTGATTCTGTTAGCCTGGGGAGGTCTGGGTTTCACGATTTTGGATCTCTGCAGGTGACTCAGTGGGCAGTCTGGTGCTGACCTCCTGGATCCACAGTGGAGTCCGAGTGAGCACTATCTGAGGAAGGTAAACAGTTTCAGTACTTTAGCCCCCAGGAGGAAGTAGCCAGTCCAGAAAGAACAGTTCATTCATGTACCCTCAGGGCTCAGCCACCCTTCCCCCTCACCTTGCTAGAGAAAAGAAACCACTGTGTGGCTCTCCCTCTGCTCCAACAAAGGCATGGGTTGTGGCTCCCTGGGTTCTGTAAAGGTCATACACATCACAATTTATTTATTTGTTTTTGTTTATTTTGGGGTGGTTTTTAAAAAAATTATTTATGTATTCACTGTATAACTTGATTACAACCCGATATCAACCCTTCTTCTTCTCCCAGAACCCTCTCACACAATTCCTACTCCCCTGTTCTATCTTTCTCTTTTCTTTTCTTATCTCCCCCTTTTGTGCTTCACCCACTATTAAACCTTCCCCCCCCACCCCCCTCTCATACACACATCAAGTCACTGAAGGACTAGGTGCATCTTCTCCGACTGAGGCCAGACAAGGTGGCCCATTTAGGGCACAGGATCCACAGGCAGGTAGACAACAGGCTCAGGAACAGCCCCTACTCAACTTGTTGGGGATCAGCATATAGACCAAGCTGCTTATCTGCTATAAATGTTCAGGGGAGCTAGGTCTAGCCCATGCTCACTCTTTGGTTGGTGATTCAGTCTCTGGGAACCCCCAAGGGTCCAGGTTATTTGACTATATTGATCTTCCTGTGGAGTCCCTCAATCCTTCTCCCAACTCTTCAGTAAGACTCCCCAAGCTCCATCTAATATTTGAGCCAGAGTCGAGTCTCTGCCTCTCTTTCCATTGGCTGCTGGGTGGAGCCTCTCAGGACAGTTAATGCTAGGCTCCTGTCTGCAAGCATAATGGAATATCATTAGTAGTGTCAGGGATTGGTTCTCAAGTTGCGCCATTCATTGGTTGGCCAGTCCCTTAGTCTCTGCTCCATCTGTGTCCCTGTACTTCTTGTAGGCCGGACAAATTTTGTGTCGAAGGTTTTGTGGGTGGGTTGCTGTCTTTATCCTTCCACTGGGAGTCCTGCCTGGCTACAGGAAGTGGCCACTTCAGGCACCATATCCCCCACTGCTAGGAGTTTCAGCTATAGTCACCCCCACAGACCCTCTGGAGTCTCTTTCCAGCCCAGGTCTGTGGCACATTTTAGAGATTGCCCCCCAAACTCCTGATCTTCCTTCTCTCTCCCATGCTCTCCCTACATATGATCTCCCCCTTCCCTCCTCATCCCCTCTTCCACTCAGTTCCCTCCTTCTATCGACCTCTGATATCTCTTTTGTTTCTGAGAAAGATTCAACCATCCCCTTGGGATCTCCATGTTATTTGGCTTCTTTGATTATCCTGTACTTTATGCTTTATCCTTTGGTTATCCTGTACTTTATGCTAATATCCATTTATAAGTAAGAGAGTACATACCATGTATGTCCTTTTGGGTCTGGGTTACCTCACTCAGGATGATAATTTCTAGTTCCATTTCCGTGTGAAATTCAGGATGTCCTTGTTTTTAATGTCTGAGTAGTTTTCCATTGTGTAGGTAAATCACGTTTTGCATCACAATTCTGAATACTATTAAGATTTATTTTATTTTATTGTTTTGATTTGGGGGATTTTTTTTTGAGATAGTGTCTCTATGTAGCTCAGCCTCATCTGGAGCTAGTGTTATAGTCCAAGCTGACCTCAGACTCATAGAGATCATCCTGACACTGCCTTCTAAGGACAGATTCTTAGCATGGCTCAAAAAATGTTTAAGATTTATTGCCCAGACACGCTCCAAAAATGCTGTATGCAAAATTTGATGCAGAAACAAGAACATTAAAAATATCCCTTAAAATAATTATTACATGTAAATGAAGAGATTATCAAGCAGAACCTGTTAAAACATTGATATTCACTTCTTTTCAGAGCTTCAAAGGGAAAATATGTTAGGTACTGATATGCACACTAAATAAATTTAAAGCTATTTTGAGATAGACATTAGGAGTTTTCTACCATTTTATAAATTCACAATGTTGCCTTTTACAATGTTGCCTTTTGCTTACTGTTTACTCTAAACTGCTATAAATCCCACAGTTTGTTACTGCTATTGAGGGATCTGTAACTGAGCTGTTCTTGTATGTAAACGGTAACTCTATAGTGTACAGCAGGACAAACATTTACAGTGTTGACAGCACCAGATCAGGGACAAGGCCACCAGGGGAGAAAAAAGGTCTACTCCCTTTTGTAGCTTGTCCAGAGGCCTGCATGCTATGAGAGTTGATACATTGCGTCAAATGCAAGTACATGATTATTTTTTATTATTACTACTAATAAATTTATCCACTGCACCAGAGGAGACTGTGCAAACAACCAAAAATAACCACTTAAAGGAATTACTGCAATGTTTGGAAATGTTAAAAAAAAAGTTCAATAGGATATTTGTTCTAGAACATACACACATATTCAGTCTCATCAAAGGCACCTGGTCAAACATTACGGGTCTCACACAAAATGAATCCAACAGGTAGCGTTAAAGCACTTTATATTATTACAAAGTTTGCTGGACATTGTACTAAGTGGGTTATTCTATTCTGCCTTCACCATAACCTAAATATTGTTGACCCTGTTTCACAGTTGGAGAAACCGAGTGTAGGAGATTTTAAGTTGCTGAAACTCAAGATGTTTCAAGATGTGGTCCAGGAGTCACTGAAGCAACATCACCTAGAATCCTATGAGGAAAGCAGAGTGATTATTTCCCTCCCCTGGGGTTGCAATGATGGCATTAAGCTGCACCAGTCAAAATTAACTTGGTCACTCGGGATATAAGACTGATCTGAAATATGTACCCTCGGAAGCACATAGTAATGTGGCTATTTATAAATGAACAGAATAAACAGGATGGGAGCCTGTGGAGACGGCTTAGTCAGTAAAGTCCTCGCCTTGCAAGCATGAGGACATGAATTCAATTTCTAATACCCACATCAAGCCGGGGTGGTAGCACATGCCTGTAATCCCGCTGCACACAGGAAGTCTCTGGGGTTTGCTGGTCATCCATGCTAACCTAATTGGTAGCTTTCAAGTCCCAGTGAGAGAATTGTTTATTTGTTTGTTTTTAGAAAAAGCAAACAAGTTAAGCCAGGTGGTGTGAGACACACCTTTAATTTAAGCACTCAGGGCATAGAGGCAGGCAGATCTCTGAATCTGAGGCCAGCCTGGTCTACAAAGTGATCTCCAAGACAGGTAGGACTGCACAGAGAAACCCTGTCTCAAAAACCAAAACAAAAAGACCAAACCAACTCTCCAAAGGAAATCACCACCAACAAAGTCAAAACAAAACCAAGGTGGATGGCTTCTGTGGACCATCCAAGGCTGACCTATGGCTTCCACGTAAATGTGACCGACAACACAGTGTCCTGAAGAACAGTTATGCTAAAGGCTACTAGAGCTTGCGCAGTCTGCAGGAAGCAAGGCACCTTCAGTCCTGGTCTTCCAGGAGCTCATGTCAAAATCTAACCACACAGCTCATGGCCCCTCAACCCCTCACCTATGTCTTCCCTCCTGGACACCTTCCTTTGCTGAGTCTTTCTTTCTATAGTGTAGCTTTTTACTATTGCTGTGTTCTCGCCTGGAACATAACAGACATTTTTTAAGTACTGACTGCTTCAAATAAATGATTCATTTCTCTTTTAGTTCTTTGTGCAGATCCTTGTAGGCCCGGCCATCAAGGTACCAGAAACGCTTAGACATGTCCCAGCCACCATGAAAGACATGAACGAGCTCTCATCATGGTCTCCTTTCACAAGGAGAGCCGACTCTCCCTTTTGATTCGTTTTGTGAGAAGCAGGTTCTAGTAACCGAGGCTGGCCTCAAACTCACTCTGTTGCCAGATAGTCCTGAACTTCTGATCCTCCTGCCTCCACCTCCTAAATGTTATGAGTTCAGGTGTGTGCTGTTACATTGGATTGGGAAGAAATTTTAAGAGTACTGCAATTAACAATTAGCCAGGAGCTCCATTCCATGCTCATTCCTTTTAGAACCACAGTGAGAGGGAATGCGTTCCCTCTTTTTCCCACAGCACACTGTCACCCATACCTCCTGGGGTGCACAGTCAGAAGCCATGTCTTCTCTTCACTGCACACCGTCACTCATACTTCCTGGGGTGCATGGTCAGAAGCTAAGGGGCACACAGCCAGAAGTCATGCCTGTCTGCCCACTGCACACTGTCACCCACAACTCCTGGGGTATACAGTCGAAATCCATGTCCCTCTCCTAAGACTCTTTACCCAGGAGTCCACAGTCACATGTCCTCAAGGTCTGGGCTCACTTCTCTGGCTCCTGTGTGATGTAGTCAGATGGACCTTATACAAGCTGTCTACTCTTCAGCCAGGACAGGCTCTACAAAAGCACACACACCATTAGGTAGAGAAGCCTTGCAAAAGGAGGTGGCCTCTCCATGTTCCATGTCCTTGATGTTGGGCATCTTGGCTATTGTTACCCACATTGACTCCTGGGAACCTCCACCATCCCAGGTCTCTGCCTTCCTAGAGATTCCCCTCATATCTCCAGCCCTGGCAGCTACAGATTCCTATTCATTTTCTTGGCCCCCTGGTTCTCACTCCTGTCTCTCCCCACATCTGCTCCTGTGCCCTAGTCCTCTCCCCATCCCCTCCCCCACCCAATTCCCTCCCTCCCTCCCTCCCTCCCTCCCTCCCTCCCTCCCTCCCTCCCTCTGCTTCCCATGACTATTTTCTTCACCCTTCTAAGTGAGATTTCAAAGTCTGTGGGGTATATCATGTGTATCTTGTACTTTATGGCTAATATTCACTTAGAAGTGAGTACATACTACATATGTACTTTTGGGTCTGGTTACCTCACTCAGGATGATATTCTCAAGTTCCATCCATTTGCCTGTGAAATTCATGATGTCCTTGTCTTTAATAGTTCAGGGACTCTTATGGAAGAGTTGGGGGAAGGACTGAGGACCCTGGATGGGATCACCACAGGGTTACCAACAGAGTCAACTAACCTGGACCCCTGGGAACTCTTAGAAACCTAGCCACCAACCAAAGAGCATACATGGGCTGGAACTCAGTCTCCATGGCTGCCTTGTCTGGCCCCAATGGGAGAGGATGTGACTAGTCCATCAGAGACTGTATGTTTCAGGGTGGGGGGATACTTAGGGGGCCCCAGCCTCTCAGAGGAGAAGGGGATGGGGGAGAGACTCTGTGAGGAGGGACCTGGATGGGGGCAGCATTTAGGATATTCATTGATTAATTAAAGCCTTCACCTGTGAGAAGGGGCTTTTACTTCCTGCCACACCTCATCCAGAGAACATCAGCCTGGAAGAATGCGATTATTGTTTGAGTTCCTTTCCTTCTGTTAAGAGGAATACATAACCAGAGACCCAAGTAGCTGTGACATTAATGTGGCTCTTATTATGAGACAAGCATCTCATAATGATGTCAGGAAACACTGTGAACCAGGTTGTTAAGTTAAAAATCTGAGAAGTCACAGTTGATAAGTGGGGCTAAAACTCACACCTTCTGGCTTGCTTTCCCACCTGCCTTTTGGCAAATGTTTATTCTGATCTAGATGCGATGAAAGTTCTAGTCTTCTGAATGGTACAGCCATTCAAACCCAGAGAGAGTCTGTGACCCCAGGCTCTGTGTCTCAATGACCTGAGACAAAGGTAATATTCTCTGTTTCACAGTTCAGATTCATCTGACCAACGCGTTCAGTCACAGATGGGTGTGAAGTAACTCCTAACAAAATGCTCAGCTGGGTCCCCACCACGGACAGCAGTCCACGGTGGTGCTTAACTGTCCCTACCAGTCATCAAGTGACTGACACAAAACGGAAAATGGCGTGGGTGGGTGGAATGGTGTTGACAGAGATTATGCAGTCACTGCCAGTGGGTGGCCATGCCAACAAGGACCACCATCCTCAGTGCTTGGTGATGAGACATACCTGGGAATCCCCAACCAAAGCAAACTCCACTGAGAACCTATTCCACCAGAGGCTGTGTGGAGGGTTCCCACAGTCCCCACCCATGGGAGATAGTCCAAGGCCCCCATGGGAGCCCTAGATAACATGGAGCCTGGAGAGTCCTGGCTCCCTCACTATTCCCAGAGTGAGTCACACGTGTGTGGATAGAATTTGTTGATGCTTTAGAAAACACCCCGTGAGACTGAATAACAAATTCATAAATGAAAATCTGGCAGGGTTAGGGGTACTGAAACTTGAGGCTTGGGGAGCCTTCAACAGAGAATTTTAGCTTTGGCCTTCAAGAGAGTTGGGGCTTCAGAAGGGCTCTGGGCTATCATTTGCCATTGGCTTGGGGCTATGTGGCCAACAACTATTTATAGAAAGGGTCTATTTTCCACTTACAGGTAAGCCATGATTGCCCCCCAAGCCCCCAGATGATTTGACTCTCCAAGCACCTCCATCTTTCTGATGTCTGGTTTTGAGGTGTAACATAAATCCCTCCCGAAATTTCTGGGTGTTGCTCTGAGGCTCTTGCCTTGTTCTTTATTAACAAACACTCTTCGGGAAGTTTTATTTACATGGCTTTGGTTAAGGGTCCCCAGACTCCTGTCAATCAGTCCTGTTGGCCTGCCAGTGTGGACCATTCTTTCATCATAGCAATCCTGTTTGGATCTGGTTTTGCTGTTCCCTAAATCTTCATTTCGTGTCCCCACCACCCAAACACTTCTCTCTTCACTTCACACAAAAACACCCTTGGCGATGTTGACACAGACTAAGCTACCTTTTTACAGAGCTTGGGAACTATTCAAGGAAAAACTTAGTCACCAGCGGAGGCTTCTTTAAACTCTATCGGTCGCTCGCTGAGTTTCTAGGTAATTACTGCTAACTGCGACTCTTGTGGCCTAAGTGCTTCCTCGGGTTACCTCCCGAGGTATAACAGGCCAAGACCATTCCTTGAGTGTTAGACAGACTTTCCAGGAGAGGGAGGGGTGACCCCCTCCCCATTGAAAACAAGTCTCGAGTCTTGTCCCCGGGGAGGAAAAGTGACATCAGGTCGGTCCATGGACATTAACTGAGTTTTTTCTTTGTGTCTGGGATGTGAGATATTTTTTAACATCCTCCTAAGTCACATTCTGCCATTTCATGGATGCTCATGTGGACCCAGTTGCTCTATGGCAGCAGAGGATCTCTCTTATGAAACACGAATTCAGACAGGCCTAACAAACAGAATGTTATTTTACTAGTGCCAGCAGTAACAATATTTCTCCTCTCATTCCCTCAGCTGTCTCTTTCTATAACGGATTGCCAGAAACACACAGACTTCTCACAATGAAGAACAATCCACACATACTATACCCTTAACACTAGGATAAGAACTTGAATTACGTTTTTCCCAATAAAATGACCTCTGTGCTTTGGTTTTTAAATCCTAAATGTCCGTTAACTTCTTTTAAGGTTGATAGAATGCTGCCTCTTGTCTTGTTGGGCAGCGTCATCTTTGGGAGTAAGAGTACAAAGATGACCAGTTAAAGCTGAAGTATGCTGGACAGTGGTGACACATGTCTTTAATCCCAGCACTTGGGAGGCAGAGGCAGATTTCCGAGTCTACAGAGTGAGTTCCAAGACAGCCAGGGCTATACAGAGAAATCCTGTCTCAAAAAACAAACAAAAAAGTGGAAATATTCTGAGCCAACGTGTTTCAGTTATTTCCCCCACCTCAGTTTAATTTTGAAAAAATAAATATATTCTAAACTCAATCAGCAGTTGAATATAAGCCACAAAGGGCATGTAGGAGTGCCACACAACACAAAACACCAAGATTCAAGGAATTGCCTTTTTTATTTAACTGCCTATTCTTTCATTTCACATGTATAGAACAATGATCGGCTACTACATTTATTACTTAGATGAATAACACAACACACATGTATATGATTTAAAGTTTTTGTCTTTGCATCTAAAATATGATGTTTTTTAGACTGTATACAATTGGAATATTATCCAAACTCATCAATTTCTGCCTCTTAATTTGAGAATGTAATCCACTTATATTTAATGCAATTGGAAGTAGGTTTGGAGTAACATCTGACATTTTGCTATTTGTTTCTAAACTTGTATCTTTTTGTTCTTCAATTTGTCTGTCACTGGTTCTTTGTGATGGACATTTTCTAACGTACCTTTAGTGAAAGGCACTACCTTTATGCTTTGTGTTTACTATGTTTTTGTTTTATTTTCTTATTGTACCAGGAATTACAATGAACAAATTAACATCGTCATTTGTAACAGGCTAGTTTACTTAGTACTGAATTGCTTTTCAATATTTCACAAAATTTGTCCCTTATTCTTTGTGTTGGCTATTATTTTCAAACAAATTATATACCCACACTTCATGTTCCCCATAGCTTATACTTGTAATCACTGCTTTATGTAATTGTATTTTATGTTGTGATGGTTTGTATATGCTTGGCCCAGGGAATGGTAGTATTAGGAGGTGTGGCTTTGTTGGAATAGATGTGTTACTATGGGCATGGGCTTTAATACTCTTGTCCTAGCTGCCTGGAAGTCAGTCTTCTCTTAAAGGCCTTCAAATGAAGATGTAGAACTCTCAGCTCCTTCTGCACCATGTCTGCCTGAATGCTGCCATGCTCCCACCTTGATGATAATGGACTGAACCTCTGATCCTGTAAGCCAGTCCCAATTAAATGTTGTCCTTAAGAGTTGCCTCGGTCATGAAGTCTGCTCACAGCAGTAAAACCCTGACTAAGACATATATCAAGTGGGAAAAAATAGTTGGATACAAATTACAACTTTTTTCTTTTTCTTTTTTTATCATGGAAATTTTTATATAGATATAATAATGGTAGGCATAAAAGTATTCCTAAGTTGATTGAAAGTGGAATTTTTTATAAACATTTTCTGATAAAGTTGAAGATTTACATGGAAAATATTTCTGATAAAATTGAAGAAATATATAGAAAACATGCTAAAATTGAAGATTATTATGGACAATTATACAGATAAAATGGTAGGCATAAATATAATTCTAAGTTGATTGAAAGTGGAATTATAAACATTTTCAGGTAAAATTGAAGATTTACATGGAAAATATTTCTGATAAAATTCAAGAAATATATAGACAAACACTTTAAAATTGACTATTTCATGGAAAATTATACAGATAATGGTAGATATAAAAAAACTTTTCTAAATTATTTGAAGGTGGAATTAAAAACATTTTGTGATGAAATCAGAGATTTACATGGAAAACATTTCTGACAAAATAGAAGAAATGTATAGAAAAACATGTTAAAATTGAAGGTTATCATGAAAAATAATGCAGATAAAATGGTAGACATAAAAACATTACTAAATTAATGGAAAGAGGAATTACAAACATTTTCTGATAAAATTGAAGATTTATATGAAAAATATTTCTGTTAGTCTTTGTCTTTTTATCAGGGAATTGAGTCCATTGATGTTGAGATATTAAGGAATAGTGATTGTTGCTTCCTGTTATTTTTGATGTTATTTTTATGTTTGTGTGGATATCTTCTTTTGGGTTTGTTGGAAGAAGATTACTTTCTTGCTTTTTTTAGGGTGTAGTTTCCCTCCTTGTGTTGGCATTTTCCATCTATTATCCTTTGTAAGGCTGGATTTGTGGGAAGATATTGTGTAAATTTGGTTTTATCATGGAATATCTTGGTTTCTCCATCTATGGTGATTGAGAGTTTTGCTAGATATAGTAGTCTGGACTGGCATTTGTGTTCTCTTAGGGTCCGTATGAGATCTGCCCAGGATCTTCTAGCTTTCCTAGATTCTGGTGAGAAGTCTGGTGTAATTCTGATAGGCCTGCCTTTATAGGTTTCTTGACCTTTTTCCCTTACTGCTTTTAATACTCTTTCTTTGTTTAGTGCATTTGGTGTTTTGATTATTATGTGCAGGAAGTACTTTCTGGTCTGGTCCAGTCTGTTTGGAGTTCTGTAGGCTTCTTGTATGTTCATGGGCATCTCTTTCTTTAGGCTAGGGAAGTTTTCTTCCATAATTTTTGTTGAAGATATTTACTGACCCTTTAAGTTGTAAATCTTCGCTCTCTTCTATACCTGTAATCTTACGTATGGTCTTCTCATTGTGTCCTAGATTTCCTGGATGTTTTGCAGGGTTTTTTTTTTTTGTTTTTTTGTTTTTTGCATTTTGCATTTTCTTTGACTGTTGAGTCAATGTTTTCTATGGTATCTTCAGTACCTGAGATTCTTTCTTCTATCTCTTGTATTCTGCTGTTAATGCTTGCATCTATGACTCCTGAATTCTTTCCAAGGTTTTCTATCTCCAGAGATGTCTCACTTTGTGATTTCTTTATTGTTTCTACTTCTACTTTTAGATCCTGGATGGTTTTGTTCAGTTCCTTCACTTGATTGTTTGTGTTTTCCTGTAATTCTTTAAGGGATTTTTGTGTTTCCTCTTTAAGGGCTTTTACCTGTTGACCGATGTTCTCCTGTATTTCTTTAAGGGAGTTATTTAAGTCCTTCTTGAAGCCCTCTATCAGCATCGCGAGATAAGATTTTAAATCCAACTCTTGCTTTTCCGGTGTGTTGGGGTATCCAGGACTTGCTGTGGTGGGAGAACTGGGTTCTGATGTTGCCAAGTAGCCTTGGTTTCTGTTGGTAGGGTTCTTCTGCTTGCCTTTTCCCATCTGGTTATCTCTGGTGCTAGTAGGAACTAGTCGAGAACAGCGATCATGTGAGATCTCTGGGAGAGCTGGGGTGTGGCCTCCACTACAGGCAGATGGACAAGGATGCAAGGGGTGAAAATGTGTTGTCTTCTGTGGAATAACAAGAAGATAAACTTAGGCACCACACAGCCTTCTGTGCACCACGGACCTTGCCAGAAGAGAGTTGGTCTCCCAGGAGTATAGACACAGGTTTACAGGCCCACAGCAGGGACAAGCTCCAGCCAGAGACAACTTTTTTTCTATAGTCAGAGTTAACTTCAACTGTCCTCAGTGTTTATCTAAGTTTATTCAAGCTACTATGCAGTTTTCCTTCATTTTTAGCTGAAGTGTTCATTTAGTATTTCTTGTAGAATGGGTATGCCAGTTAGGGTTACTATTTCTGTGATGAAACACCATGGCCAAAAGCAATTTGGGGAGGAAAGTGTTTATTTCACTCACAGTTCCATACAACAGTTCAGCTAAAGCTGTGAGAGTGGGAATGCACACAGGCAGGAACCTGGAGTCACGAGCTGATGCAGAGGCCATGGAGGGTACTGCCTACTGGTTTGCTTCCCCTGGCTTGCTCATCCTGCTTTCTTATAGAACCCAGGGTTACCAGCCCAGGGGTGACCCACCTACAATAGGCTGAGCTCTTGCCTACAGCCAAATCTTATGGAGGCATTTCCTCAATTGAGACTCCCTACTCTCTGATGACTTAAGTTTGTGTCAGGTTGAAATAAAATAAATCAGCACAATGGTGTTGTTAGTAAAAATTCTCTCTGTTCAGGCTCATCTTATAATATCTTATCTCCTACATTTTCAGAGTACATTTGTATTTTAGGTTATTTTGCTGTTGTTATTGTTGTTGCTCTTTTTTTAAAGGAGGAAATGGAATTTTTGATTGACAGCTTTCTATGTCAGCACATGTCCTATTGGTCTTGGTGTTTTCTAATGAATAATCTTATTGTGGACTTTTCTTGTGTCGCCCTGATTTTCCTTTTGTCTTGTTAAAGGGTCCCCTGTTTTGACAGAGGCCATCTGGTTTTAAACCACCTAAGTATGGGGCTCTTTCAGCTCATGGAGTTTCTCCCCACCCCTTAATAAATTTATTTATTCATTTTATATCCGAATCACTGTCCTATACCCATCACACAGTCCCTCCCTTCTCCTCTCAGAGGGTGGAGACACCCCTAGGTATCCCCTAACCATGGCACTCAGGTCTCTGCAGAGCTAGGTGCACCCCTCTTCCACTGAGGCCGGACAAGGCAGCCCTGTTGGGAAACAGATTCCACAGACAGACAGCAACTTTAGGGAGAGCCCCTGCTCCAGTTAGAGGACCCACATGAAGACCAAGCTGCTACATACGTAAAGGGGCCTCAGTCCATCCCATGTATAATCTTTGGTTGGTGATTCAGTGTCTGAGAGCCCCAAGGGTCCAAGTGAGCTGTCTCTGAGCTCCTTCCAAGGGTTGGCTGTGGGTCTCTGCATCTGTTGCAGTCAGCTGCTGGGCAGACTCTCAGAGGACAGTTATGGAAGGCTCCTGTCTGCAAGTATAACGCAGTATCATTAATAGTGTGAGGAATTGGTGCTTGCCCATGGGATGGGTCTCTAGTTGGGCCAATTATTAGCTGGCCATTACCTCTGTCTCTGCTTTGTCTTTGTCCCTGCATTTCTTTTAGACAGAATAAATTTTTGGTAGAAAGTTTTGTGGGTGGGTTGGTGTCCTTATCTCTTTCAATGGAGATCCTGCCTGGCTAGAGGAGTTAGCTTCTTCAAGTTCCATATCTCCACTGCTATGAGTATCAGCTAAAGCCATTCCCATAGATTCGTGGGAGCCTCCCTCATCCCAGGTCTCTGGCATGTCCTAGAGATGCTCTCCCTCAACCCCTGACAGCTGCATATTTCCACTAATTCTCTTGGCCCCCTCTCCTATCTCTCCCCATACTTGATTTTGCCTCCCTAATCCTCTCTCTGTCCCCTCTCCAATCCAGTCCCCTCCTTCCTTATCTGCCCCCTTTGACTCTTTTATCCCTCTTCTAAGTGAGATTGAAGCATCTTCACTTGGACCTTCCTTCTTGTTTGGCTTCTTTGGGTCTGTGGACTTAGTGTTGATATCCTATAGTTTATGGCTAATGTCTACTTATAAGTGAGTACGTACCATGCATGTTCTTTTGGGCCTGGGGAACCTCACTCAAGATGATATTTTCAAGTTCCATCCATTTGCCTGCAAAATTCATGATGCCCTCATTTTTAATAGCATTACATTACAATAGTACTCCATTGTGGAAATGAACCACATATTCTGTATCCATTCTTTGGGTGAGGGGCATTTGGGTTGTTTCCAGTTTCTGGCTATTATAAATAAAGCTGCTATGAACATTATGGAGCATGTGTCCTTATGGTATGGTGGAACATCTATTGGGTATGTGCCCAGCAATGGTATAGCTAGGTCTTCAGATAGAACTATTCACAGTTTTCTGAGCAAACACCATATTGATTACCAGAGTGGTTGTACAAGTTTTCGCTCTCAGCAGCAATGTAGGAGTGCTCCCCTTGCTTCACATCCTCCCAAGCATGTGCTGCCTCTTGGGTTTTTGAACTTAACCATCTGATTGGTGTAAGGCAGAATCTCAAGGTCATTTTGATTTGTATTTTCCTGATGACTAAGGATGTGGAACATTTCTTTAAGTGCTTCTTGGTCATTCAAGATTCCTCTGTTGAGAATTCTCTGTTTTGCTCTGCACCCCATTTTTAAATTGGGTTATTTGGGTTGTTGGTGTCTAACTTCTTGAGTTCTATATGTATTTTAGATAGCCCTCTGTCAGATGTAGATATTTTCCCATTTTGTAGACTGCTGTTTTGTTCTATTGATCATGTTCTTTGCCTTACAGGAGTTTTTCTGTTTCATCGGGTTCCATTTATCAATTGTTGATCTTAGAGCTTGAGATAGGTGTTCTAGCTAGGAAATTGTCTTCTGTACGAATGTGTTCAATGCTATTTCCAACTTTTTCTTCTATGAGATTTACTGTATCTGTTTTTTTTTTTTTGTTGAGGTCTTTGATCCACATGAACTTGAGTTTTGTGCAGAGTGAAAATATAAATTTATTCAGTCTTTTTACATGTGGACATCCAGTTAGACCAGCATCATTTGTTGAAGATGCCTTCTTTTTTCCATGGTATGGTTTTGGCTTTAACAAAAATCAAGTATCTGTAGGTGGGTGGCTTTATTTCTGGGACTTTGATTTTATTCCGTTGATCTACCTGCCTATTTCTATACCAATACCATGCAGTTTTTATTACCATTGCTCATAGCTTGCAATCAGGGATAGTGATACCTCCAGAAGCTCTTTTATTATTAGGGATTGTTTTAGCTATCCTGGGATTTTTGTTTTTCCATATTAAGTTGATAATTGCTCTTTGAAAGTCTGTAAGGAAAATGTTGATGGGAATTTCACTGAATCTGTAGATTGCTTTTGCTAAGATGGCCATTTTCACTGTGTTAATGAAAGGAGGATGTGAGATCTCTCCATCTTTGGATGTCTTCTGCAATTTCTTTTTTCAGAGACTTAAAGTTATTGTCATACAGGTGTTTCACTTACTTGGTTAGAGTTACAACAAGGTATTTTATATTATTTGTGTCTGTTGTGAAGAGTGTTGTTTCCCTAATATCTTTCTCCGTGCCTATCTATCATTTGTATAAAGGAAGGCTACTGAGTTTTGTTTTGTTTTGTTTTTGTTTTTGTTTTTTAGTTAATTTTGTATCCAGCCACTTTGCTAAAGTTTTTTTTTATCAGCTTTAGGAGTTCTCTGGTAGAATTTTTGGAGTTGCTTATGTATAGTATCATATAATCTGTGAACAGTGATATTTTGACTTCTTTTTTCCCATATGTATCCATCCCCCTTGATCTCCTTTAGTCGTCTTATTTGGACTAGCTAGAATTTCAAGTACTATATTGAATAGCTAAGGAGAGAGTGGGCAGCCTCCTCTTGTCCCTGATTTTAGTGGGATTGCTTTAAGTTTCTCTCCATTTAGTTTGATGTTGACTATTGGTTTGATGTATATTGCCTTTATTATGTTTTGGTATGTGACCTGTATCCCTGTTTTTTCCAAGATTTTTAACATGAAGGGGTATTGGATTTTGTAAGTCTTTTCAGCATCTAACGAGATGATCATGTATATTATTTTTCTTTTAGTTTCTTTATATGGTTGGTCACATTGGTGGATTTTCATATATTGAACTATCCATGCATCCCTGGGATAAAGCCTACTTGACCATGGTGGATGATGTGTTTTATTTGTCCTGGGATTCAGTTTTTGAGTATTTTATTGAGTATTTTTGCATCAATGTTCATAAGGGAAATCGGTCAGAAATTTTCTTTCTTTGTTGAGTCTTTGTGTGGTTTAGGTATCAGGGTAACTATGGCCTCACAGAATGAGTTTGTCAGATTTTTTTTCTGTTTCTATTTTATGGAATAGTTTGAGGAGTATTGTTATTAGCTCTTCTTTGAAAGTCTGGTAGAATTCTGTGTCAAACCATCTGGCCATGGCCTTCTTTTGGTTAGGAGAATTTTAACCACTGCTTGTATTTCCTTAGGTAATATAGGACTGGTTTAGATAGTTTAACTGATATTGATTTAACTTTGGTAAGTGGTATCTGTCAAGAAAAAAAATCTTCCATTTCATTTAGCTTTTCCAATTTTGTGGAGTACAGGTGTTTGAAGTAAGGCCTAATGATTTTTTAAATTTCTTCAGTGTCTGTAGTTAGGTCTCACTTTTCATTTCTGATTTTGTTAATTTGGATACTGCCTCTTTGTATTTTAGTTAGTTTGGCTAAGGGTTTGCCTAGCTTCTTGATTTTTCTAATAGAACCTGCTCTTGGCTTTGTCTCTTCCTTCCTTCCTTCCTTCCTTCCTTCCTTTCTTTCTTTTTTACTTTTTTATTATTATTTTTATTTTCTATATTCTTTATTTACATTCCAAATGATTTCCCCTTTCCCAGTTCCCCCCCGAAAGTCTCATAAGCCCTTTTCCCTCCCCCTGTTCCCCACTTGCCTAAGAATTTCATGAATTCATTGTTTTTAATTGCTGAGTAGTATTCCATTGTGTAAATATACATGGAAAATTTCTCTGATAAAATTGAAGAAATATATAGAAAAATACATTGATTGAGTATTTCATGGAAAAATTATACAGATAAAATGGTAGGCATAAAAATATTCCTACGTTTTTTGAAAGTGGAATTATAAACATTTTCTGATAAAATTGAAGATCTACAAGGAAAATATTCCTGAAAAAATTCAAGAAATATATAGAAAAACATGTTAAAACTGACTATTACATGGAAAATTATACAGATAAAATGGAAGGTATAAAAATGTTCCTAAGTTGATTGAAAGTAAAATTATAGACATTGTCTGATAAAACTGAAGATCCACATGGAAAATATTTCTGAAAAAATTGAAGAAAAATACAGAGAAACGTTAAAATTGAAGATTATCATGGACAATTGTACCGACAAAATGGTAGGCACAAAAACATTCTTAAATTGATTGAAAGTGGAACTACAAACACCTCCCCCACACGAGACCAAAGATCTACATGAAAAACACCTCTGACAAAATCGAAGAAATACACAGAAAAAATCTTAAAATTAAAGATTATCATGGAAAATAATATAGTCAAAATGGTAGACACGAAAAGCATTACTAAATTGAAAGAGGAGTCACAAACATTTTCTGATAAAATCGAAGATCCACATGAAAAACATCTCGGTTAGACTGTTTTTTGTTGGGGAATTGAGTTTATTGACGTTATAAGATATTAAGGAATAATGATTGTTGCTTCCTGTTACTTTTGATGTTCTTTTTATGTTTGTGTGGTTACTTTCTTTTGGGTTTGTTGGAAAAAGATTACTTTCTTGCTTTTTCTAGGGTGTAGTTTCCCTCCTCATGTCGGCGTTTTCCATCTATTATCCTTTGTAGGGCTGGATTTGTGGAAAGATATTGTGTAAATTTGGTCCCTAACCTAAAGAAAGAGATGTCCATGAACATACAAGAAGCCTATAGAACTCCAAACAGACTGGACCAGACCAGAAAGTCCTCCCGGCACATAATAATCAAAACACCAAATGTACTAAACAAAGAAAGAATATTAAAAGCAGTAAGAGAAAAAGGTCAAGTAACCTATAAAGGCAGGCCTATCAGAATTACACCAGACTTCTCACCTGAGACGATGAAAGCCAGAAGAGCCTGGGCAGATCTCATACAGACCCTAAGAGAACACAAATGCCAGCCCAAACTACTATAACCAGCAAAACTCTCAATTACCATAGATGGAGAAAACAAGATATGTCTCTTCGTTTCTAATTGACTGATTTCAATCCTGCATTTGATTATTTCCTCTCATCTACTGCTCTTGGGTGTGTTTGCTTCATTTTTATTCCTAGTGCTTTATTCCTAGTGTGCTGTTAAATCACTAGTATAAAATCTCACTAATTTCTTTATGAAGGCACTTAGTGTTATGAACTTTTCTCTTAGCACTGTTTTCTTTGTGTCCCGTAAGTTCAAGTATGTTGTACCTTCATTTTAATTGAATTCTAGAAAGTCTTTGATATCTTTCTTTGTTTTTTCTTTGACCTTGTGGTCATTGAGTAGAGGCTTGTTCAGTTTCCATGAAATTTTAGACTTTCTGTTGTTTCTGATGTTGTTGAAGTCTATCTTTAATCATGGTGGTCTGATAAGATGCAAAGGGTAATTTCAATTTTCTTGTATTTGTTGAGGCTTGCTTTGTGACTGAGTATATGGCCAGTTTTGGAGAAGGTTCCTTGAGGTGCTGAAAAGAAGGTATAGTTTTTGTATTTGAGTGGAAGGTTCTGTAGATATCCGTTAGGCCTACTTGAGTCATGTTATCCATTAGATCCATTATTTCTCTGTTTAATTTCTGGTTGGATCCATTGGTGAGATCAGGGTATTGAAGACCCCCACTATTATTATGTCGGGTTCAATGTGTGATTTAACATTCAGTAATGTTTCTTTAAAGAAAGTGTATGGCCTTGAATTTAGGGCATTGATATTCAGAATTGATAAGTCATCATGGTAGATTTTTCTTTTGATGAGTATGAAGTGTTCTTCCCCATCTTTTCTTGATTAATTTTGGTTGAAAGTCTATTTTATTAGATATTAGAATGGTTACTCTAGCTTGTTTCTTGGATCCAATTGCTTGTAAACCCCTTTTCCAGCACATTACTCTGAGGTAGTATCTATCTTTGTTGTAGAGGTATGTTTCTTGTATGCAGCAAAATGAGAGATCCTGTATGTATGCACTCTGTTAGCCTGTGTCTTTTGATTGGTGGGTTGAGTCCATTGATCTTGAGAGATATTAATGACCAATAATTGTTAGTTCCTATTATATTGATGTTGGTGTTGTTAGTGTGTGTGTGAGTGTGTGTGAGTGTGTGTGTGTGTGTGTGTGTGTGTGTGTGTTTCTCTTCTTTGGGTTTTACTGGTATGGAATTATCTATTTCTTGTGTTTTCTTGAATATTGTTACCTTGCTTATGTTGGACTTTTCTTTCTACTATCCTCTGTAGGGATGGATAAAGATGTAGAAATATATTGTTTCAATTTGGTTTTGTCATGGAATTTCTTGGTTTCTCCATCTATGGTGATTAAGAATTTTGCTAGATATAGTAGTCTGGACTGACATTTGTGGTTTCTTAGGTTCTGTAGGACATCTGTCCAGCACCTTCTGGCTTTTACAGTCTGTGTTGAGAAGTCAAGTGTTATTCTGATAAGTCTGCCTTGATATGTTACTTGGCCTTTTCCCCTTGCAGCTTTTACTATTCTTTCTTTGTTCTGTACATTTAGTGTTTTGAGTACTATATGGGGGGAGGATTTTCTTTTCTGGTTCCATCTATATGGTGTTCTACAGGCTTCTCGTATGTTTATGGCCATCTGTTTCTTTTGGTTAGGGGAGTTTTCTTCTATGATTATGTTGAAGATATTTTCTGGACCATTGAGCTGGGAATTTCTCTTTCTTCTATTCCAATATTATTCTTAGATTTGGTCTTTTCATAGTGTTCCAAATTTCTTGGAAGTTTTGTTAGGAACTTTTTAGATTTAACATTTTATTTGACCAACCTATCAAGTTCTTATATAATATCTTCTATGCCTGAGATTCTGTCTCCCATCTCTTCTATTTTGTTGGTGATGTTTGGGTCTTTAGTTCCTTCCTTGGTTTTCTATCTCAAGGGTTGACTCCATTTGTGCTTTTGTTATTGTTTCTATTTCCATTTTCAGGTTTAGAACAGTTTTATTGATGACTTTAGGTTGAAAGTCAATTTTATCTGATATTAGGATGGCTACTCCGGCTCATTTCCTGGGACCATTTGCTTGCAAGATTGTTTTCCAGCCTTTTACTCTGAGGTAGTGTTTGTCGTTGACACTGAGGTGCGTTTCCTGCACTCAGCAAACTGCTGGGTCCTGTTTACGTATCCAGTCTGTTAGTTTATGTTTTTATTGGGGAATTGAGACCATTGATATTAAGAGAGATTAAGGAATAGTGATTATTGCCACCTGCTATTCTTGATGATATCTTTATGTTTGAGTGGTTATCTACATTTGGATTTGATGAAAGAAGGTTACTATCTCATTTTTTCCAGGGTGTAGTTTCTCTAGAAAGAGCAATTCAAAAATTCATCTGGAATAACAGAAAACCCAGGATAGCTAAAACCATTCTCAAGAGTAAAAGAACTTCTGGAGGAATCAGTATCCCAGACCTCAAGCTGTACTACAGAGCAATAGTGTTAAAAACTGCATGGTATTGGTACAGTGACAGGCATGTAGATCAACGGAACAGAACTGAAGACCCAGAAATTAATCCACACTCCTATGGTCACTTGATCTTTGACAAAGGAGCTAAAACCATCCAGTGGCAAAAAGATAGCCTTTTCAACAAATGGTGCTGGTTCAACTGGAGGTCAACATGCAGAAGAATGCAAATTGATCCATTCTTATCTTCTTGCACTAAGCTCAATTCCAGTGGATCAAGGACCTCCACATAAAACCAGAAACACTGAAACTAATAGAAAGGAAACTAGGGAAGAACCTTGAACATATGGGCACAGGGGAAAATTTCCTGAACAGAACACCAATAGCTTATGATCTAAGATCAAGAATTGACAAATGGGACCTCATAAAATTACAAAGTTTCTGTAAGGCAAAGGGCACTGTAAGAAGGACAAAGCGGCAGCCAAGAAACTGGGAAAAGATCTTTACCACCCCTACATCTGACAGAGGGCTAATATCCAATATATACAAAGAACTCAAGAAGTTAGACTCCAGAGAGCCAAATAACCCTATTAAAAATGGGGTACAGAGCTAAACAAAGAGTTCTCACCTGAAGAATATCTAATGGCTGAGAAGCACCTAAAGAAATGTTCAACATCCTTAGTCTTTAGGGAAATGCAAATCAAAACGACCCTGAGATTCCACCTCATACCAGTCAGAATGGCTAAGATCAAAAACACAGGAGACAGCAGTTGTTGGCGAGGATGTGGAGAAAAAGGAACACTTCTCCACTGCTGGTGGGAGTGCAAGCTGATACAACCACTCTGGAAAGCAGTCTGGCGGTTCCTCAGAAAACTGGGCATGACACTCCTGGAGGATCTGGCTATACCACTCCTGGGCATATACCCAGAGGCTTCCCCTGCATGCAATAAGGACACATGCTCCACTATGTTCATAGCAGCCTTATTTGTAATAGCCAGAAGCTGGAAAGAACCCAAATGTCCCTCAACGGAGGAATGGATTCAGAAGATGTGGCATACTTACACAATGGAATACTACTCTGTAATTAAAAACAATGAATTCACGAAATTCTTAGGCAAATGGTCAGAACTTGAAAATATCATCCTTAGTGAGGTAACCCAATCACAAAAGAACACACATGGTATGCAGTCACTGATAAGGGGATATTAACCCAGAAACTCAGAATACCCAAGACACAATTCACATATCAATAGATTTCCAAGAAGATGGAAGGAGAGACCCCTGGTCCTGGAAAGACTGATGTAGGGGAATACCAGGACAGAGGGTTGAATGGGAAACAGGGAGAGGGATGAGGGCTTATGGGACTTTTGGGGAGGGAGGAAACGGGAAAGGGGAAATCATTTGGAATGTAAATAAAAAAATATAGAAAATGAAAAAAAAGATATTATGTATTAAAACATCACTGTTTTTTCATCAAAAAAAAAAGAACAGTTTTATTCATTTTCTTCACCTGTTTGATTGTATTTTTTTTTTTTTTGTATTTCTTTACGGGATTTATTTATTTCCTCTTTAAACGCCTCTATCATCTTCATTAGATGATATTTATGGTCATAGTCCTGCTCTTCATGTGTGTTCTGATGGTTCCATATTATACTGGCTTTTGTTCTTTGTGTTCTTGTGCTTGCTTTTAGCCATCTGGTTATCTCTGGTGTTGGCTGGACTGAGAGTCCATGGTAGTAGCAGGCCTCTGGGACTAGTTGTCCCAGATGGCAGCAGGGCTCCCAGGAGGCAGGCACAGCTGTGGCCTTGGTGTTCAGTGCAGATCTCAAATTTGAAGGTAGAGGTATGGACCAGAAGATGAAACAGAGACATGACGGACAGATCTCACAGTTTCTAAGCTTGCCAGGGGTGCAGCAGGCAGGGCATTGGGGAATGGGTATCTTACTTGCTTGTCCTGGGTGGCAACAGGCCTCCCAGAAGACAGGCAGAGCTATGGCCCAGGAAGTGGAGTGCAGAGCCAAAACTCTCATTGAGTTTCTTATACATTCAGATTAATGATTGTTAATAAATGTGAGAAGTGTCTAACTATTCCTTTATAAGTGTTTCTCACTCTGTGGGTTGCAGCCCCTTTAGCAAATATCTATCTTCAAAATTTTTACATTGTGATTTATAACAGTAGCAAAATAACAGTTATGAAGTAGTGACAAATTAATTTTATGGTTTGGAGGGGTCACCACAGCATTAGGATTGTATTAAAGGATTACAATATTAGGAAGGTTGAGAACCTCTGGCCTACATATCATTTTGTTTCTCTATTGCCATGTGTCAATTGATTTTCTTCCTGACTCTTCTTTATCTTCATAATCTGATTCTGAGGGTGTGTAGTGATTATTTAATTTCCCTTATGATTTTCAACTTGTTCTTTATATTTTTTTCAGGGATATTTTCTAGGTAATAATATGGCGTGTGCATCCTTTCTTTAATTCTTCAGATACGGCTTTTTTTTTTCACTCTCCAATGTAAAGCCTTTATATAGTAAGTCAGAAAGTTGAGCTTTGTTTTGGTCACTTTCTCATCTTCTCTTGATTGGTGTGTGTGTGTGTGTGTGTGTGTGTGTGTGTGTGTGTGTGTGTGTGTGTTAATATTGGGGGGTCAGAAATTTGCACAATCATAATCTGTCACGTCTGTATGATTGTCATTCCTACTAAGGAGCATTTTGTTGGTTTAGCAGCTTTTTTGAATGAGTTCTGGAAAGCATACATCTGTCACATTTGGCAGTTAAAGGCTTGACTTGGTTTGCTGAATGATCTGCTAGTAACTAGGCAGCTACAATGACTGGGTTGCCCAGTGTCTGCTGAGGACTTCTGCGGATTTTAAGCAGCTTTCAACACTCACACAGGCACTTTTGCAACTCTACCTTGGTCCAAACTTCCCACTTTTCCACAAAACCTCATTTTAGCCAGGAATACAATTTTAGGGCCTTTAGACTTCTCTTCACATGCATACAGTCCTGGAATGGTAAAGGCGTTACATGTGCATGACCTCCTAGATCTCAAGGAGCATGCCAGAGCTCTGCAAAGCTCACTACAGACATCTTATTCTCCAAATTTTATTCTTAAGCACTTTTCTTGACCTCCTGTTTATTATAACTTTTATCCACTTCTTAAGAGACAGGTCCCACTAGACAATTGCATTTGTATTTTTGTTTTCTTCCCCTGCCCCAGGCATCTGAGGAATGAAGCTGTTCATTCATATTGAATGAGCTCAGATTTAGGTAATATAGCCTTGCAAGTGGGGTCTTCCAGGAAACCACTAGAGAGGGAAAAATCAGAATTCTCTGGGAATGAGGTTTTGAAAGCTCTCCAGTCCCATTATTTCCCAGGCAGTGGTCAGCAGATTGCTGGTTTTCACTATGATTATGGACTGTAAGTCTTCAAAGACCATGGCGTCAGGAAAGGGGAAATTGGACAGTGACAAGCGAAAATGTTACAAATCTCCATGTCGCTGCTGAGATCCAGTTATTTAGTTTTTCAAATTAATGTTCTTTATTTTTATAAGCCTTTGGTTAATTCTAGTTTTGAAAGGATTGATTCTGATTTTTTTTTTTAAATCAGTAAATCAGAGTTTGGGAAGTCAGGCCTATCAGTTGCTCTAAAGTAACTATGCCATTTGATTTTCAGAATAAAATATATGTGTCACCAAAGATGCTGGGATATTCACAAGTGACTATAAAATATAATGTTGGAAAGGTATAAATGACAGCTGTATATTTCATGTCTACTCACTGTTAAATATATAAGAATTTTTAGTCAATGTCTCAAATAGTTAGGACAGGAGTTAATGATCAATGTGAAAATAGTCATTTCTATTACACTTCTGCTATTTATAAGCTCCTTTTACTCCCTCTTCAGGTGTGGCTTATCCTTTTTTATTGGGCTTTGAGAACTCACTTCTCTTTGCAGAGAACATTATCCCTGCTTAAAGCCTGTTCCTCTTCTTTGTTCTTCAAGACTCAGACTGGATTTGCATTTTTTAGGCTACAGTTCTAGGCAGCCAAGTCTAATCAAGTCAGGTGGTTCTAGGGGCATCTGTGACATCTTGTGTTAACAGTTACTACACATAACACAACAGGTTGTAATTGTCAAATAACTGTTTATACTCCCAATATAACTTATGCGTTGGAGAGAGTAACCATCAGAAAATCCAGAAATAAGATGAATCATGAAGAAAATCAGATCTCAGAGGAAGGACTCAGAGGAACTGTCCAGGTACTAAGGGTCAGGGTTCTAAGCTTGAGTTTGGGGGTGTGGAATATTATAGTTTGAATCAAAAATAGAGATTTCCGTAATAGATGGATTGTAATTTTTGATATCTGAAACTGAAGAACATTTGTTGCCTTAAGAATGTCTGGGAGAATGAGAAGTTAGCACAAGATTTTATCTGTGAACAGTTAAAAACAACTTAAAATGTGCCTATGAGGAATAAATGAACTTTCTCATATAACTGGGCCTCTGTTTTTAATCAACTGACTGTAGAAAGGCAAGAGTCTCACGTGTGGGAACTGAAGGCAACATACAAGAGTAAGAATGGCCACAGGGGCTCATCATGCATGGGAACTGAAGACAATGTACAAGAGTAAGAACAGCTACAGGAAAACAAAATAAAAGACAAACAAAACACCCCAAAACTAGAATTATCAGTGAGAGTGTAGTATAAAGGGCTTGATGGACTGCAGGTGGGCATGAGAGTTAGTGTAGGCTCTATGGCAAACAATATGTGAGTTTCTCAGAAAACTGAAAGTAGAACTACCATACAATCAGTCACACCTCTCCTAGATGTATATCCAAAGGGCCCTAAATCACATTCCACAAAGACCCCTGAACACATCTATGTATGTGCTGCACTGTTCACAGCTGCCAAGCCTTGGGCTCAGCCTTGGTGCTCAGGGTTGGATGGATGGATAGAGGAGAGGGAGCATACACACCAAGAGCACTGTTTAACACTGTGATGAGCAATTTGAGTGACTGGTGGGAACAGGCTGAAACTGGAGATCATGTTAAGTGACATGAGCCTGGCCCAGGAAGCAGAGTTTTGCATGTTTTTCTTATATAGAGTTTTTAAAAAGCTTGAAATCAGAAGTGTCAGTGATTGGAAAGTAATCCAGTGGGAGGGGACAAACACCACCAGAACACTTTATATGCATGTGTAAAAATATCAAAATGAAACAAATTATTTTGTGTAATTAATGTACAAAATCATAAGTTAGTTGCTATGGTTTGAATCAGGTTGAAATGCAATTATCATTGTGATAGGCTTAGGAAGTGGGTCATTTAAGGGAACGAATTAACACTAATCAACAGGTCAGTTATTACAGTGGATTTGTTTTACCTGTTTCTCCTCATTTCCCATTCTTTCTGTCTCACGCATGTTCGTTGTAATTCCACCACATTAAGATCCTGAAAAGAGACTGAAGCCAAGACTGTGGACTTTGCAGCCTTCATAATGGCAAAAAACACTCTTTATCAATTATCCAGTCTCCAGTTTTCCATTATTACAACAGATGAACATGAGCAAAAGGGAGGAGGGGGAGGAAGGGATGGAGAGAGAGAGAGAGAGAGAGAGAGAGAGAGAGAGAGAGAGAGAGAGAGAGAGAGAAGGGAGAAGGGGAGGGAGGAAAAAGGGAGAGAAAGAGGGGGAGGAAGTGGACAGGGGGACAGGGTAAGAGAGGGAGAGGGAAGGTGGGAGACAAAGGGAGAGAGGGAAATGGAGAGAGGAAGAGAGGAAAAGAGGGAGAGAGGGAAACAGGGAGAGAGGGAGAGAGGAAGAGAGGAAAAGAGGGAGAGAGGGAGAGGGAGAGGAAAAGAGAGAGGGAGATAGCATTGAATTGAGTGCAGGATGGTGTCTCTAAATGCTAACTGTTACCATAAAAATGTAGCTAAAGCTTGGGATCATGGCAAAGATCAAAGTTCCCCGCAGTCCTCAGAAAGACCCCAAGTATTCCAGCTTGCTCTCAGATTGAGAAGCAGGCATCCACTGTTAAAATGTTCCCTCCTGACACTCTGTTATGCCGACACTAGGAATTAGGCCTGAACTCTCTCTTCCTTCCTATGGTGTGGTGATATTCTTTGCATATTTTCTTTCCTTTTCTTTCCATAGAGTCACCTCCAGGATCTCATAGGGGCTGTTCTCTCTGATACATTCTTGAGATAGTTGTCTTAGTTTGGGTTTTACTGCTGTGAACAGATATCATGACCAAGGCAGGCAACTTTTTCCCCCCTTTGTATTTTTTTATTAGATATTTGCTTTATTTACATTTCAAATGTTATCCCCTTTGCTAGTACCCCTCTGAAAACCCCCTATCCCATCTCTCCTCCCCCTGCTTACCAACCACCCCTCCCACTTTTCTGACTTGGCATTCCCCTACACTGGGGCATCAAGCCCTCACAGGACCAATGGCCTCTCCTTACATTGATGTCTGAAAAGGCCATCCTCTGCTACATATGTAGCTGGAGCCATGGGTCCTTCCATGTGTACTCTTTGGTTGATGGTTTAGTCCCTGGGAGCTCTGGGGGTACTGGTTGGTATGTATTATTGTTCCTCCTATGGGGCTGCAAAGCTCTTCAGCTCCTTGGGTCCTTTCTCTAGTTCCTCCATTGGAGACCCTATGCTCAGTCTATTGGTTGGTTGTGAGCCATGGGTATTTTGATCCCCCTTCTAAGAAGAATCAAAGTATCCACACTTTGGTCTTCCTTCTTCTTGAGCTTCATGTGGTCTGTGAATTAATTGTATCTTGGGTATTTCAAGCTTTGGGCTAATATCCACTTATCAGCTACGAGTACATACCATGTATGTTCTTTTGTGATTGGGTTACCTCACTCAGGATGATATTTTCTAGTTCCATCCATTTGCCTAACCAATCCTACATCTGATAGAGGGCTAATATCCAATATATACAAAGAACTCAAGAAGTTAGACTCCAGAGAAACAAATAACCTTATTAAAAAATGGGGTACAGAGCTAAACAAAGAATTCTCAACTGAGGAATACTGGATGGCTGAGAAACACCCAAAGAAATGTTCACCATCTTTAATCATCAGAGAAATGCAAATCAAAACAACCCTGAGATTCCGTCTCACACCAGTCAGAATGGCTAAGATCAAAAACTCAGGGGACAGCAGATAATGGAGAGGATTTGGAGAAAGAGGAACACCCTCCACTGTTGGTGGCATGGCAAGCCTCTAAAACCACTCTGGAAATCAGTTTGGTGGTTTCTCAGAAAATTGGACATAGTACTACCTGAGGACACAGGTATACCACTCCTGGGCATATACCTAGAAGATGCTCCAACATGTAATAAGGACACATGCTCCACTATGTTCATAGCAGCCTTATTTATAATAGCCAGAAGCTAGAAAGAACCCAGATTCCCTCAACAGAGGAATGGATACGGAATGGAGTACACAATGGAGTACTACTCAGCTATTAAAATCAATGAATCCAAGGCAACTTTTATAAGGACAATATTTAAATGGGGCTGGCTTACAGATTCAGAGGTTCAGTCCAATATCATCAAGGTGGGAATATGGCAGTGTCCAGGCAGACATGGTGCAGAAGGGTCTGAGAGTTCTACATCTTCATCTGAAGGCTTCTAGCAGAACTGGTTTCCAGGCAGCTAGGATAAGGGTCTTAAAGTCCACACCCACAGTGACACACCTACTCCAACAAGGTCACACCTACTCTAACATGGCTACACCTATTCTTTTTTTTTTTTTTTTATTTAATTTTATTTTATTTTTTTAATTTACATTCCAAATCACTTCCCCTTTCCCGTTTCCTCCCTCCCCGAAAGTCCCATAAGCCCCCTTCCCTCCCTCTTTTCTCCGTTCAACCCCCTCTCATTACTCTGTCCTGGCGTTCCCCTACATCCAGTCTTTCCAGGACCAGGGGTCTCTCCTTCCATCTTTTTAGAAATCTATTGATATGCTGATTGTGTCTAGGGTATTCTGAGATTCTGGGTCAATATCCCCTTATCAGTGACTTCATACCATGTGTGATCTTTTGTGATTGGGTTACCTCACTAAGGATGATATTTTCAAGTTCTGACCATTTGCCTAGGAATTTCGTGAATTCATTGTTTTTAATTGCAGAGTAGTATTCCATTGTGTAAATATACCACATCTTCTGAATCCATTCCTCCGTTGAGGGACATCTGGGTTCTTTCCAGCTTCTGGCTATTATAAATAAGGCTGCTATGAATATAGTGGAGCATGTGTCCTTATTGCATGCAGGTAAAGTCTCTGGGTATATGCCCAGGAGTGGTATAGCCGGATCCTCCGGAAGTGTCATGCCCAGTTTTCTGAGGAGCCGCCAGACTGCTTTCCAGAGTGGTTGTACCAGCCTGCAATTCCACCAGCAGTGGAGGAGTGTTCCTCTTTCTCCACATCCTCGCCAACAACTGCTGTCTCCTGTGTTTTTGATCTTAGCCATCCTGACTGGTGTGAGATGGAATCTCAGGGTTGTTTTGATTTGCATTTCCCTAATGACTAAGGATGATGAACATCTCTTTAGGTGCTTCTCAGCCATTAGATATTCTTCAGGTGAGAACTCTTTGTGGAGCTCTGTACCCCATTTTTTAATAGGGTTACTTGCCTCTCTGGAGTTTAACTTCTTGAGTTCTTTGTATATCTTGGATATTAGCCCTCTGTCGGATGTAAGGTTGGTAAAGATCATTTCCCAGTTAGTTGGTTGCCGCTTTGTCTTTTTGACGGTGTCTTTTGCCTTGCAAAAACTTTGTAATTTAATGAGGTCCCATTTGTCTATTCTTGATCTTAGAGCATAAGCTATTGGAGTTCTGTTCAGGAAATTCTCCCCTGTGCCCATATGTTCAAGGTTCTTCCCTAGTTTCCCTTCTATTAGTTTCAGTGTGTCTGGTTTTATGTGGAGATCTTTGATCCACTTAGAATTGAGCTTAGTGCAAGGAGATAAGGATGGGTCAATTTGCATTCTTCTGCATGTTGACCTCCAGCTGAGCCAGCACCATTTGTTGAAAAGGCTATCTTTTTTCCACTGGATGGTTTTAGCTCCTTTGTCAAAGATCAAGTGACCATAGGAGTGTGGATTCATTTCTGGGTCTTCAATTCTGTTCCATTGATCTACATGTCTGTTACTGTACCAATACCATGCAGTTTTTAACACTATTGCTCTGTAGTACAGCTTGAGGTCCGGGATACTGATTCCCCCAGAGGTTCTTTTACTCTTGAGAATAGTTTTAGCTATTCTGGGTTTTCTGTTATTCCAGATGAATTTTTGAATTGCTCTTTCTAACTCTATGAAGAATTGAGTTGGGATTTTGATGGGGATTGCATTGAATCTGTGTATTACTTTTGGTAAGATGCTCATTTTTACTATATTAATCCTGCCAATCCATGAGCATGGCAGATTTTTCCATCTTCTGAGGTCTTCTTCAATTTCTTTCTTCAGAGACTTGAAGTTCTTGTCATACAGATCTTTCACTTGTTTGGTTAGCGTCACGCCAAGATACTTAATATGGTTTGTGGCTATCGTAAAGGGTATTATTTCTCTTACTTCTTTCTCAGCCTGCTTATCCTTTGAGTATAGGAAGGCTTCTGACTTGCTTGAGTTGATTTTATATCCGGCCACTTTGCTGAAGTCGTTTATCAGCTGTAGGAGTTCTCTGGTGGAGTTCTTTGGGTCGCTTATGTATACTATCATATCGTCTGCAAATAGTGATAGTTTGACTTCTTCCTTTCCAATTTGTATCCCTTTGACCTCTTTTTCTTGTCTAATTGCTCTAGCTAGAACTTCAAGTACTATATTGAAAAGATATGGAGAGAGAGGGCAGCCTTGTCTAGTCCCTGATTTTAGTGGGATTGCTTCAAGTTTCTCTCCGTTTAGATTGATGCTGGCTACTGGTTTGCTGTAAATTGCTTTTACTATGTTTAGATATGGGCCTTGAATTCCTGATCTTTCCAAGACCTTTAGCATGAAAGGATGCTGAATTTTGTCAAATGCTTTCTCAGCATCTAATGAGATGACCATGTGGTTTTTTTCTTTGAGATTGTTTATGTAGTGGATTACATTGATGGATTTCCTTATATTGAACCATCCCTGCATCCCTGGGATGAAGCCTACTTGATCGTGGTGAATGATCGTTTTGATGTGTTCTTGGATTCGGTTGGCAAGAATTTTATTGAGTATTTTTGCATCGATATTCATAAGAGAGATTGGCCTGAGATTCTCTTTCTTTGTCGGATCTTTGTGTGCTTTTGGTATTAGTGTAATTGTGGCTTCATAGAACGAGTTGGGTAGTGTTCCTTCTGTTTCTATTTTGTGGAACAGTTTGAAGAGTATTGGTGTTAGGTCTTCTTTGAAGGTCTGATAGAATTCTGCACTAAAACCATCTGGACCTGTGCTTTTTTTGGTTGGAAGACTTCCAATGACAACTTCTATTTCTTCAGGGGTTATAGGACGGTTTAGATGGTCTATTTGATCCTGATTTAATTTTGGTACTTGGTATCTGTCAAGGAAATTGTCCATTTCCTCAAGATTTTCTAGTTGTGTTGAATACAGGTTTTTGTAGTAGGATCTGATGATTTTTTGAATTTCCTCAGTTTCTGTTGTTATCTCTCCCTTTTCGTTTCTGATTTTATTAATTTGGATACTATCTCTGTGCCCTCTGGTTAGTCTGGCTAAGGGCTTATCTATCTTGTTGATTTTCTCAAAGAACCAACTCCTCGTTTTGTTGATTCTTTGTATGGTTTTATTTGTTTCTACTTGATTGATTTCAGCCCTGAGTTTGATGATTTCCTGCCTTCTACTCCTCTTTGGTGTATTTGCTTCTTTTTGTTCCAGGGCTTTCAGGTGTGCCATTAAGCTGTTAGTGTATGCTGTCTCCCGTTTCTTTTTGGCGGCACTCAGGGCTATGAATTTTCCTCTTAGCACTGCTTTCATTGTGTCCCATAAGTTAGGGTATGTTGTGCCTTCATTTTCATTAACTTTCAAAAAGTCTTTGATTTCTTTCTTTATTTCCACCTTGACCAAGTTATCATTGAGTAGAGCATTGTTCAGCCTCCATGTGTACGTGGGTTTTCTTTTGTTTTTGTTGCCATTGAAGACCACCCTTATTCCATAGTGATCTGATAAGAGGCATGGGATTATTTCTATCTTCTTGTATCTGTTGAGGTCTGATTTGTGACCAATTATATGGTCAATTTTGGAGAAGGTACCATGAGGAGCTGAGAAGAAGGTGTATTCTTTAGCTCTAGGATGAAATGTTCTATATATATCAGTTAGTTCCATTTGGTCCAAGGCTTCAATTAGATTCACTGTGTCCCTGTTTAGTTTCTGCTTTCCTGAACGATCCATTTCAGAGAGCGGGGTGTTGAAGTCACCCACTATTATTGTGTGCGGTGCGATGTGTGCTTTGAGTTTTAGTAAAGTTTCTTTTACGAATGAGGGTGCCCTTGCATTTGGAGCATAGATATTCAGGATTGAGAGTTCTTGATGGTGGATTTTTCCCTTGATCAGTATGTAGTGTCCTTCTGTGTCTTTTTTGATGACTTTGGGTTGAAAATCAATTTTATCCGATATTAGGATGGCTACTCCACCTCGTTTCTTGGGGCCATTTGCTTGTAAAATTGTTTTCCAGCCTTTTACTCTGAGGTAGTGTTTGTCTTTGACACTGAGGTGCGTTTCCTGCATGCAGCAAAATGCTGGGTCCTGTTTACGTATCCAGTCTGCTAGTCTATGTCTTTTAATTGGGGAATTGAGACCATTGATATTAAGAGAGATTAAGGCATAGTGATTATTGCCATCTGCCATTCTTGACGCTATCTTTATGTTTGAGTGGTTATCTACTTTTGGGTTTGATTCAAGAAGGTTATTATCTCATTTTTTCCAGGGTGTTGTTTCTCTCCCTGTATTGGAGGTTTCCACCTATTATCCGTTGCAGGGCTGGATTTGTGGAAAGATATTGTGAAAATTTGGTTTTATCATGGAATATCTTGGTCTCTCCATCTATGGTGATTGAGAGTTTGGCTGGGTGTAGTAGTCTAGGCTGGCATTTGTGCTGTCTTAGTGTCTGCATGAGATCTGCCCAGGATCTTCTGGCTTTCATAGTCTCTGGTGAGAAGTCTGATGTGATTCGGATAGGTCTTCCTTTGTATGTTACTTGGCCCTTTTCTCTTACTGCATTTAGTATTCTTTCTTTGTTTAGAACATTCGGTGTTTTGATTATTATGTGACGGGAGGTATTTCTGTTCTGGTCGAGTCTGTTTGGAGTTCTGTAGGCTTCTTGTATGTTCATCGGCATCTCTCTCTTTAAGTTAGGGAAGTTTTCCTCCATAATTTTGTTGAAGATGTTTACTGGCCCTTTAAGTTGCAAATCTTCACTCTCATCTATACCTATAATCCTTAGGTTTGGTCTTCTCATTGTGTCCTGGATTTCCTGGATGTTTTGGGTTACGCGTTTTTTGCATTTTGCATTTTCTTTGACTGTTGAGTCGATGCTTTCTATGGAATCTTCAGCACCTGAGATTCTTTCTTCCATCTCTTGTATTCTATTGTTGATGTTTGCATCTATGACTCCTGATTTCTTCCCAAGGTTTTCTATCTCCAAAGTTGTCTCCCTTTGTGATTTCTTAGTTGTTTCTACTTCCTTTTTTAGTTCCTGGATGGATTTGCTGAGATCCTTCACTTGTTTGTTTGTATTTTCCTGTGTTTCTTTAAGGTATTTTTGCATTACCTCTTTCAGGATTTCTTCCTGATGACCCACGTTCTCCTGCATTTCTCTGAGCGATTTTTGTGTTTCCTCCTCATGGGATTCCATCTGTTGATCCATCGTCTCCTGCATTTCTTTAAGCAGTTCTCGTGTTTCCTTTGTAAGGGCATCTAACCGTTGATTCATTTCTTTAAGCAATTTTTGTGTTGCCTCCTTATGGGCATCCGTCTGTTGACCCATATTCTTCTGCATTTCTTTATGCAAATTTTGTGATTCCTTTGTGAGTGCATCTACCCGTTGATTCATCTCGTTAAGCGATTTTTGTGTTGTCTCCTTGTGCGCCTCCATCTTTTGATCCATGTTCTCCCGCATTTCTCTAAGCGATTTTTGTGTTTCCTTTGTAAGGGCTTCTAACCGTTGATTCATGGTCTCCTGTAACTCTTTATGAGATTTATTTGTGTCCTTCTTGTGATCCTCTAATAGCATCATGAGAAGTGATTTTAAATCCAGATCTTGTCTTTCGGGTGTGGTGGGGTATCCAGGACTTGCTGCTGTTGGAGAGTTGGGTTCGGATGGTCCCACATTACTTTGATTACTGTTAGTAACATTCCTACGTTTGCCTTTTGCCATCTGGATACCTCTGGTGTTAGTTGGTCCTGCTGCCACTGGCTGTTGGTTGGACCTCCTGTGAGCCTGCAAAGCTATTTCTGCCCCCCCTGGATTACCAGGATTCCCCTGGCACCGATTTCTGGGGCCTGCCTGCTCCTGAGTGACTTTGGAGCCCTAATGTGCTTTGCCCCAAGTGATCTTATATTGGGGAGGCCTTGCACATCTAAAGGCTCAGCCTAGTGGATTCCTGGAGCAGAGGTCGCCAAAGGGAGGCTGGCAGGCTCCTGCCCTGTGCAGGGGTGTGTGATCTCTCCTGGGGGGGGGAGGGGGCGTCCCTCTGCCAGGCAGAAGTCCCACAGCAGATCTGGCGCGCTGGTCACTGCAGATCAGCCCAGCACCTGGGAGCAGGTTACACACAAGCTGCCTGAACCCGAAGCGATATTATGCCTGTCTGTCTCTGAGCCTGGTGGTCCCAACTACCTGGTCACTGGAGCAAAGATGGCGGAGGGCACTCTCCGTGGCGCTGCTCACCCTGTGGTCACGATGGCCCGCCGATCTGGCACCCAGACGACCACAGCGCCAACCCGCCCTCGGGCACAGAAGGAAGCCCCAACAGGCCGTGTCCCAAGTGATGTTATATCGGGGGGAGAGCCTGGGTACCGGTCTCTCCAGCGCAGTCCGCGGGAACAGAGGTCGCGGAAGGGAAGCTGGCAGGCTCCCTCCCTGCGCGGGGTCCCTCCACCAGGCAGAAGGTCCCACCGCGGCACTGGCGCGCTGGTTACTGCAGATCAGCCCAGCACCTGGGAGCAGGTTACACACAAGCTGCCTGAAACCGAAGCGATATTATGCCTGTCTGTCTCTGAGCCTGGCGGTCCCAACTACCTGGTCACTGGAGCAAAGATGGCGGAGGGCAGTCTCCGTGGCGCCGCACACCCTGTGGTCATGATGGCCCGCCGATCTGGCACCCAGACGACCACAGCGCCGACCCGCCCTCGGGCACAGACGGAAGCCCCAACCGGCCGTGTCCCAAGTGATGTTATATCGGGGGGAGAGCCTGGGTACCGGTCTCTCCAGCGCAGTCCGCGGGAACAGAGGTCGCGGAAGGGAAGCTGGCAGGCTCCCTCCCTGCGCGGGGTCCCTCCACCAGGCAGAAGGTCCCGCCGCGGAACTGGCGCGCTGGTTACTGCAGATCAGCCCAGCACCTGGGAGCAGGTTACACACAAGCTGCCTGAAACCGAAGCGATATTATGCCTGTCTGTCTCTGAGCCTGGCGGTCCCAACTACCTGGTCACTGGAGCAAAGATGGCGGAGGGCAGTCTCCGTGGCGCCGCACCGGCTACACCTATTCTAACATGGCTACACCTACTCCAACATGGCCACACCTTTTAATAGTGACACTTCCTAGGCGAGCATTTACAAACCATCACAGTAGTTCACCTTGAACTTACATTTTGAAACAAAAGATTCTTCAGCTCTTTCCCTGGGCCACTGTGTTGGAGGAGTGGATTGCATCTGTTTCTCTAGTGCCAGTCAGCACTCATGCATCTCCTTACTCAGACCTCAGGCATCTCCTTACTCAGTCTACTGAGTTGCCAAAAGGTGTGTGAAAATGAACCACACAGGATACTGCATGGTTTTAGTGGAATGGTTACACTCAGAACTTACAGGATATTGCATGGTTTTAGTGAAAAGGTTACATTCCGAACTTAAATAACTTGTGTGGTTTCAATGCCATTCCTTTCCTATTAAAAAAAAAGTAAGAGGGTCTTGTTACCCCCAGCTTACCCTGATCAAAGGGTATGATCCTCAAGGGGACTGGCAGAGAAGAACTCCATGTTACAGCTGTTATAGATCACAGAATCCCAGATAGGGTTGGAGAAGATGAGCAGAGAAGTCAAAAGATGGAATATCCCATTCCATACTTTGTTCCAAAAAGGAACATGCTGTCCTCTTTAGAGAGAAGGATGATTGAAAAAGAAGTTCTGCCAATGGCCAACTGCATTAGAGCAAGACCAAAGCCAAACTGGACATCTCTACCCTCCACAGAGCCCTGCCAAGCCACAGAGCCATCTTGGCCCATCTTCACAGAGGCGCTTCAACTATGCATAGAGTTGCATTAAAAAGACTAAATGCCAGTCCACGTTTTCTGTAATTCAATTCAATCCAAGCCACATTTATCAATGCTTTACATGGCATGCCTGTGCTAACTGCACAGAGATGAATGAGGACTGGGCCATAAATTATTTGGTCCACATTTTGGTGAGGGATATGATATGTTATGTAAGCACTGTGCCAGATTTGAGATATATTAAGAACTATAGTCATATTAAGAACTATAGTCATATTGTATTTGTCTTTATGCCCCTAATATATAGGACCTCACAAGTAGTTTGTATCTGCCTGAGGTCTCACATGCAGCAGATTCCTCATCAAAGTTAAATAACAGGTGTTTAGTAAGTCAGCATTACTCTTAGTCAGCATTGGCAGCTGGACTCAATTTACAATTTCCTAAGAGACACAGCTTGTGTTTGTAAGGATGTTTTCAGAGAGGTTAACTTTGAATGTGGATGGCACCTTCCCATGGGCTGGTGAATGGGATGGAAATAAAGAGGAGAAAAGGAGAAAGCTGGATATGAGCATTTGTCCCCTCAGCTTTCCAATCTGTGCAGATGTGAGCAAGCTCCCTCCACCATCTATTCTGCCAAGATAGAGTACCCTCAAGTCATGAGCCAATCCCTCCACCAAGTGTGCCCTCAAACCATGAGTCAATCCTTCCACCATCCCTTTCAGTGACAGAGTACCCTCAAGCCATGAGCCAACAAAGATGAGAAAAGGAACTATGGGAACCAGAGCAAACGAACTTAAGTTCACTCTGCCAAGAGACATCTAGGAAACATCTACTAAGATTGGACTTGGGGCTTAAATGTTTAAGTGTAGTTGTTCAAAACAGTTTAGTAGGGAAAATGGTTGAGATTAAAATTAGTAAAGATAGGCAGGTAAGTATACCAAGGCTTAACTAAGGCAAAATAATATTTTTCCTCGCCCATAATTTATGCCAGACGTTTTCCATATGACTTCATTTTATGGTGCTGTATACAGCAGTCAGCAGAGACATAAGATTAGGCCCAGTCCCTGGATGAAAGCATGACAGTCACATGACCATTGAGTGTCAGGTAGGATTCATGAGCACCTGGTTCTAAAGTGTTCATTGAAAGAGAAAGTATGTGTATGGTCCTGTGGGGTTTCATCAGGAGCATGGCAAGAACTGGCTTGTTTCCAGCTAGATAGAAGAATGATGGGAAGGTGGAGGACTTCTCTCAATATTCCTTAAGCCATACCCAAATGTCAACTTAGAAAACACAAGCTTGGGGTGCTCTGATGCTTTTACAATATGATGAAGGAATGGATCTTTACTTACAAACACTATAGTGCTAGTGGATGTAGAAATAATCTACTGTAAATTTATGCATTATTAAGAGACTTATTTTATTTAATTGTGTGTGTGTATGTGTGTGTAAGTGTGTGTAAGTGTAGTGTGGAGGCCAGAAGAGGATGGTCAATTGTCTAAAGCTGGATTTACAGGCAAATGTGAGCTTCCTTGATTTGGGTGCTGGGAACTCAACTCAGGTCCTCTGTAAGACAGTAGGCACTCTGAATTATTGAGCAGTTCTGAAATCTGTATTTGTAATTCTTTACAATGAATACACTATCCAGGTACATACCTAGGGGACATACAGTCAACTACCTGAAGAGATTCCTTTATTTCAGGATTTTTGTTTGTTTTGTTTTGTTTTCAGATTCTACATTTTTAGTTTATTTTGAAAGCAATTTGTGGCTGAGGTCTGGGGAAATGAATATTAATTATGAGCAAACTATCAGGATATTTATGAGCAATAGAAATTAATATATTTGATTTACATGAAAAATTATGGGTAAGTGTCAGAACTTATTATCAAGTTTAAAAATCAGGTTGGGAGCTAATCCTGTGCCACAGCACTCCATACCCGAATACCTCCAGGAGAGAGCTGATCTCCCAGGAGTACTGACACACAGGCTTGCAGGTGGGACAAGTCACAGACAGAGACAGCAAGACCAGCTAACATAAGAGATAACCAGATGGTGAGAGGCAAGGGCCAGAACATAAGCAACAGAACCGAAGGCTACTTGGCATCATCAGAACCCAATTCTCCCACCACAGCCATCCCTGGATACCCCAACAACGAGAAAAGCAAGACTGATTTAAAATCACATTTCATAATAATAATAGAGGACTTTAGGAAGGACATAAATAGCACCTTTAAGGAAATATAGGAGAACATAGGTAAACAGGTAGAAGCCCTTAAAGAGGAAACACAAAAATCCCTTAAAGAATTACAGGAATACACAACCAAATAGGTGAAGAAATTGAACAAACCATCTAGGATATAAAAATGGAAATAGAAACAATAAAAAAATTCACAAAGGGAGACAACCATGGAGAGAGAAAACCAAGGAAAGAGATCAGCAGTCATAGATGCAAGCATCACCAACAAAATGCAAGAGATAGAAGAGAGAATCTCAGTGCAGAAGATAACATAGAAAACATTGACACAACAGTCAAAGAAAATTCAAAATGCAAAAAACTCTTAACCCAAAACATCTAGGAAATCCAGGATACAATGAATAGGCCAAAGTTAAGGATAATAAGTATAGAAGAGAGTGAAGATTCCCAACTTAAAGGGCCAGTAAATATCTTCAAGAAAATTACAGAAGAAAACTTCCTTAACCTAAAGAAAAAGACGCCTATAAATATACAAGAAGCCTACATAAGTCCAAATAGATTGGACCAGAAAAGAAATTTCCTCCCATCACATAATTGTTAAAATACTAAATACACAAAACAAAGAAAGAATTTTAAAAGCAGTAAGAGAAAAAGATCAAGTAACATATAAAGGCTGTCAGAATTACACCAGTCTTCTCACCAGAGACTATGAAAGCTAAAAGATCCTGGGCAGATGTCATACAGACCTTAAGAGAACAAAAATGCCAGCCCAGGTTACTATACCCAGCAAAACTCTCAATTAGCATAGATGGGGAAATCAAGATATTCCATGTCAAAACCAAATTTATACAATATCTTTCCACAAATTCAGCCCTACAAAGGAAAATAAATGGAAAATGCCAACACTAGGAGGGAAACTGTACCCTAGAAAAAGCAAGAAAGTAAACTTCTTTCAACCAGCACAAAAGAAGATATCCACACAAAACATCAAAAATAACAGGAAGCAGCAATCACTATTCCTTAATATTTCTTAACATCAGTGGACTCAGTTCCCCAATAAGAACACATAGATTAACAGACTGGAAATGTAAATAGAACCCAGCATTTTGCTGCATACAGGAAACATATCTCAGTGTCAAAGGCAGACTCTACCTCAGAGTAAAGGGCTGCAAAACAATTTTTCAAGACAATGGTACCAAGAAACAAACTGGAGTAGCCATTCTAATATCAAATAAAATCAAATTTCAACCAAAAGTTATCAAAATGGATAAGGAAGGATACTCCATACTCATCAAATGAAAAATATACTAAGAAGAACTCTCAATTCTGAACATCTATGCTCCAAATGCAAGGGCACTGACATTCAGAAAAGAAACTTTCCTAAGGCTCAAAGCAAGGATTGCACCTCACACAATAATAGTAGGAGACTTCCACACCCCATTCTCATAATGGACAGATCATGGAAACAGAAACTAAACAGAGACAATGAAACTAACAGAAGTTATGGACCAAATGGATTTAACAGATATCTATAGAACATTTCATCCTAAAAAGAAAGAATATACTTCTTCTCAGCACGTCATGGTACCTTCTCCAAAATTGACCAAATAATTGGTCACAAAACAGGCCTCAACTGATACAAGAAGATTGAAATAACCCCATGCTTCCTATCAGATCACTACAGATTAAGGCTCATCTTCAATAGCAACAAAAACAGTAGAAAGCCCACATATACATGGAAGCTGAACAACACCCTACTCAATGATAACTTGGTCAAGGAAGGAATAAAGAAATTAAAGCCATTTTAAGATTTAATGAAAACGAAGACAGAGTGTACCCAAACTTATGGGACACAACGGAAGCAGTGCTAAGAGGACATCTCATTGCTCTGAGTGCCTCCAAAAGGAAACTGGAGAGAGCATACACTAGCAGCTTAACACCACACCTGAAAGCTCTAGAAGAAAAAGAAGCAAATACACCTAAGAGGGGTAGATGGCAGGAAATAATCAAACTCAGGGCTGAAATCAACCAAGTAGAAACAAAAAGAACTATACAAAGAATCAACAAAACCAGGAGCTGGTTCATTGAGAAAATCAATAAGATAGATAACCCTTAGCCAAACTAACCAGAGGGCACAGAGACAATATCCAAATTAACAAAATAAGAAATGAAAAGGGAGACATAACAACAGAAACTGAGGAAATTCAAAAAAATCATCAGATCCTACTACAAAAGCCTCTACTCAACAAAACTGGAAAATCTGGATGTAATGGACAGTTTTCTAGACATATACCAAATACCAAAGTTAAATCAGGATCAGAAAAACCATCTAAACAGTCCCATAACCTCTAAAGAAATAGAATCAGTCATTAAAAATTCCCTAACCAAAATAAATAAATAAATAAATAAATCCCAGTACCAGATGGGTTTAGTGCAGAATTCTATTAGACCTTCAAAGAAGACCTAATACCAATACTTTTCAAACTATTCCACAAAATAGAAGCAGAATGAACAATACCCAATTCATTCTATGGAACCACAGTTTCGCTGATACCAAAACCTCACAAAGACCCAAAAAAGAAAGAGAACTTCAGACCAATTTCCCTTATGAATGTTGATGCAAATATACTCAATAAAATTCTCACAAACCAAATCCAAGAACACATCAAAATGATCATTCACCATGATCAAGTAGGCTTCACCCCAGCAATGTAGGGATGGTTCAATGTATGGAAATCTATCAAAGTAATCCACTACATAAACAAACTCAAAGAAAAAACAAACACATGATCATTACATTATATGCTGAAAAGCATTTGAAAAAAATTGAATATCCCTTCATCTTAAAAGTCTTGGAATGATTAGGAATTCAAGGCCCATACTTAAACATAGTAAAAGCAATATACAGCAAACAAGTAGCCATCATCAAACTAAATGGAGAGAAATGTGAAGCAATTCCATTAAAATCAGTGACTAGACAAGGCTGCCCACTCTCTCCCTATCTATTCAATATAGTACTTGAAGTTCTAGCCAGAGCAATTAGACAATAAAAGGAGATCAAAGGAATACAAATTGGAAAGGCGGAAGTCAAAATATCACTATTTGCAGATGATATGATAGTATACCTAAGTGATCCCAAAAATTCCACCAGAGACCTCCTACAGCTTATAAACAACTTCAGCAAAGTGGCCGGATATAAAATTAACTCAAACAAATCAGTAGCCATCCTGTAAAGGATAAACGGGCTAAGAAAGAAATTAGAGAAATGGCATCCTTCACAACAGACACAAACAACATAAAATATATTGGCGTGGATATAACCAAACAAGTGAAAAATCTATATGACAAGAACTTCAAGTCTCTGAAAAAAGAAACCGAAGAAGACCTCAGAAGATGGAAAGCTCTCCCATGCTCCTGGATTCACAGGATTAATATAGTAGAAATGGTCATCTTGCCAAAAGTAATCTACAAATTCAATGCAATCCCCATCAAAATTCCAACTCAATTCTTCATAGAGTTAGAGAAATTTTTAAATTCATTTGGAATAGCAAAAAATCCAGGATAGCAAAAAACTATTTTCAACAATAAAGGAACTTCTGGGGGGAAATCACCATCCCTGACCTCAAGCTATATTACAGAGCAATAGTGATAAAAAAAAAACTGCATGATATTGGTACAGTGACAGGCAGGTAGATCAAGGGAATAGAATTGAAGACCCAGAAATGAACCCACACACCTATGATCACTTGATCTTTGACAAAGGAGCTAAAACCATCCAGTGGATGAAAAGAAAGCATTTTCAACAAACAGTGTTGGTTCAACTGGAGGTCAACATGTAGAAGAGTGCAAATCTATCCACTCTTATCTCCTACAAAACACAAGTCTAAGTGGATCAAGGACTTCCACATAAAACCAGATACCCTGAATTTAATAGCAGAGAAAGTGGGGAAAATTCTCGAACACATGGGCACCTGGGAAAAGTTCCTGAACAGAACACCAATGGCTTATGCTCTTAGATCAAGAATCGACAAATGGAACCTCATAATATTGCAAAGCTTCTGTAAGGCAAAGGAAACTGTCATTAGGACAAAATGACAACCAACAGATTGGGAAAAGATCTTTACCAATCCTACATCCGATAGAGAGCTAATATCTAATAAATACAAAGAACTCAAGAAGTTAGACTCAAGAGAACCAACTGGCTGAGAAGCAACTAAAGAAATGTTCAGCATCCTTAACCATCAGGAAAATGTGAATCAAAACAAACCTGAGATTCTACCTTACTCCAGTCAGAATGGCTAAGATAAAAAAACTCTGGTGACAGCAGATGCTGGCGGGGATGTGGAGAAAGAGGATCACTCCTCCATTGTTGGTGGTATTGCAAGCTGGTACAACTACTCTATAAGTTGGACTGGCAGTTCCTCAGAACACTGGACACAGTACTACCTGAGGACCCAGCTATATCATTCATGGGCATATACCCAGAAGATGCTTCAACATGTAATAAGGACATATGCTCCACTATGTTCATAGCAGCCATATTTATAATAGCTGGAAAGAACCCAGATGTCCTTCAACAGAAGAATGGATACAGAAAATGTGGTACATTTACACAATGGAATACTGCTCAGCTATTAAAAACAATGACTTCATGAAATTTGCAGGCAACTTGAACTTGAAAATATCATTCTGAGTGAGGTAACCCAATCACAAAAGAACACACATGGTATGCACTCACTGATATGTGGATATTAACCCAAAAGTTCAGAGTACCCAAGATTCAATTCACAGACCATATGAAGCGCAAGAAGAAAGAACATAGTGTGGATGCTTCAGTGCTACTTAGAAGGGAGAACAAAATACAGGAGACAAAATGTGGAGCAGAGACTGAAGAAAAGGACATCCAGAGATTGCCCCATCTGGGGATCCATTCCATATAAAATCACCAAACACGGGGATGCTATTGTGGATTCTGGGAAGTGCTTGCTGACAGGAGCCTGATATGACTGTCTCCTGAGAGGCTCTGCGAGAGCCTGACAAATACAGAGGTGGATGCTACCAGCCAACCATTGGATTGAGTTCAGGGTCCCGGACAGAGGAGCTGGAGAAGATTCTGAAGGAGCTGAGGAGGTTTTGCAGTCCCATGGAGGGAGCAACCGTGTCAACAGGCCAGAACTCCCAGAGCTCCCATGAACCACAACCAAAGAGTACACATGGAGTGACCCCTGGCTCCGGCCACATGTGTGGCAGAGGGTGGCCTTGTTGGACATCAGCAGGAGGAGAGGCCCTTGGGCCTGAGGGTGCCTGATGCCCCAGTGTAGCCAATGCAAGTGCAGAAAGAAGGGAGTTGGTGGGTCGGTGGGGGAGCACCCTCATAGTGGCAGGGGGAGGGGGGATGGGATTTATGCTTGCTGGTAGACTTTATGTAGTTACATATCAAAATGCTTAAATTTTATCTGGATGGTTTTGTCAACTTTTTCCTTATTTTCTAATTTGAGTTAAAATTCCTCTAAGATAATTGCAAAACTTGCCATGTTTTGTTTTTCTGATTTCCATTTTAAACATTTTCACTGATTCTTTTTTACCATACTCTGTATCCACACAGAGAGATATGTTACATAGATAGTTTTCTTTACTTTCCTTCATATTTCCTTTTTAAAAAGCTTCACATAGCCCCATCCCCTGGGCTCCATTTTCCAACCCACAACTTTACCTGCCTTCCTCGAGGTCACTTGGGTACCAGGGATCCCAGGTAAGACCCACCCCATTCACTATGACCACCAACTCTCCTTAAAGCACACCCAACACCTGTAAACTGCATCCATTCCCTGGGTCCATATTCTGTTCACAACTCAGCAGAAAACCAGAGCCCATCCTGGTTCTAGAAACCCCAAAGACAATGTTGGCACCCCAAACTCCAGAAGTCACACAAAAAAAGAAAAAGAAAAAGAAGTCACAAGAAACCCATTGGAGACATTCTATTGGACCTGAGGATTCACTTCTCAACAGAACCCAAGGCCACTCAGTCTAAAAGACCAGAGAGGAAATAGAAACCAAGGCAAACAACAAACAAACAACCCAACTACAACAATAGAACAAACAAGAAAATCTCCAAATTCCAACCATCTAACAAATATAAACTAAGAAATCAACACTTGAACATATAATGAACCCAAAACCCAGATGACTAGAGGCATGTGTACAGGCACAATCATCAATAGCCAGGGCAATATGGCACCACCAGAGCACAGCTATTCCTACAATAGCAAGCCCCGGATATTCCCACATAGGTGAAGCACAGGAAAATGATCTTCAATCCAATCTTATGAAAATTATAGAGGCCTTTAAAGAAAAAAATGAAAAAAAATCCCTTAAAGATATATGGGTGAATACAAACAAAGTTAAGGAAATTAATAAAACTGTTTAAGGCCCGAAAATGAAAATAGAAACAATAAAGAAAACACAATCTAAGGAAATCCTGGAGATGGGAAACCCAGGAAAGAGAACAGGAACTACAGACTCAAGCATCCCCAATGGAATACAAGACATGGAAGAAAGAATCTGAGGTGTGGAAGATAAAATAGAAGAAATTGATACACTGGTCAAAGAAAACGTTAAATCTAAAATATTCCTGACAAAACATCCAGGAAATCTGGGACACTATGAAAAGACCAAACCTAATAATAATAGGAATAGAAGAAAGAGAAGAGTGGTTGTACATGCTTACAATCCCACCAGCAGTGGAGGAGTGTTCCTCTTTCTCCACATCCTCTCCAGCACCTGCTGTCTCCTCAGTTTTTGATCTTAGCCATTCTGACTGGAGTGAGGTGGAATCTCAGGATTATTTTGATTTGCATTTCCCTCATGACTAAGGATGTTGAACATTTCTTTTGATGCTTCTCAGTCATTTGGTTTTCCTCAGTTAAGAATTCTTTGTTTAGCCCTGTTTCCCATTTTTTAATAGGGTTATTTGGCTCTCTGGAGTCTAACTTCTTGAGTTCTTTATATTTATTGGATATTAGCCCTCTGTCAGATGTAGGGTTGGTAAAGATCTTTTCCCAGTTTGTTGATTGCCATTTTGTCCTATTGACAGTGTCCTTTGCCTTACAGAAACTTTGTAATTTTATGAGGTCCCATTTGTCAATTCTTGATCTTAGAGCATAAGCTATTGGTGTTCTGTTCAGGAAATTTTCCCCTGTGCCCATGTGCTTCCGGGTCTTCTCCACTTTATTTTCTATTAGTTTCAGTGTGTCTGGTTTTTTGTGTAGGTTCTTGATCCATTTGGACTTGAGCTTTGTACAAGGAGATAAGAATGGATCGATTTGCGTTCTTCTGCAGGCTGACCTCCAGTTGAACCAGCACCATTCAGCTGAATATGTAACAGAGGAGGCCCTTGTTGGACATCAAAAGTAGGAGAGGCCCTTGGTCCCGAGAAGGCTTGATGCCCCAGTATAAGGGAATGCCAGGACAGGGAAGCAGGAGTGGGTGGGTTGGTGAGCAGGGGGAGAGGGGGGATGGTATAAGGTGTTTCCGGAGGAGCAACCAGGAAAGGGGATAACATTTGAAATGTAAATAAAGAAAATATGTAATAAAAAAAAAGTGACACCAGTCGACAAAAAGGAGGTATGTTTCTGGTCAGATCAAGCAAGTGTAAAGAATGAATGTATCTGCCGTGGAACTGTCCTTGCAATTATCAGTAAGACTTTATCCAGTCCTGTCTGGATGTTGTCACAACCAGACTAACTGCACCTTATCCTAACACACAAGGCAGACTTGGGCCTTCTCTGTAGGCAAGTTTCCTTCACCTTTGACCTTGCCCTAGTCCTGAAGGGTAGTGTTCATTGAGGAAGCATTTCATTATTGTATGCCCCTATTTGAGCAGTCAGTGATTAAAGTAGTCCAAGTTTACTTTCCTTTCATCTATTCCATGGCAACCAATTTCTACAGCTTAGAGAAAGGACCAAGTCTTACTTTATTTCCTACAGGAAATAGCAACTTGAATTAGAATTATACTTAAATATTTGAGGTCTGGGTTAAAGGTAAAACAGAAAAGCAACAGATGAATTGGGCAGGGTAAACATGTATCATAATAAGATGAATAGAATGAGGTTTCACCAAGGGTAAAGGAACTGGTAATCAGAATATATAGTATATGCATTTGTGAAATTATATAATAAAAATTATACAAATAAATAAAATTATACAAAAAAGAAAAGAAAAAAGAAAGAGAAGATTCCCAGCACAAAGGCCCAGAAAATATCTTCAACATAATCATGGAAAAAAAAACTCCCCTATCCAAAAGAAACAGATGGCCATAAACATACAAGAAGCTTATAGAACTCCACATAGATTGGACAGAAAAGAAAATCCTCCCCCATATAGTACTCAAAACACTAAATGTACAGAACAAAGAAAGAATAGTAAAAGCTGCAAGGGGAAAAGGCCAAGTAACATATAAAAAAAGACCTATCAGAATTACACTTGATTTCTCAACACAGACTGTAAAAGTCAGAAGGTGCTGGACAGATGGCTTACAGACCTTAGGAAGCCACAAATGTCAGTCCAGACTACTATACCTAGCAAAGCTTTTAATTACCATAGATGGAGAAACCAAGATACTCCATGACAAAATCAAATTGAAACAATATCTTTCTACTAATCCATCCCTACAGAGGATAATAGAAGGAAAAGTCCAACATAAGGAAGGTAACAACACTCAAGAAAACACAAGAAATAGATAATTCCATACCAGTAAAACCCAAAGAAGAGAAATACACACACACACACCACCAACATCAAAATAACAGGAACTAACAATCATTGGTCATTAATATCTCTCAAGATCAATGGACTCAATTCACCAGTAAAAAGGCACAGGCTAACAGAGTGCATACATAAACAGGATCTCTCATTTTGCTGCATATAAAAAACATACCTCTGCAACAAAGATAGATACTACCTCAGAGTAATGTACTGGAAAACGGGTTTCCAAGAAAATGGACCCAAGAAACAAGCTGGAGTAACCATTCTAATATCTAACAAAATAGACTTTCAGCCAAAATTAATCAAAAGAGATGGGGAAGAACATTTAATACTCATCAAAGGAAAGATCCACCAAGATTAAATCTCAGTTCTGAACATCTGTGCCCCAAATGCAAGGGCACCCGAATTTGTAAATGAAACATTAGTAAATCTTAAATCACACATCGTACCCTACACAGTAATAGTGGGGGACTTTAACACCCAAGTTTCACCATTGGACAGGTCATTCAGACAGAAACTAAGCAGAGAAATAATAGACAGATTATTAGCAGATGTTATGACTCAAATGGATGTAATAGATATCTATATAACATTTTATCCAAATACAAAAGAATATATCTTTTTTATCAGTACCTCATTGAACCTTCTCTAAAATGGGCAATATACTCAGTCACAAAGCAAGTCTCAACAGCTAGAAGAAAATTAAATACCATTCCCCCAAATCTTATCAAACCAAGATGGGTTAAAGCTGAACTTAAACAACAACAGAAACAACTGAAAGCCTACACACTCATGGAAACTGAGCAACTCTACTCAATGACCACCAGGTCAAAGAAGAAAAGACTTTAAGAGAGAAATTAAAAACTTTCTAGAAGTCAATGAAATTGAAGGCAAAACATACCCAAACTTACAGGGCACAATGAAAGCAATGCTAAGAAGAAAGTCCATAGCAATAAGTGCCTTCATTTAGAAGTTAATGAGATCTCATATTAGTGACTTAACAGCATACCAGCACACCTGAATATAACATTAGCATTTATTTGCCTAAATCAATTGTCACTTCTGAAATTTACTACTTCTGTCTACTAACCTGGGCCCAGTCCTGGAAGCTTCTGTCTCTTAATAATCTTATCTAGGCCTAGAATGTTTTCAGCCTCTGAAACTTACTGCTGAATAAGATCTCCCTTTCTTGTTCTGAGGTATGATTGGCTAGTTCAACTCAGCTGTTCTGGCTCAAACTCCTCTCCATGCTGACTGATTTAAACTGGCTTTTCTTAGGTCTCATACTAACTTTGGCAATAAGTTCTAATCTTCTGGCTCCTTCTCATTCTCTGGGTTGTTCTATTTTCACCTGTGTCTACCTCATTTTCTCTCTGCAACCCGTCTATCACTCTCTCAGTGAAACTGCCTCCTCACTCTTTCCTTTCTTTCCTTTTTTAAACATCTTTACTACTTTCTTAAGTAGCTTCCCTCTTCTCTCTCTTCTCATGAGAGTTGAGCATATCCTATTCTGTCTAATCTTTCTCTTATTTGTCACTTTGTCTGCAGCTCAATTAAACACCACTTTCAAACATGGGGGCTTCTTTCTATAACTAACTTTACCTTCATTGTTCAGGATTGAAGGTGTGTACTAAGTTGTTGGTATTTCCGCAGAGGTATTAAAGGTATATGCTAAGGCTGAGCCACACCACATCTAGAAGCAGTTTTTTCCCCAGTAAACAAAACAATCTTGGGGTTTACAATTTGATCAAATATCCTGTAACACCTGAAAGCTCTAGGAAAAAACAAGAAGTAAACACACAGGCAATAATTCAACTAAGGGCTGAAATCAATGAACTAGAAACAAAAAGAACAATATAAACAATCAATGAAACAAAGTTGGTTCTTTGAGAAAAATCAACAAGATAAGCAAGGCCTTAGCCAAAATAAACCTGAGAGAGAATATCCAAATTAACAAAATCAGAAATGAAAGGGGCACATAACAACAGATACTTAGGAAATCCAAAGAATCATTAGGTCTTACTTCAAAAGCCTGTACTTTTCAAATTTGGACAATTTTTCTCAATAAATACCACTTACCAAAGTTAAATCAAGATCATATAAACAGTCTATGCAGACCTATAACCTCTAAGGAAATAGAAGCAGACATTAAAAATCTCCCAACCAAAAAATGCTAGGGCTTGATGGTATTAGTGTGGGACTCTATCAGACTTTGAAATACCAACACTCCTCAAATCATTGTACAAAATACAAACAGAAGGAACATTGTCAAATACACTTTATGAGACCACAGTCACCCTGATACCTAAATCACACAAAGTCTTAAAAAACAAAGGGGATTATAGACCAATTTTTCTCATAAGCATTGTTTCAAGAATATTCAATAAAATACTTCCAAACTAAATTCAAGAACACATCAAAAAGATCATCCACCATGATCAAGTAGGCATCACCCCAGAGAGGCAGGGATACTTCAACATATGAAAATATATCAATGTAATCCACCATATATAAACAAACTGAAAGAAAAAACCCACATGATCATCTCATTATATGCTGAAAAACCTTACAAAATACAGCACCCCTTAATATTAAAAGTCTTGGAAGGACCAGGAATAAAAGGCTCATACCTAAACATAATAAAGGCAGTATACAGCAAGCCATAGCCAACATTGAGTTAAATGGAAAGACACTTAAAGCAATTTCACTAAAATCAGGAACAAGACAAGGCTATTCACTCTCTCCCTATCTATTCAATATAGTAACTGAAGTTTTAGCTAGAGCAATATGACAAGTAAAGGAGATCAAGAAGATACAAATTGGAAAAGAAGAAATCAAAATATCACTCTTTGCAGATGATAAGATAGTATATATAAGTGACCCAAAAATTCTACCAAGAATTTTCCTGTGGCTGATATACACTTTCAGCAAAGTGGCTGGATAAAAAATTAATTAAAAAAAAACAATAGCCCTCCTATATACAAATGGTAAATGGCTGAGAAAGAAATTAGGGAAAGAACAGCCTTCAGAGTTGCCACAAATAATATGAAATAACTTGGTGTAACTCTTACCAAGCAAGTGAAAGACCTGCATGACAAGAACTCATGTCTTTGAAGAAAGAGTTGAAGAAAATATCAGAAGATGGAAAGATCTCCCATATTCAGGGATCAGTAGGATAAACACAGTAAAAATGGTCATCTTACCAAAAACGATCTACAGATTTAACTTAATTCCCATCAAAATTCCAACACAATTTTTTTACAGACCTTGAAAGCCCAGGATAGCCAAAGCAATCCTGAACAATAAAAGAACTTCTGGAGGTATCACCATCCCTGGTTTCAAGGTGTACTACAGAGCAATAGTAATCAAAACTGCATGGTATTAGTGTAGAATCAGACAGGTTGATCAGTGGAATTGAAGACTCAGAAGTAAATTTACATGCCTATGGACACTTGATTTTTGACAAAGAATGAAAAAAGAAAGTATCTTTAACAAATGGCGCTGCTCCATCTGGATGTCTGCATGTAGAAGAATGCAGATAGATCCATATTTATCACCCTGCATAAAACTCAAGTGCAAATGGATCAAGAACCTCAGCATAAAACCAGATACACTAACCCTGATAGAACAGAAAGTGGAAAATAGCATTGAATGCTTTGGTACAGGAGACCACTTCCTAAACAAACACCAACAACACAGACACTAATATCTACAATTAATAAATGAGACCTCATGAAACTGAAAAGCTTCTATAAAGCTTCTGTAAGCTTCAATAGGACATAGCAGCAGCCTGAAGATTGGGGAAGGATTTTCTTCAACCACACATCTGATAGAAGGCTGATATCCAAAATATATAAAGAACTCAAGAAACTAGACATCAACAAACCAAATGACCCAATTTAATATGGGGCACAGAGCTAAACAGAAAATTCTCAGCAGAGGAATTTCTAATGGCAGAGAAGCTCTTATAGAAATGGTCAACATCCTTAGTCATGAGGTAAATGCAAATCAAAACAACTCTGATATTCCATCGTATACCTCTCAGAATGGCTAAGATCAAAACCTCAAGGACAAGCTCATGCTAGCAAGGATGTGGAGCAAGGGGAACACTCCTCCATTGCAAGTTAAAGTGCAAACTTGTATAGCAACTTTGGAAACCAATTTGGGAATTTCTTCAGAAAACTGGGAATAGATCTACCTCAAGACCCAGCTATATCACTCCTGGGCATAAATCGAAAGCATGTTCCCCCATGCCACAAGGACACTTGCTCAACTATGTTCATAGCAGTTTTATTCATAATAACGAGAAACTGTAAACAACCTGGGTGTCCCTCAACCGAAGAATGGTTAGAGAAAATGTGGTACACTTACAACAATGGAGTATTATTCAGCTATCAAACAATGGCATCATGAAATCTACAGGCAAATGGATGGAACTAGAAAAGATCATCCTGAGTGAGGTAACCCAGACCCAGAAAGACAAAGAAGGCATATACTCACTTGAAAGTAAATATTAGCCATAAAGTATACAATAACCATGGTACAATCTACAGACCCAAAGAAGCAAGGGGGTGAATCTTACTAAGAAGGGGAAACTGAATAGATATTGTAGGTGTGGACAGGGTCCATGAATAGGGTAGTGGATGGAGATGGAAACAGGAAGTTTGAGGTCTTGGGAGGACAGAGGAAGCATGGATTAGGAGAGACAACTGAAATCTGGGTGGAGGGCATCTCTGAGATGAACTAGAAACCTAGGAAAATAGAAGTTCCCTGGAATCTATGAAGATAACTCTAGCAATGGGGGATACTGAGTCTGAACTGGTCATCTCCAGGAACCCAGGCAAGACTTCCAATGGAGAAACTGGGACACTAACCAGTCACAAAACCATTGACCTACAATTTGTCCTGCCTACAAGATGTGTAGGGGTAAAGGTGGAGCAGAAGTAAAAGGAATGGCCAACCAATGACTGCCCCCTCTTGAGACTCATGTCATGAGAGGGAACCCACACCTGACATTGTTAATGATATTCTGCTATATCTGCAGAGAGGAGCCCAGCACAACTGTCATCAGAGAGGCTTCACTAAACAATCAATGGAAAACAATGCCGAGATCCACAGCTAAACATTAGGCAGAGCTTGGAGAATCCTGTGGAAGAGGTGGAGGAAGGACTGAAGGAGCCAGAGGGGTCAAGGACACTACATGAAGACCTACAGAATCAACTAACCTGGACCCATAGGGCCTCTCAGAGACTGAACTGCCAACCAGGGAGCATGTGACTGACCTAGGTCCTCTGCAAAGTTGTATAGCTTGGTCTTCTTGTAAAACTCCTAACAGCAGGAACAGCAGTTGTCTCTGACTCTGTTGCCTGCTTTTGGGACCATTTCTTCCTACTGGGCTGCCTCCTCTAACCTACTGGGCTGCCTTCTCCAACCTCAGTAGGAGAAGATGCACCTAGTCTTACTGCAACTTGATATGCCAAGGCTGGTTAATATCCATGGAAGTTCTCCCCTTTTCTGAAGAGAAAGGAAGGAGTAGATGTGGGCAGGGTGGGGGGAAGGTGGGGTGTTAGAATTGGGAGGAGATGAGGGAGGAAAATCTATAGACAGGATTAATTAATTAACTAATTAAGAGAAAGAAAGCTTTACATGTGAGGTTGGACAGTAACTATCTTTTCAGGCATGGCTTATTTCCTTAGAATCGTGTCCTCCAATGGCATTTATATTGTCAAACATGATAGACATCTCCCTTAAAAGTATTCACTTAAAAGTGGATATTAGTATAGTATATAGTATAGTATTTAGTGTACAGTATATAATGTATAGCATATAGTATATAGTGTTTAGTGTATAGCATGTAGTGTATAGTGTGCCACTCTGGGTAGCTGCCATATTTTCTTTGTCCACTTGTCTATTGGTGAGCTCTCAGTTGTCTTCTGCTGAGCTGCTGCAAAGGATTCTGGGATAAACTTTGTGGAGCAGAGGCACCTGTTGCCCATGTGCGGAAGTGGTACTGCTGGCTTGTGTGACCACTCAGTTTCCGTGTAAAGAGCCTTTCCAGTAGTTTGCATTATGGCTTCCCACTAGCCATACACAGAAGTGGTTCACATTCTCAGCAGCACTGTGTGTGCAAGTATGTGCATGTGCGTGTGTGTTTAAGGGAGCATTCACATGCTACAATATATGTGTGGAAGTCAGAGAGCAATCTCTGGTTTCAGACCTCTCTACTTTATTGAAAACAAAAGTCTCTGTTGTTCTACATGGTTCTTCACCCAGCTGTCTCCAAGTGTCCAGAGATCCTCTTGCCTGGGCTCATATCACATCCCCTAAGAGATCAGAGATTACAAGTACACAATACTGTGCCCAACTTTACATTGGTTCTCGGGATTCAAAGTTAGGAGCTCACATTGAAAGCAAGCCGTTTACTCACCAAGCCACCTCTTCACACACACACCTCTCCATAACAGCCTCTCTTGTGGGCATGAGGCCATGTACTGATGTGATTTGCTTGTTTGTTTCTTTGTTTGTTCGTTTGAGACAGAATCTCTCTATATGGCCTTGGCTGTCCTGTAGAACTGCTGACCTCAAACTCAGACTTCTGCCTGCCTCTGCCTCTGCCTCTGCCTCTGCCTCTGTCTCTGCCCCTGCCCCTGCCCCTGCCCCTGCCCCTGCCTCTGCCTCTGCCTCTGCCCCTGCCTCTGCCTCTGCCTCTGCCTCTGCCTCTGCCTTGAGTGCTGAGATAGAAGGTGTGCACCACCATGCATCTCCTTGCTAACTGGAGATGCTGAGCATTGATTGTAGGTATTTTTTTGGTCATTTCTCTTTTGTGAGAATGACCCTTTGCTGTTGAGAAGTCACTTTCTCTGTTTTCCTATTATTGACACTATTTATTGTCTTTTTTTTCTGTCATGCACAAAATAATTCAATTTGTGGAAGCTACACTTATTTTTATTTGTTGTTTTTGTTTTTGTTTATTGACAAAGGGTTTCTCTGTGTAGCCCTGGCTGTCCCAGAACTCACTCTGTAGGCCAAACTCTGCCTGCCTCTGTCTCCTGAGTGCTGGGATTTAAGGGTGTGTACCTTTGCACTGGGTTTTGTAATTAAAAATTCTAATATTTTTAAACAATTATAAAGTTTTATATTTAAAACATGTATAGCAAGACATGAAACAGATATGTAAACATGTGAAACAGGATAAATAGCCAGACATAAAACCAAATTACTTATAGGAGCATTTTGTGAAAGCTCTGGGGCTCTCAGTGGTTAGAGGAAAGTGTCTTCTTTGAAAACTGGTGCTGGGGAGGCCAAATATCTATTTGAAAAAGAACAAAATTGTATCTTTCTCTCATACCATGTATAAAACCAACTGAAACTCCACAAAATTCTTCAGAGTAAAGCCAGGAGTTGTAAAGCTTCCAGGGAAAAAAGGTGTCAGACCCTGGGGTGGCCAGTTCAGTCCTGGATAAAACTTTATTATATTTTTAGAGATCATTTATTTTTATTTTATATGTATGAATATTTTGCCTGAATGTATGTAGGATATGTGTATGCAATGCTCACATAAGCCAGGAAAGGGTATCAGATCTCCTAGGACTGGAATTATGGATGGTTGTAAACTGACATGGGTGCTGGGAATTGAACCCAGGTCCTCTGCAAAAGTAGCAAGTGCATATTGATTGCTGAGCTATCTCTCTAGCCCCAGATATATAACTCTAAAGGTACAGGGAATGAATGTAACACAGTGATGTCCCTTTCCAATGGGTAGCCTAATAAAGGGCCCACATTTAAAGTCTGCATCCTTAAACACATTTTATATTCTGAGAGCTGGACTTGCCATTGCAAAACACCACTTTTGAAAGGTAGGAAGCAACAATTACTAGTCCTTAATATCTTATAACATCAATAGACTCAATTCCCCAACAAAAATCACAGTCTAACAGAAATATTTTTCATGTAAATCTTCAATTTTATCAGAAAATGTTTGTGATTCCTCTTTAAATTTAGTAATGTTTTTATGTCTACCATTTTAACTGTATTATTTTCCATGATAATCTTTAATTTTAACATTTTTCTATATATTTCTTCAATTTTATCAGAAATATTTTCTATGTAAATCTTCAATTTCATCAGAAAATGTTTATAATTCCACTTTCAATCAATTTAGGAATATTTTTATGCCTACCATTTTATCAGTATAATTGTCCATGATAATCTTCAATTTTAATGTTTTTCTATTTTTTTCTTCGATTTTATTAGAAATATTTTCCATGTAAATCTTCAATCTTATCAGACAATGTCTATAATTTTACTTACAATCAACTTAGGAACATTTTTATACCTTCCATTTTATCTGTATAATTTTCCATGAAATAGTCAGTTTTAACAGGTTTTTCTATATATTTCTTGAATTTTATCAGAAATATTTTCCATGTAAATCTTCAATTTTATCAGAAAATGTTTATAATTCCACTTTCAATCAACTTAGGAATATTTTTATGCCTACCATTTTATCTGTATAATTTTTCCATGAAATAGTCAATCTTAACATCTTTTTCTATATATTTCTTCAATCTTATTAGAGATATTTTCCATGTATATTTACACAATGGAATACTACTCAGCAATTAAAAACAATGAATAAAAAAAGAAAGAAAGAAAGAAAGGTATACTGTACCCTGTGCTTGTCTCTGTACATTGGCTCCAAGGTGTGAATGAATGTTCACTGCTCTAGTCACACTGCAGGGGACTTCTGCCTTCTGCCTGAGAAGTGGCCTTTGGGTTGCTATCAAAGTTTCATTCATGGAATTAGCATTGCCCCGCCTTTGGCTTACCACAAAACCAACTTGGTTTCTCCTTCTCAACAATTTCCAAAGAAGCTCTTCATCAGAGCTCTTGGAGACCCTCGACAATCATTAAAACGGGAAAGGGGAAGTGATTTGGAATGTAAATTAAAAAAATAAAATAAAATTAAATTAAAAAAAAACACAGAGAATTAGAAACAACCGTAGGAGAAGAATTGAGGAATCTCTTAAAATATAATTACAGTAGCATGGTAATCCACCTATGATCAGACCTTTCCTACAGGTAAATATTAGCATTCTAGTTACTTCTCAAACCTTTTGTCTTTTTTTTTTCAGAAGCAATTTTCAGTTTATGTTTATATTCTTTTGAGGAAAAGAAGAGAGCACCCCAAATCCTCTATTTCCATAAAAACCAGTTATTAGAGTTAATCTCTCTATATTTCATACTGCTCCATTGCTATGTTGGTAATGAACACACCATTAATCTGATATCCTTTAAAATCACACCTGGCCGACATTTGCACACAAGCTGAGTGAGAAACAGTGGTTGCGAAGTCTCAGATGCTTAATAATTTTTAAAAGACTTGTAAAATGTGTGTGGTAGCATGCAACTTTAATACCGGCATTTGTTGGACAGTGGCATGTGGATCTCTATGAGTTCAAGACCAGCCAGAGCAACATAGTGAGATCCTATCTCAAAACAAAAATAAAGAATAAAAACAAATAAACACCCTATTAATCCCCAGAGGAATAATGAATGTCCCCATCTCTATGAAAATGGAAAAGTAGATACCACCATGCCTAGCTTTTGACATGGGTCCTGGGGATTGACCTAGGTCTCCTTGCTTCCTACAATGTCTTCTACCCGCCACCGCCCCCCCCATGTCGGTTTTCCTCTTAGAGTCTTAAGGGACTAACATCTCACTCATAATGTAGCAGCTGACAATATGTTTATTCAGCTGACTGCTCCAGAAATTTTATTGTGTCTGCAAACATCACTTACAAATATCTGAAGGTTGCTATGGTCTTCCATAGCAATGACTCCTCAGGGAAAAGCAGGAGTAATTAAAGTAGGAGGTTTAGGGGAAAACATTTAATAAAAAAAAAGAATGATCATTTTACTGAGAGGACTGTGTGTATTCTGCCAGTAAGGAAGGGCTGTAATTTAATTTACTCTCATTAAGGTCTCTTGAGTTTTGTGCTTGAATAGAAAATGTAGTAGAAATGGTAATTGTTGCAAATCTAGAAGCTGGAAGGCTAACACCTTCAGAGTCCCACTTAGAATCTCAGACTGGGATGAGGGTGGCAAAGTTCATGGGTCTTCCTGTGTGAAGACCTTAGAACTTCAGTGGGCTGTGTCTTATCTTTTCTGACTCCAAGGATATTCTGTATGCAATCAAAAACATATGAATCCAGAAGTTGACCCATTCCAAGCAGTAACTAGATTTCTCAGTTGAATACGCCCAGAATAAATCTTATTGCTCAACACATTCCTCAAAGCATCTTCAGAGGTTTTTAAAATTATATTCCAAGTCCTTGATGCAAAAGCTGGCATAGTGTTGAAAACCATTTAGTAAAGTAGAGGCCCTACCCATAATCCTGTCTCAGAACCCAGAGCTCCTGGGCATAGATATTTCCCTTTTGTGGTCTTCATTCATCAAGGTAGTTATTTTTAATATATTTTGGAAAGTTGAAGCATTTAAAGTAGTGCTACAGTATATTAACCCTCTTCCTTCATATTACATGTGTTTGAGAAGAAAAAAAAAGACTAAACATTATCCCCGTTTCCTTCAGGAGAGGCTGATTCAAAGGCTCCATTCGACCACCACTCTCGTCAAACAGGTCTCAATGTTGTGCACTCAGCAGTGAGGACTCTCTGCCTCCTAGCCTGCTGCTCCGCCAATAGCCGTACTGTTATTACTCCATCGCCAGAGAGATTTCCTGGGCATGTAATTTTATGTCTCCTCACCTTTGCTCACGACTAGTTTTTGATGACCTACATTAGCTCTGTAATAATAAGCTCCAACTTAACAACTCACTCCAGGAACCAGACACACGAGGCGCAATCCAGGACTTTAGATTATGTGACGCTTAGCCGTTTATTCTGAACAGACCTGTAAGATAATTACTAAAGAATATTGTGGGTTTACTAGGTGGGACACAGCAACACATACTAACAAAGTCTCAGGCTTAGACTTGAGGACTGTAAAAATGTGAGCGAGCACACGAGATGCTAGGTAGTCCTGTTGTCATTCTACATCGATACCCCATAGAAATATCTACATGTCCACATTTATTGTGACACTACTCAGGGCAACCAAGGTGTGGAAGCATCTCAGATGCCCACCAGTGTGCAAACAGAGAAAGAACAAGGTAGCGTTTATACCCACTCAAATATTATTCAGTCTCAAAGAAGAATGAACTATGTTCTTTCTGGAAAATGGGTGGAAGTGGATACCATTGTGTTAAGTAAAAGAAGCCATTCTTGAGATGCAAATACCACACATCTTCTCTCACATCATACAGAATCTAAATGTAAAAGATACACATCTGTGGCATGGAAGCTGAAGAGGATGTGCAGACAGATGAAGGAGGCAGAGATGATAAGTATTTTCTCTCAAAGGTGGAGCCTAAGTTGGTCCCTATCTACATCCATGTACACAGAACATAAAAAGAGGAGGGATAATTGGTGAAGAAATTAAAGACAAAAATAACCTCACAAGGCATTAAAATTCCATATAGGGTCTTCTTTTATTAACAATGTAACACTGAGCGGGCAGGGTGAGGAATTTCAGCTGCCCCAGCAGTTGGTATGAAGAGGCAGGAAGATCACACATTTGGAGCCAGCTTGGGGTGCACAGTATGACATTGTCTCAAATAACAAAACAAAAAAATGTTAAATAAACATGTAGAGAATTGTTAGCTCTATGTCTTCAAGCGCCTGATATTTAGTTACCATCAACTCTTTTTTTTTTTAGTATAAAGTCATATCTAGTTTTGTTTCAAGCTTCAGAGGTACAACCAATATCAGAAGATGCATTCTCCTTTAGGAGAGTTTTCACACCTCTCTTTATTCTATGGTCTGCTGCTTCTTTGCTAGGTTATCGAGACGAATCAGGTTTTTACCAATCTTCCTGTCTTTGCAAGAGGAGAATAATCTACTTTACATGCTATATTAGACCTTCCTCACTTTATAATGTTTGTCCATATTATATTATATTGTATTGTATCGTATCGTATCATATCGTATCGTATCATATCGTATCATATATCGTATCATATCGTATCATATCATATCATATCATATGTTACTATGTTACTTATATGATATGTATTCCTGGGCACAGGTGAAATGTAAAAGGTTTTGCTTTCTTATTGGGTATGTTATTCAAGTCTTTTTATGCATAGATGTCACTGCTATTTCTGTGGAAGATACTACTCAATACATCCTTGAGAGGCTGTGGTACTAGAATGTTGTTATACTAAGGTTCTGTATTTACAAAAATAAGGTCACACTTCCCTGCACTCAGGAGTGAAATGAACTGTTCCTTTCAGTTTGTATCTCATTCATGTTGCTTGGGAAGTTTGTTTTACAGTAAACACAGAAATGGGAACAGGAGAAGACAAACCCTGAGATTTTACTGGTACATTTCTACTAAAAGGTTGAGTCTTTCAGAGGTGCCTGCTGTGTAGAAATAAGATGGGGCCAGGGCTACACATTGGGATGGACTCATTACTAGTGAAACAGAAAAAGCGCCCAAATCGTTTTCATTAATCATGCAAATGAGCGCCAAGGCTGTGCACGCCTGTTCACAATCTAAAATCTTATATAAATATATGTGCAAGTTAAGTGCGACCTGCAGGCACCTGGCTAAGTGCCAAAGTGTGCCTTGGGCTACAGAGTTGAGCTCAGAATTCACTGTAGCTTCCTCTGCGGGGCCATTTTGGTGCCTTTTCTCTTCTGGGGTTGGCACTGCTCTAAAATGTGCACTTGCGATTTTATCTCTCCATTTGAGAAAACCAATCAACGAAGGGGCAGAAGAAAGTGAATTGTTTTGGGCTTATTTATTCTACCTCAAGTTTTGTTGTTGTTATTGTTGTTGTTAAGGTCAATTTTAAATGCCTTCATTTGATAATCATTGCATAAGTAGAAGGCAAAAGAAGTGGACAAATTCCCTCAAATTTCGGGTTCTTTGGAGGAAAGTTTACTTTCCAAAATGGTTGGCCTTGTGAATTTAAAGCTGAGCCCCATTTATTCTCTGATCACCTACTTGGCAAACTCTGCTAGCTGGTTCCCAAGTCCCTGGAAGAACGCCTATAAAAACACTCAAAATTGATTTTGCAGTTTCTGTGCCAAAGACCATGCATTAGAGTCATAAAAGGGACTCTCTGACAGTCAATCAAAACCCATTGTCTTCAAGCTCTACTCTCTGTCCTACCGTTTTTAGCTAAGGTGTTTCTGAATCCATACCAGTTGGCTGCAATTATTCAGGTGAAGCTGGTTTAAGACCAGGTTCTCCAGAAAAAGTGCTGTCTCAAGAGCACAATACAAAAGTAAAGAGGAAACAAGCAACACTGAGCAAATGAACAAATGAAAGCTTCAGTGTAGGGACTGTTGCTATGGAGTCTGAATCTCTGAGAGCATCAGTATGGGGACTGTTGCTATGGAATCTGAAGTTGTGAGAGCATCAGTGTGAGGACTCTTACTATGGAGTCTGAAGCTCTTAGAGCCTCGGTGTAGGGACTGTTGCTATGGAGTCTGAAGCTCTGAGACCATCACCATGGAGACTGTGGCTATGGAATCTGAAGTTCTGAGAGCATCAGTATGAGGATTCTTGCTATGGAGTCTGAAGTTCTTAGAGCATCAGTGTAGGGACTGTTGCTATGGAGTCTGAATCCCTGAGAGCATCAGTATGGGGACTGTTGCTGTGGAATGTGAAGTTCTGAGAGCATCAGTATGAGGATTCTTGCTGTGGAGTCTGAAGCTCTTAGAGCATCAGTGTAGGGACTGTTGCTATGGAGTCTGAATCCCTGAGAGCATCAGTATGGGGACTGTTGCTATGGAATGTGAAGTTCTGAGAGCATCAGTATGAGGATTCTTGCTATGGAGTCTGAAGATCTTAGAGCCTCAGTGTAGGGACTGTTGCTATGGAGTATGAAGCTCTGAGACCATCACCATGGAGACTGTTGCTATGGAGTCTGAATGCCTGAGAGCATCAGTATATGGAGTCTGAATCCCTGAGAGCATCAGTATGGGGACTGTTGCTATGGAATCTGAAGTTGTGAGAGCATCAGTGTGAGGACTCTTGCTGTGGAGTCTGAAGCTCTTAGAGCCTCGGTGTAGGGACTGTTGCTATGGAGTCTGAAGCTCTGAGACCATCACCATGGGGATTGTTGCTATGGAGTCTGAAGCTCTGAGAGTATCAGTTCAGTGACTGTTGCTATGGAGTCTGAAGCTCTGAGACCATCACCATGGGGACTGCTGCTATGGAGTCTGAAGATCTGCGCAGCTCCACAATCCATGACTTTATCATGGCCTATGGCACAATAAAGAGGATAGATCCATTCTTGAAAAGACATTACTAATGAACTTCCTATAAGCCCAGAGTAGAGCAAGAAAAGACCAGTGGAAAGTACCCAGTACTCTCAAATTACACCATCTAGGAAAGCAAATGGGACCAACTAGAGACTGCCAGGGGAACTGACAGAAGGGAAGTACTGTTGTGTTGAAGGCTTCCTGGGTAAGCAATCTTTCAGACTGATTTCAAGAAACATCAAGGAGCTTTTCAGGCTGATAATGAGGGAGTAGACAGAATAGGAAGATGAGTATCTTGGGAGGCTTTGACCTAGCCATGCAACCTTAACTCAAAGCTATTAAGATGTGTGTATGGGTACTGAATGCAAACCAGTGAGCTGCCTGAAGCCCTCATCCTACCTGGCACTGCATAATGCCAGAGATGCTACCTTTTGAGAGTAGTCTTACCATAGTTTGGGTCTAGTATTAAAAGTCTCCTTTGTTGAAACTTGGTCCCTACTTTGCGACATTGAGAGTTAGAAGAAACTTTTCAAGGTGGGGTCTTATGGGACATGTTTAGATCACTGGAGCCTCACAGTCAATCAAAACCCATTGTCCTCAAGCTCTGCCCTCTCTGTCCTACCATTTTTAGCTAAGGTGTTTCTGAATCCACACCAGTTGGCTGCAATCATTCAAGAGAAGCAACAGTCCTTACACTGATTTAGAGCCTCAGCTCTTTTCTCTTTCAACCTTTTGCATTCTGGCCTTTATGTAAGATGTTTAGTTGCCATGTGAGCCTGTAGCAATACTTTTTATATATAAATTCTGGTGGCTCAGTTCCTGCTGCCCGCCCCAATGCTTTACATTCCTGAATGAAACACATACACACACACACACACACACACACACACACACACACACACCCTTTACATTTTGATATGCCTTAAACAGCACAATAGATGACTCTCCATGAAGTTAATTCATCTCCTGCCAGTAATCACGAGTTATCCCTTACTAACTTCTATGTTCTATCTTGCCTGCTCTGGACCCAGAAGGCCCCCCAACTGGGCCACACTCTCTGGCTTCTTCACGTGTAGACTATGCCTCCCTGTCCTCCACTTTTCTCAGGCATGGCATCTTTCTCTCCTTCTCCTCCTTCCTTCCTCTCTGTCCTAAGCATGGCATCCTAAAGTCTTGCTTCTGTTTGTCCTGCCCAACCATTAGCTGCTGGCATCTTTATTTATAAATCAAACCCAACTGGGGACAGGGTCCCTCAGTGTCTTATGTGCAGACATTTTAGTAAGCAGTTTTGGGGACCAAAATTAACTCAGCAGTTAAGATCACTGACTGTTCTTCTAGATGTCCTGAGTTCAATTCCCAGCAACCACATGGTGGCTCACAACCACCTGTAATGGGACCCAATGCCCTCTTCTGTGTCTAAAGACAGCTTTATCGTACTCATAAAAATAAATACACATTTTAAAAATAATAATAATAATACAAGCTACATTAGGCCAAACCAGGAAGGATGCACATGATGAAGCCATGACAGGTGAAGTTCTGGAGAGTGTCAGTATTTAATTCATTAAGTTAAAATGAGAACCAGAAGAAAATAAGAGGAGATTATAAGAATGACAAATCTGGAATGAATCATCATATGAATGAAGAGAAGAGGGATTTTTCAAAGGACTGAAGAGCAAGTGTTGCCAAGTGTGTCTTGGGAAGTGAGTGGATCCTAGGGAGAGGGTTTCAGATTTAACAATGGTAACACATGCTGCTGACACACAAGAGCGTGGCTCCGATAGTAAAAATATCAAAAGTCATAGGGAAGGAAAGGTAAAGTCATATTGCCGTGGGTTTTGTGAAGCAGTAGGATCAACAGAGTACAGAGACACATGCACATCATTGTTTTCGGTAGAATTGTTAGAAACAGCTGAGCTATGGAACCAACCTAGGCGTCTATCCACAGCAGAGTGGAGAAAGAACATGTAGATTATATACACACTGGGATTTCTTTTTGGCCACTAGAATTCAGTTCTGTTGTTGGTAGGAAAGGTATCATAAAAAGTCAATTAAGTCAGTCCTAGGAAAACAAATATTATGTTAGGCACTCATTTTTACACTCATATCACACTAATTTACGGAGTGTAGATTCTATATAGATACATAAAGTCGTGTGTATATGTGACATGAAATTAGAAATAAAACTCTCTAGGGACAAAGGGAACTAATGGGGAGGAGGAGAAAGACAGGACACAGAGACAACAGTAGGAACGTGCTCCACACAATCTATGCATATAAAAACACTTAAATATGTATTTTATAAACAATGATTGGATGGATGGTTAGAAGAAGGCAGGGAAGCTTGAATATTTGAACCACAAAAAAGGAAAGAACTAAGCGGGAAAGAATACAAAACTGGAAAGGTAATCCACGTGATGGATTTGTGAAGCACATGTCCCGTGAGCAACTTGTGTCTTAATGGTGTGAAAACTCTCCACAGCCCAGTCACGGAAAGAGCAACCACCCAATTAAAAGTAACCAAGACATCCAAACAGACATTGTCTTGCCAGACAATGTATACCAGTGGCCAAAAAACCACATGAAATGATGCCGGATAGCAATTGTCATTAGAGAAAAGCAAGTTAGCTTAGAGGATCCCTTCTTATGCACTGGGAGATGGACAGGGTGGAGAGTCAGGAAAGGAACATCAATAGCCACATGGAGAACTGCAACTTTCAAACACCACTGATGTGGTCGATGGACTGGGCTGTGGTGGCAGCCACTGTTGCTGCTGCTGCTGCTGCTGATGATGATGATGACGATGATACCGCTGCTGATGCTAATACTGTTGCTGCTTCTGATGCCGATGGACTTCAGCCACTGTGGAAGCAGCCTGACATTTTAGATAATCACACAATTACGTTATCACATGACTCAGCCGTTTCATTCCTACACACAGACCCAAGAGAAATGAAAACTGATATCCAAACAGAAACATGGCCCTTGAGATTATTGCAGCATTGCTCAGAAAAGCCAAAGATGGAAGCTACCTAAACATTCACATGGCATTAAATAGAAATTCAGTATTCATATATGCTGCAGCATGGATGAATATTGAATGCATGTCAAATTCAAGAACACATGCATAAAAAAAGGCTACAGGCTATAAGATTCCTTCCATGGAGAAGTCCAGAATAAGGAGATAGATGCAGTGGGTAGATTAGTGTTTGACCTGGTATTGGGAACATTTCAAAGGACAGGGGAATGTTGGATAAAGGGTATAGATTTCTCCTCGAAAACATTCCAAAACTATCATGGTAGCAACTCATATACTGAAAATCACTGCATGAGTGAACTATTCGGTATACAAATTATATCGAAATAAATCATTTTTTAAAAGAGAAATTTGAGAGACTTTACGTAGATAAGATCAAAAGAGAGTCATCATTCCACCAGTGGGTGATCCCAGCATATTTGTGCTCCAGAGGGGAGTTGGTAGTTGTCTGAGATGATTGATAGCCAGGAAGATAACTGACTCCTCAGCTCTCCTCAGCCTGTAAGATCTTTGACAAGATGTTCCAGCAAAAATACCTAAATGAAATTGACTTCTTTGAACATGAAACTGGTTTTCTCTCATTGGAAAATTGATTTTTGAGCTACAAGAATTCTCTCAGTGATGAGGGACAAATGAGGTGTTATTCCAACTACAGAAATATGGTTACCAAAGAGTGTCTTTTTACAAAATTATTTTTTATGTCTGAAATTTTGAGGGAATTTTTTTTGGCTATGAAAAAAGAAAAGGGGAAAAAATCAAATCTCATGATTCCCATGTAACTGTTAACAACATCTGTGCTAGCACTTAGCAATCTGAAAATCCAAATTATCTTACTAGATTTTTAACCAGAATAATTTCTGGTACTCTGAGTTCCAGCCAAATTCATTTCTGTCACCTTATTTTCTCTTTCGGTGTTGTGTTTGCATCATTACTGCTTTTACTTACAGTCCACACGAGAGACTTGCTCTGAAGTTCCTGAGGTTGGAGCCTAGGGCATGGCTGTTAAAGACAGATGTCTAAACTTGGTAAACACATGCTGGGAAAGCCCCAGAGGAGCTGCGTGAATTTATTTTCTTTATGAAGTATTCGAATGCACTGGATAAAGATTAATTTCCCCTTGCTTGGTCTTTGTTGTTGTTTCACCTGCTAGTCAGAAGAAACTTCAACTGGGAAGGACTTGTTATGCTTAAGTTATGGAGGATAATGAGTTATCGAAATGGTTTCAAAGAGCGCAATATTTTTAATGGAATGATCCAATTTCAAATGATCCCTCAGAAGGGTTCTTCACACAGCCTGTCCAGATGTCTTGGGTGAGGAGTAACTATCACACTTCTCAAAAAAGGGCAAGGACCCTTTGGGAACTTGGCTTCAGCTCAGCCCATTAAGGGAAGCAACTTTCCAATCCTCTGCCAAGGACCAAGGAAAACGGCCTGCTGGATTCGGGTATGAGAAACGGCAGCTGAGCCTTCCACATGTAAGAAGCCAGGAAAAAAAAAAAGCTTGCTTGGCTCTGCAGAGGCTAGCCGGATCTGAGCAACCTGTGTAAGGGAGACCTACCGGCCTGCGGTCTGTAAAGAGGAACACTAGAGAAGGCTGTTCCCTGTACATACCTCCTGATCTGGATCGATGTCTCATGTCCAAAATCACATAGTTTCCCCCAATTTAAAATAAACAAGATAAAGATAAGAGGAAAGGAAGGAAGAACAGCTCCATTTAAGCAAAAGGGGTGAGTTTTGGTTTGGACCGATTCTGTGGAGTAGGCTTCCAAGAGACAACGATTTACCTTTTAAAATCATAGTCTGCAATACCCTGACAGGCTCTACTTACTGACTTCTGGTCTGTATCAGTGAGGCAGTGTGTTCACATGAAATTAGAAATCCTTATTGACTCTTATGCCCCCTTAGTAGCTGAGTGACCTCCCTAAGTCTCTGTTTTCACTTTGCCTCCCACTGAGATGAGATATCCAGCATCAGATGATGACAAGTTACTCACAAAACTCAAAACTCCTATTAACTGTCAGTAGGAAAGTATCCTGAACAGATCTCATCCTGTTTCCTGTGGTCAGAATGTGAACATTTCTGTGATTCTCGCTTCTCCCTTACTATCATTTTCTTTTCTTCTTCCTTTCTGTCATCTAAAATTGCCTTGCTAATTTACAATGTAGCCATAACTTTTATCGATATATACGATATTTTTTATGGGGTTCCAAACGTGATGATGTGGGGTTCCCTTGCTTGCAAATAACTAAGTTTACTGTGAAAGACAAGGCATAGGAACAATTTACCCTATGTGTTACATAGCTGTGGGTTTTCAGGGATTTCATTCTGCCAATGGTGACAGCTTATCGGATGTCTGCAGTGTGATAATCAACATGCTAGACCCTCAGGGGAACAGCAATGGGCAAGTGGAAATGCTTCCTGGGTTTCTAGAGAGTGGTCTAAAGGAAGAAGGCCGGTGGTGATGAAAAAAAAAAGCAAAGTCGAGTTTTTATCCCAGGTGGTGAGGGTTACAGGAATGCCAGAGAGGGGGCATCTTCCCATGAGGCAATGGGGCGTGCTATAAAGAGAGCCAATTAGGTCTCATGTTTAAGTCACAGAAGATTTGGGTGTTTGCTATAAGCAGGAAAGCTGCCTTTGATGGAATCATTTGCCTAAGAGGTTTTGAAGAAAAGCAACGAGGCATTGTGATGGTTTGTAATGTTAAAAGAGTTTGATGTATAAAGAGCATCTCACCAACAGCATGACGTAATCAACCTACACGGTCAGGGCACTGCCATGTAAACTGTTAGCACACAGAGGCTGTGTATGGGAGGGGCTAGATGGGAGCTACTGCTCACTTGCAACACTTCTCCCACAGTGATCTGTCTCAGAAAAAGACCGGAATGAAAAAGAAGGGCAGCTGCAAGGTGACCCTTTCTCATCATGGAAGATAAGGACAAGGCAAAGGCATTGCTGTTGTCCACGTGGGAAAGGAGGAAAGCCATCTTTCTGTCACCATGGCAAACAACATGAGAATATGATCTAAAAGGAGCAAGATTTAGTTTGGCTCATGGCTGGTTCCATTTCTGTAGGCCTGAAGTGAGGCTGGGCATCATGGGAACGGGGGTCGGGGGAGTCAAATGGTGAGAGTGCAGTGATGCTCACCTCATGGGAGACCGGAAGTAGAGAAGAGAGACACAGGTGTCGGGACAAGTTGATATATTTTTACCGAATACCTCTTCACATCTCCTAACAAGGCTATACCTTTCGATCACATCTCTCCTCAACACTTTCCTCACATTTTGGATCAGCAGCAGAGAAAACCTTGAATAGAGGACTTCTCGGAATCTACCTACTTTCTGCCCCACAGCCCTCCCTCTGGGTGCTGCTTGCCGAAGGACCATGCTTTCCGTAGGCCTTCAGGCAGAGGAAATTTATATGCAAATGCTGACAGAGACCGACTCATTTTTTTTTCCTTGAAGGGAATGAAATCTATCCCTTTATTGCATATATGATAATATAATACCTTTGGACTTTTATCAGTAAATTGAGGTGAGTAACACAAATCGCTCCGCAGAAATGTAACATATCACTCATGAAGTAAATAGAGGATTTCAGGAATGCTGCACTTTAAGCTCCTCCAGAGAATATGACTCAGTCCCAGGGCACAACCAGCTGTAATTCACGTTTCAGGTGATCCTATGTCTTCTCCTTACCTGCTTGGTTAGCAGTCATATACATGGTACACACACCCCACACACACATGCAAATAAATACTTACATACATAGATATAGATATAATTTTAAGATAAATAAATAATTTATATTCAATATATTAGAGTCCTGTGTGGAAGTAGCAGACTAGGGCCACCTGTGGACCCCAGTGAGCAGTATGTGTCAGCAGTGAGGGAGGCTGACATCTAGTGAGATAAAAGGACTCAAGGGGCTGACAGCCCAGATGTCTTGCTTCCCAGGCCAGAGCTCTTTGCTGTTTCAGAGAGCCTATTGCTCTTCCAGAGAGCCTATTGCTCTTCCCAACAGCGGTGTTTGTTTAGGAAAGTGATAGTCTTCCTGCAGCTGGGCTTGGCCAGCCCCTAATGGTCTTATGTGGCTGGACAGCCAGCAGAGGACAGACTTCTTCCTGTGGGTGAGAGCAGTTGGGTGTAGGCTGTCAGGGTCAGGGCCCCAGACAGACCTTCCTCAGTGTCCATCCTAAGATTCTGTGCGTGAGAAAAATCAAAGAACTCTTTGGGAAAAGAACACAAGGAGCTGAGGAGGGGCCGCTCAGGAAAGACCTCATTCCAAGAGAAAGGGCAGCCAGGGTGCACTCACTGGGGTCAAACTGCATCAGCCAGGTCTGGGAGAGAAAACATGGATGTGGCCTCGATCCCGCCGCCTTCTGGCTATTTACATGGCAGAGTGAAGGACAAATAAAAGAGGGATGTCTCTGCTTCTGTATCTCTGGGGAAAGAGCACTAGGTGTGGGAAGGGTCTCACAGCATCAGGACCAGTGGGCTGGGCAGCGCCAGAGGCAGCTGAGATGATTGTAACCAAGTGTGAACACTTGGTTATGTTCATCACTGAGCTTCAGATATGATATTATCAATGCTGGAAGCTGCAGTAAATAGGATTTTTCTTGACATCTTGTATCTCTACTGTCACCTTAATCTCGATGTCATGGCAGGAAAGAAATGGGTACAAATGATGAAGTTTGTAACCTTCACCTGGGTGGTCCTTGGTAATACTAGCTGAGAAACTGAGGTGGATAGGTTTCCTTACAGAGTGAGGTGGTGAATTCTTTTGCTACCTATATTTCTGCTAGAGATAAAAACAAAAATGAATCTTGATCTATTGTCAAAAAATTATCTTTCTATGATCTGGGATGTAGAGGGCTTGTGTAGTATGCATGAAGCTCTGGGTTAAATCTCCAGGACTGAGCATGGTAGTCAGTCCTGTAATCACAGCACTCAGGAGATGGGGTGGGAGGATCAGAAGTTCAAGGTTAACCTCAAGGGCCAGTCTGGAATACCTGAGACTCTGACTCAAACTAAAACAATTATCTTCTTGTTTCTGAGACCCTCTCAGCACCTGATGAGCTGGGCTCATGTTTGTGAACACTCAGGGTTTCTACAGAGTTGGATCTCGGATGTCAGACTGTCCATAGTTACTATCTCAGACAGGTCAATTCCAGGGAATCTGACACCCTCTTGCCTCTAGCACCAGAATATACCTGCACACACACCCACAGGCACACAGATATAAATATACACACCTATACACACTCACACCTACACACACATACACACCTACACACAAACACACACACACACACATTCCCATTCTGCCACTGTACTAATGTCCACAGACCTTCATAAAATCAACTGTCACTACTAACGGACATCTCAGAACATTTACATCATAACAAAAATAACCCCACAGAATGCACTGTACCTGACAATAATGTAAGGGTTACCAGAACCTCATGAATGAATGTTTCAGAACTAAAACTCCAGGCAGAAAACACTTTTAAAGATACGGTGGCCTCCTCCACAACTGCTCTCATTTCTAGTTGGTGGGGCTTTGTGGTAAATCTGTACTGTGAGAAAGTGACAAACCTCGTATGGAGATCTAACACACGAGTCATGCACCCATAGAATTACACAGGTGGTGCTCACACCCCCTTCTCTGAGACTTCACTGCCTCGTGGAGCCACATTTGAGTCTGGGATCTGTCTGTAAAGTTTCTGAGCACCACCTTCTCAGCCTCCCATGTTCCTGGACACTGCACGCCGTAATGAAAACTCAGTCATACGAATCTCCTCTAGGACGAAGCTGATAGTGCTCTTTGCCAATATTCAAGAAGAAAACAGTAGGGAAGTTCTCCTTTAACTCAAGTATTTTCCAGAACACGCAGTGGATCTGTTTAGAGTTTAAAATTGACATTTTAAAAACGTGCTAATGGACCACTCACTTGGACTCTTTGTCAAAAATAAGTAAAAATTCATTAGTCATGGCTCTTCACGGACACCGTTGAAGGCTGAAAATTTCAATTCCATTGCCTATGATAATGATCTAGAATATGCAGATATTTTTAAACTTTATTTTTTTTTTTAGGGGTTGACTTGGGGATCCAGGGACATGAGCTAGAGATCTACAAGGGGCTCTTCCGAGCACAATGCAGCCAGAAGGTGGAGATAAGCAAAGAGGGGGGCAGCAAAGGAACAAAGAAGGGAGTGGAATCAAGGCCAGTCCCAGGGGGCCATTGTGTGTTGACAGCTGGAAATTGCTACAGACAGACTACAGCACTCCACAAATCCCTGCCTTCTGTGTGATCATTGTCCAACCATTCCATCCTTCAGAAGGGCTGGATGGGTGTGAGTTAGACTACAATATGCCAACCAACTATAGAATCAGAACTGAAAAGAAGATAAGTCAGGTTTGCCTCATCTACGCATGTGGGCAGCAGGTAGAGATGGCTGCCTGACACATTCTTTAATCAAATTCTGCTTTTACCCCGACCAACACAGGAAAATATGCCTCTTCATAATCTTTTTTTATTTAGGGAATCCAGAAGCTTCTGCTATAGATGCCAAAAGTTATACTGTCTGACAAGCTACTAACTCTGTCAAGGAACAGGTTCAGGAGAGGTGGTTCACTCAAGTTTGAGAGGGCATGGGAGCATGGGGCCCAGAAGGAGTTGGAATGAGGAGAGGGCACGGTGGAAATAATATAAATATAAAAATATAACACTCATGCATGAAGTTATCAGAACTTAAACAAATGCAAAAAATGACGTCGAAGAGAAATAATAAAACAAAATGCCAGGTGCGGTGGTGCTCACCTATAATCACAGTGCAGGGAGACCCAAGACAGGGTAATTAGCAAGCAAAGCCAGACACATGAGCCCGTGGCTCAGTGAGAGGCCCTGTCTCAAGACAATGAGGTAAGCCGGGCAGTGGTGGCGCACGCCTTTAATCCCAGCACTTGGGAGGCAGAGGCAGGCGGATTTCTGAGTTCATGGCCAGCCTGGTCTACAGAGAGAAACCCTGTCTCGAAAAAAAAAACAAAAACAAACAAACAAAAAAAGACAATGAGGTAAACAGCCCCAGAAGAATATCACCCACACACATTTGTGCACACACACAGCAAACCCATTCCAACTCTTAGGTAGACATATATTGGGGAAAAAAATCCTTCCTTTCTTATTTTAGTAGGTCATTCTTTAAATGACAGGTCTGTCTCAAGAGTTTCCCTCTCTATAGCTGCCTCTTTTATGCGTTGATTTAACATGGCAGCTGTATTGTACTTTTCAGTTCCCAAAGTCATTTAAGGATGGTGATGTAGACTGTATTCATCTCTAAGTCTTTGAATCAGAGTCTCAGCTTTGCTGCTTACAGCCAAGTGGTAGCCTTGGCACCCCCAGGAGCAGTTTTCAGTGATATGAAGTTTGGTTTATCTAGCCTGAAGAGAAAGCTGAAAATTAATTAAATTAAGTAAAGAATATAGGAAGTTCTCTCCCCAACTTACTTTCTGTGTTAATGCAAACTCTACACTTTTCATTAGTGAAAAGAAAACTGAAACCCATCATACAGAGAGGCAGGAATAGTAATATAGTGATTGATTTGTAAGTGAAGTTACTAATTAATCAAGATGTTAGGAAAAGAAATATACCCTGAAGGTTGGGCTCACAGGAAAGGTGGGTGAAGGCTACTATTGAGAACAGTAGCATTGCAGAGGGAGGCTTTGCCCCAGCTCTCATGACACTGGAGTAGGCTCTAGGTCTGGAATGCTTCCTTGCTAAGAGACAAAGCTACCCCAGACTGAGCTAGGCTTCTCACTGGGCATGGGATAGCTCTTTGTCTCAGACTCTGTGCATTTCTGTTCTCAAAAGGACTTGTATAATATGTCACCTGATCACCCCCACTGCCATATCTGTCTCTGCATGGCTGGCCTGGGAACCCTGAAACCACAGCATGGGACATACATGCCTGGTTTAGATGCCCCGTCTTGGCTGCCTGGAAGGTTTTCTCCATGCAGAATAGATACTTGCTATCAAAGTGAGATTCTGATACTTTACTATCTTTTCTGGGAAAATGAAGTCTTGTTCAACCCATTTGTTTCTACAAGATGTAGATGTGCTCAGACTTCTGGGAGCATTCTCTACATGCCACCTGTTTGCCAGTCAAAGTTGGAGGCTGCAGAGCAGGCACTGTGGGAAATGGATCCCCAGCAAAAGTCAGGCCTGAGGCAGCCTGACTCCATCTGCATGCAGAATACTTCTAAATAACTCCCTCTTTTTTATTTATACAGTAATAATTCCCATCCCAATGTCTTGGTACTGTGTGATACAGAGCTCTGGTCTGCTGTCTAAATAAAGCCAAATGAAAGGATTAGTGAAAGGACCACAAGGCAGTGATTTGCATAATTAGATAATGAACAAGCCAACAGAGGAGATTATTCCAACAGGGACGGAGTGAAGACCAAGGAACCAGAATATTACAGGAGTACTGGTTTTCTTTTTAAATAATTCTAACCAAAGATTATATGTGCTGCAATGGTATGGAATGCATCCCTCATCCCTCCCAACTCACCGACTCCCACGCGGCAAGCATTGTGGTAAAGTGCTGGAGACATAAAATACCAGACACAGGCCCCCGTTTTAAGAGTGTAATGATCGTAGGTGGGAGCTCTGTGTGTAATCAATTTAATGCAATAATCATCTGGCAGGGACCAGGGGTTGGAAGAGAGAAAATTGCAGTGGAGTTGGGAGGGTGTGCTGTGTGTCCTGTTCATGGGTATCACTGTCTTTCTCTGTGGAACCAACCGCTGAGGGAACATTTTGAGATGAGCAGTTCACCAGCTGAAGGGGGTGGGCATTTCCCTGTTGAAGGGGCGGGTGCTAAAAGGAGTTCATCTCACAAATGAGGTTTATGTGATATGAGAGGCTGCGAGTGTAGGACCAGAGGACAGTAAGGCCGAGCAGTAAGTCATGAGTTTCAGGGCTGGAGAAATGGCTCAGCAGTTAAGAGCACTATCTGCTTTTTAGAGGACTTGATTTCAGGTCTCATAATGCATATGGTGGCTTACAATTATCTACTACCTTGGTTTCCAGGTTGCTATTTTCTGACCTCCATGAGCACCAGGCCATGTATATAGTATATAGTATATAGTATATAGTATATAGTATATAGTATATAGTATATAGTATATAGTATGTAGTGTGTAGTGTGTAGTATGTAGTATGTAGAATGTAGTATATAGTACATAGTACATAGTACACAGTACATAGTACACAGTACATAGCATATAGCATATAGTAGTATATAGTTATATGAAAATAGTCAACATATAAAATAAGTACATATAAAATGCATAATCTCAAATTTTTAAAATCCTGGGCTTGACATTTTTAGGTGTTAAAGATTTTCAATCCAGATTATATTTGTTCCATTTCCCCAACTTTTTTTTTTTTTTGTAGTAGAGAAACATGCTGAAATGTGTCAATGGAGGGTGACGTTATATGGGATAGGGAATGGGTTCAAGAAAGAGTAGAGAGTAATAGAGAAAATGTCTTATTACAGACATCCTACATGGTAAATAACTGGAGCATAAACTAAGACTGGAGCAAGAAAGACAAAGAGGAAGGGGTTCAAAGAACGAGGCACAGAGTAGGAAGTGGTCAGTGACTGGATCCAAATGCTGTCATGAAAAAAACAATCATACATAAGGATTTCAAGCCTAAGTAACAGGGCAGCCATTCTGTGCATAGGATTATGGGAGGGAGGAAGCTCAGGAGGGAGTGCAACAAGTTCCTTCTGGGACATGTTAAAGGCAGGGACTCCTACGAGGCCCAGGGGACAACTGTCATTTAAGGAAGTAGGGGGACTGGAAACATTCTCGGGGTGGCCTCTCGGGTACAAGGTTGTACTGAGGTTGTAAATGTGGATGAAATCACATGGCAAGATCATAAGAACACACTCTCCAGTGGTTGGAGGGAAGCAGCAAAGGAGCGGAAGTGTGCGGGCAGCTTTTGTGGGAGAAGAAGCAGAAAGAAGCTATCAGGGTGGGTATGCCGACCTGGGGTAGTGGGGTGGCTCAGTGGTTAAGAGCACTTGCTGTCCTTGCAGAGGACTGAGGTTTAGATCTTAGCACCTACATTGGTTGGGTGGCTCACAAATGCCTGTATCTCCAGTTACAGCCAATCTGGTGCCATTTTCTGCCCTCCTTAAGCACTTGTATCTCTCTCTCTCTCTCTCTCTCTCTCTCTCTCTCTCTCCTCTTTCTCTTTCTCACACACACACACATACACACACTCACACACACACACATACACACACTCACACACACAATACACGCTCACACACACATACACACATTCTCTCTCTCTCTCTCTTTCTCTCTCTCACACACACACACACATACACACACTCACACACACACACATACACACACAATACACGCTCACACACACATACACACATTCTCTCTCTCTCTCTCTTTCTCTCTCTCTCTCTCTCTCACACACACACACACACACACACACAGAGGAGGAGGAGGACACACATATGTACATAAATAACGATAATGGATCTTTAAAGAAGATACCAAATTGCCCAAAGATATCATGTAAAGACTGAAGTCTCTTCTGAACTTGGGAAATAATGGCCACTTCCTTGAACCCAATTTCATCGCATGGATGGAGCAGAAGCTAAATGCTGGTGGGTTAGGAGACTCACAGTTGAGAAAGAGAGACACGGAGCATCTGTGATAACTCCTATTCCCATGGCTCCCCCCACCTTCAACCCAAAGTAATATCCTAAACAGAAGGACATCAAAGAAATTCTTTAAAAATTGTAATAGGGATGCTGAAGTATAGCTCTCCACAGTTGATGGCTTCTGGCAGGGTCTGCAAATGGGGAAAGACTCAATTCTCTTCAGGGGGTGTTCTAGTAAGTATTCACAAATTGAACTTGTTTGGGGGTGGAGAACCTCAGAATAGTAGGGAGGTAGCCATGGAAGGACTGGGAATTGAGTGTGATCAGGGTGCATGAGGTGAAATTCCCAAAGAATCAAAATGCTATTTTGTAAAGAAAAGAAGAAAAGACACGGAAGGGGAAACAAAACTCAATGACACGGAAATTTCTAGAAACATATATTGAAAAGGAACTGTTGTCATGTATAAAGACAGCCAGGAGACAACCCAGAGAGGAGCCCCTGAAGATCTGAATGAGAGGAGTGAGCAGGGAGACAGGCGAGGGACACTCCCACGTTTAACAGTATCTGACCCAGCCTTCACTTTGCAAAGCTTTGTGGGAGACAGAATAAATCTATAGTGGACTCTGCTTGGGTGGGGACTCTGTGCTCTGTTTTTAAAACAAAAACAATTGCGAACTTATGAACCATTTATACTTGTTCCCCCCCCCACACTCCGTAAACTATTCAAGTTAGCAGGGAAAAATAAAGTTTCTAAATAAAGTCTTCCCCTAAGATTGCATTTTTCACTTGCCAAGTCAAGCAAACCAAATCTTTTGTTTCTCTAGCGATCTCACTTCCCAAGAAAAATACACCTGCAAACATCAGGGGCCAGGCTTTGCTCCACCATTGGCCATTTTTTTCTTTTACCCTTAAAGAAATGGGGGGGGGGCTGTGGTGGCACTTCCACATTGTGTTGTGCTATATGTTAGCCAAGAAGGTTAAGTGGGGCTAAATTAAAGCAAACCAAGCATTCTCTTTACTTTGGGAATGAAGTAATCGTCCCCTCGTTTGCTCCTGAAGATGTTCAGCATGGAAGTGATGTCTTCCTAGAGGGTGTGGAGTGACTCAGCAGCTGCCACTCATCATGGGGTCACAGTTGTAATAATAGCTATTGTCTGTGCTGTCCAATTATCTGTCTGGCATCCCACATCAGCCATTCTTCCATGGCTCCAGGAGAAGAAAATTCTTCATATTTTACTTGTGACTTGGAGACATTGATTCCCCAAGAGCGAACTCCAGGCACTTTATGTGAAGCTCTGGCATGTAGGCATCATAAAATTCCAAACTACAGAAACTTTACCCAGTGCGTTTTATTTTGGAACTTTGGGGTTTGGGAGAAAGGGAAGGAAGGAGGGAGGAAAGGAGAGAGGGAGGGAGGAGAGAAGGGAGGGAGGGAGAGAGGGAGAGAGAGAGGAGAGAGAGAGAGAGAGAGAGAGAGAGAGAGAGAGAGAGAGAGAGAGAGAGAGAGAGAGAGAGAGAGAGAGAGAGTCAGAGTCTAAGAACTAGGAGGGGTCATTCCTGAGATTATTCTGGTTTTTAGAAGTTCTTGTCCTCCTAGATGTGGTTAGCTCGTGGCTAGATTTTGTAGTTATTAAGGGAAAACAAAGGCAACTAACAATGTTTGGATGTCTGCTCTCATGCTAGGCACCAAGAAAGTCTTCTCGTTTGCCTTCTCAGAGGACTCCAGAGAGTCCTCTGTTCTTCCCGTGGGGTATGTGTAAAGACTGAGGCTTAATATCAAATACCTTGCTCCTGATGCAAAGCTAGTGGGTGGTAGAGCTGAAAACTGATCCCATATCTGCCTAACAAGACTCAGCACCCTTTTCTAGTGCCATCTGAAGGCATTTATTTATGTGCAAGATACAATACTACATGGATGTAGACAGCAATGGGAAGAGACATCCATTCACATAATTCAGCTGTTTCACAAAGTGCCCAGTATTCTTGGCAGTACAATTTTCCATTCCCTTCCCACTTTCCTCCCTAGGGGTCCTTGGCTGACAGCATAACCACACTCAATAACAGCACTGGCCTCTCTCTCTCTCTCTCTCTCTCTCTCTCTCTCTCTCTCTCTCTCTCTCTCTCTCTCTCTCTCTCTCTCCAACTCAATCCAGGCCCAGCTCAGGCTCTTTTCCCTGTTCAGCCAGCTGCAAGTGCAGGCCCTCAGCAAACAACCCTTCTCTGCTTTCTTGCATCAATTTCAGAAAGATTAGGGCACCATCTTGTGCAAATAAATGCTGCGAGCCTTGACCTAGGGGCTAGTCTGCATTCCATCCTGGATTTCTTTAGCAATATTGGCACTCGTCATAAACTGAGACCTATAGCAAGATGGATGGAGGAAGGTGCCCAGCTTTGGATAAGTTATCTACTTTACCTAAGTACTTCAATGAGGGAGTAGAGAAGGAAAAGATGCATAAGAAAAGTAGGAACAAAATACGTAGTCTAGTCACCAATATACTACTTTTTATATTTATAATTAATTCTTTTTTTATTTTCTATATTTTTTCTATTTACATTCCCAATGATTTCCCCTTTCTCGGTTCCTCCGTCCCCGAAAGTCCCATAGGCCCTCTTCCCTCCCTCTGTTCCCCAGTCAACCCCCTCCCGCTTCTCTGTCCTGGTATTCCCCTACATCCAGTCTTTCCAGGACCAGGGGTCTCTCCTTCCATCTTCTTGGAAATCTATTGATATGTGAATTGTGTCTTGGGTATTCCGAGTTTCTGGGTTAATATCCCCTTATCAGTGACTGCATACCATGTGTGTTCTTTTGGGATTGGGTTACCTCACTAAGGACGATATTTTCAAGTTCTGACCATTTGCCTAAGAATTTTGTGAATTCATTGTTTTTAATTGCAGAGTAGTATTCCATTGTGTAAATATACCACATCTTCTGTATCCAATATACTACTTTTAAAAAGTTAACGATCCACTTCACCTGACCACAGGAAGTCACTGCCATCTCCTGCTCTCTGGGCTTGTGTGGAAGTCTGGCAGAGGCGAAGACTGCCCATCACAATGAGTAACACAGTAGCAGACTCTGAAGGCTGACTGTCCCTCTGATCGAAGCAGCTTTTAGTCCTCAGCCCCTGCTTCCACTCCTCCAAGTCATCTCTCACATGTGCTGGAATGGAAGCCTGCAGAACTCAGTCGCCACAGGAATTGTTACCTCAAGCACTAGGAAATGTCAAAGCCAGAAGATGGGCCTTTTTATGCAAGCTACAGTTTCCTGGAGTCTTGTAGCCCTTGGAAGTCAGAAAAAAAAAAAACTACAGATGATTTTGAGCCACCACATGGGTGCTGGAGAATCGTGATTGACATCAAACCTTGGATTTGTCAGAACCCAAGCTTTTTCCTTACCCTAAACATTTTCCAATGAATCCCCAAGGTAAAATATTTCATATATTAACTTTCTGCAGCCACCTTAAACTTAGACAATCAGGCATTTTATCACCCAGTAAAACAAAACTTCTCTGGAGGAATGAAACAGAACTTTCCTCTGGAAAATACTGAGAAACTGAGTTGGTAGGATGTTGGGGAAAACATGAGAAATCTTATACACATCTGCAGTTCTGAAAATAAAACCTTCCCTCTTGGTAACATGTTTGTGGAAGTATTCAGCGCATAACTGGTGTCAAAAGCCGGATGATCTAGGTGGGGCAGCTCATTGCTTCCCACTACCCAGGAGCCAGAGGCATGAGGATTGCTGCAAATTTGAGGCCAGCCTGGGCTACAAGGTTGTCAATAAAGCTGCAAAGCAAGAACAGCTCTAATAAAAAAAACAAATAAATAAGATAGATGGTGTATAGGTAGATAAAAGCAGTCACCAAAAAATTGAATGAATCAGTTGTTGAAATGGGGAAAGGCTAGTCCACACAGTAATTTTTCTAGAATGAAAACTTCAGACAATGAAGTTTAATTAGAGTTGAATACATTCTGTGTGAGGGGTCTGTGTTCTACATTTGCTTACAAATTGATAAAGCATATGGAATCAGCCCATATTTGAGCCCAGAATTGTCGAGCAGCCTTAGCCATTTCCACAGAGGTCCCAAGTGTAGCTCTCTATATTGACAAAGACAGTTTCAGCCATAAGTCCCTAGTTTCCCAAGTACCACACTAGATCACTAACATACCATTGGACACTGGGAAGGTTGATCTTTATTGCCAACTTGAATGGATTTGGAATTACTTGGAAGGCACTTGTCTCAGTGTGTGTAGGGTGTTTCCATGGAGGTTTAATTGAGGAGGAAGACCTGTCTTGAGTATAGACAGCACCATCCCTGAGGTTGGAATCTTGTATTGAATAAAAATGAGAAAAAGGGGAAAGCTGAATGAGCTCTAGCATTCATCACTATTTTCTAGATATCATGTACTAGCTAATCCATGCTCCAAAAGCCAAGACTTTCCTATCATAATAAGCTGTACCATTAAACCATGAGCCCAAATAAACCCTCTTCTTTTAGTGGCTTCTTGCTGTGTATTTGGTCACAACAGTAACAAAGGTGAGCAGTAGGTATATCACACACTTACCCCATTAACTAGCTAGGGGAAAGGCAGGATAAGGCTGGAATAGACCTGATAATCCGGGAGTTGCACGTTAGCTCCAGATAAAAGCAGACAGAAACTCCATTCAACACCCCAGATAGCAACTTTGCCTTTGCCTTGCCAGTAGGGGTAGCTGCTGAGCTGCTGGAACTGAGAGGTTCTTTCCATTCAAGATCTGCCACAGTGCTTTCAGTCTGTCTCCAGGTAAAAAGGCCAGACAGCCACACAGAACGACCCGCCATCACATTGCCACACCCAATCTGCTTCTCTCATACTCTCTTCCTTCTTCCAGAACCTTCCTTCTTCCCCACTCCTCAAAGCCTAGAGTCGGTAGAGCCTTCCTTCACTCGCCATCCCAGGACATGAACACTGAACAAATCTTCCTCCAGCCAACATGTCATACCTTTCATCCAACAACGTACGTACGTCTGTCTGTCTGTCTGTCTGTCTGTCTGTCTGTCTGTCTATCTATCTATCATCTATCAATCTATCACCTATTTTTCATCTTCTTATCACCTATCTATCCATCAGCTATCAATCTATCTATAATCTATTTATCTTCTATTTATCTACTTATCATCTACCTATAATCTGTCTACCATCTATCTATCATCTATCTATCAAACATCACATGTCTGTCTATCTACCATCTACTATCTATCTATCTATCTATCTATCTATCTATCTATCTATCATCTATAATTTATCACCTATCTATCATCGATCTATCCATTTATCTATCTATACTATTTTTACTGAGTTACAATTATTTTTACTGGTGTATCTATTATCTCTTACCTGTCTACCATCTGACTGTCTATCCCTCATCTGTCTATCTATCTACACCGTTCTCACTAAGTCATAATCTTTCTCTATGAAATATAAGGTTCTTGGGGACAAATTCACCTTTGGATCTTAGAACCTGATACAGCTCCTGCTACATAGACACCGTGGATAGGGAGATGAATGCCAGCAAAGAGTCATATTGAAGGTTGCTCAAGAATATGTATTCTGTGTGGGGCCGTGCCAGTTCAAGGGTGATAGGATTTTCAGGTCTAATCCTTCATCCAGTGAGTAAGAAATTATTCTGTGAGAAAGCCTATTGCTAAGGTGAACTGGCTGATTTCAGACTGAGATAGCTTCCAGATGGAGACAGTGCCTTCCTTGTTCACAGGATAAAAGAGGCGGGAAAGTGAACAGTTAGTATCACTGGAAACATGTCTCAAGTGGACTGTCTGGTGCTTCTTTTGTCTGGGGCTAATGATAGTTGTCATCTTGAGTAGAGGGCCCTATTCTGAGCTAGTGGGTAACAGAGCTAATTTTGTTGGCAGGCTAATCACAATGTGGATTAAGGGTTATCTCTGACTTCCTTTATTCTTTTACAACCAAATAATGTCAGCAAGAGGCAGAGGGAGAAAGGGGCGGTAAGGGAAAGGAAGAGGAAGAGGGAGAAAGTGAAGAGCAGGGGAAGGAAGGGGGAGAGGGGAAAGAGGAAGAGGAGAGAGAGGAGAGAGGAGAGACAGGAGAGAGGAGAAGGAAGAGAGGAGAGTGGGGAATTACAGAACTTAGATTCTAGGTCTGCTTCATGCTAAGTGTAAAATGGCATGACCTAGCTCTGCATGGATGATTCCCCCAAAGACTTGTCTCTTACTAGAAAGAACTTTGTAAATGTTAATAGGTACTAGAAATGCTGGAAGTATATTTGCTCTGGGCCCAAGATATAAAATAATCATCACTTTGTTTGTCTGATTCTAAGTGAGTTTAATATTGATTTGCCTGATATGAATTCCAAATGCCCACTACTTTGGGAAAGCCATCCAAAACCGCTGCTTTTGATTCCTGGGAGTTTCCTTCAGGGGAAACTTCCTTTGCAATTCTGCACTGACTGGGGAGAAGAACATACATAAAAGGAATGGCCAGACTTCCCTGTCTGCTCTTCTTCCTTGCTTCCAACCCCAAACCCTGGAGACTATTTTCCACTGCAGCTGACTCTCCGGGGTGTGGCTCAAGTTCTGCCCTTGTTCAAATGGAAGAGTTCAAGTGAATGAAAGTCTGGAGTCAACTTAAAGTCAAAACACAGACCTAGCGTTTGTCAGATAGCTTATCTCAACTGTGTGGGATTTACAAGCGCTCTGACATGAGGGTGGGTTAGAGTTTTAGGGTGAAAAGGACAGTAGGAACTTCTTGCTCTGCTTTGTGGTAGAATGGAGGGTAGACCAGACAGGGCTGGGCAGAACTAAGAACAGATTCCTACTTTCTTTTTTTTTTTTATTTTTTTTTTAATTTACATTCCAAATCACTTCCCTTTTCCCGTTTCCTCCCTCCCCGAGATTCCTACTTTCTAACATTCATAATGACTTGTCTTCTCTGCCACAATCATGAATTATTTCAATTTTTATATTTTTAATTAAATTTATTTAGTGTGTGTATGTTGGCACACACATGAAGTCAGGGGATATCTTAGAGGAGTCCCCTCCCCCCTTCTACCATACGGATTCTGGAAACAAACTCAAGTCACCAAGCTTGGTGGCAAGCACCTTTGACCCTTTAAGCCACCCTGTGGGCTCAATTCTGAATTTGTGAGTATATAACACAGTGTGCATATCACAAATATGACTGTGATGTCATTAAATATACAACAGTCAGCTATGGGTCAAGATTATTCTGGCTGCTGCTGAGTGACTCCCCAGAATAAAGTAGGGGCAGGGTCCTCATGCTTGTGGGGTTTGAGGTGCTGTTGTGAGGCAGTTCAGACAGGTACAACCAGTGCCTGCCAAATAGATCAGATCCTGGTGCTTCAATTTAGAGTTCTTGCCCCAGGGCTTCTCTGAAGGACCCAGATCCTCCTGTTCACCTCAAAATGTATTCAGATTTTCTGGAATTGGGAAAAGACACCAAACACACAGTTCTTACTAATGCCAGATGTAGCCAGTTGAAGGGCAGATAGGGTCAGGTCAGTTGTTCAAAGGATGAAGGTTTGTTCATTTTACTTCTAAATTTGTATGTCATTTTCTTTCTTAGTGACTGTTATGGGGTGAACTATTGTCCAGAACCAGGCACACTGGTGTCCCCAAAACCTCAGAATGGGTCCTAATATAGTCATGGATTCTTTAAAGAGGTGCCTAAGTTAATGAGATTGTTGGGATGGGGCCTAATCTGATATGGTGGTGTTCTTAGAAAGGAGAAGTGTGAAATCCTAATGTATACATTTATCTCATATCTTCATAAAATAAAAACACTTCTGCTTATGAGGAAGATACTTCTACAATCACACTTTTCTCCCTTTGAGTTCTCCCAGATCAAGGGAATGGGTGTAGTGAGGTTAGAGGTGGCAGGCAAGAAGATCTCTGACAAGTCCTATCCTGGGAGAGATTAATGCAACCTGGGCTCTGCTCACTTCCAGTAGCTCACACACTCCTCATTTCAAACCTCCAGGCAACGGTCTATAAATGATGGAGTCATAGCCCCATCTATAGACACAGAGGTCTGCTTTCTTACTGTCTGTTAAGTATTAAATTTCAAGCATTTTAGACAGGTAATTCTTGAAGTTTAAAGAATTCAAGTCAGAGACAGGAAGGAAGCAAGACAGGAAGGAAGGAAGGAAGGAAGGAAGGAAGGAAGGAAGGAAGGAAAGAAGGAAGGAAGGTAGGAACATTTTGATTCCATTTATCTGACCATCTCCAAACGATCAGGAACAAGAATAAACTTATGCACTTTCCCTTTGAGTCACTGCCTTTGATGTTCCCAGAGGAAGAGCCTCTGTCCCATGCCTACAAAATCAAGTACACAATTGGAAGAAGTTAGGGTGACTTTAATTGGTGCAACTCAACTCATTGTCTCTTGAGGTCAATGTCAAACATAGGAATGATTGTGAGAAGTCTAAGAATGAAAACTCTGTAGACCTAATGGGTTGAGAAAGTTTTTTAGATGGCAAAAAGTCTCGGTTGCACACTGATGGTCCTCACAGTTGTGTTGAATTGATAAGTCCACCGATGAGAACAGAAGCAGATTCCTATAGTACAAATTCCAAGTGGAAGGAGCCGTCGGAGAGGAGCAGGAAAGGTGAGGCATCTTGACAATGGACTCTCTGCGGCAGGGTGGTTTACTGTCACACCAAAACAATGCACCTGTGGACATGGAGGCTCTCTGGAAGCTTCCAGGCTCTGATGGCTTCTGGCCACCATTTAACTTTCAAGCTTTCAAGTGACCATGTTTGAGTAATCATGCTCTATTCCCTGTGAGTCTCCAAATCCCATTAGACTGGCTTTGAACCTACACTGTGCATCAGGCTTCCCTCCAATTTAACTCACCAAGTCACTTCCCTGGGTATCTCCCTGTGAAAAAGATGCATAATCTGTGGGCTGGTGTTGTGTTAACTTGGAGTATGAATAAAGGCCCGTTCACACCAAATAGGGTACTGATGACAGGCCAAAGGAACAATCTACCCAAGATTAGCTTGTAGAACCAACGAGTTCCTTGGGCTTACAAGACCATAACTAAGGAACTACAGGCATGGAAGTGATCCCTACACTGCTCCATCTCCAAAATGTCCCAGCTTAACGTAGCTGATAATTTCCTGAAAGTTGCATAAATGGAACCCTCCTCCAAGATTCCTGTACACTCTAACACCTCTGAAACCACAAGAAGTTAGGGAAGAATCAAATACAGCTGAAAGACAAGCCCAACATTGGGAAGGTCTGTGCTGGGAATCATGGCTGCCCTAATTAAAATGGTAATCACCAAAGCATGTCCAGAGGACAGTACTGCCCAGCTCCTGGTTATGGGTTCATTGACCCAGCACATCTCTACCAAGCACTTTCTTGGTGAATACTTTCTATAAGTGTACAAAGAAAATGAAAATGAAGACCTAAATAGTTTTTACTTCAAATCTGGTCATTCTTATTGTACTTGCTTAGGGAAGGTCACATAATTGTCTACTCAAAAGTTTGTTTTGGGGGGAAGGTTCACTGTGGACTCATCTTTTCTTGATTTTCATCCTTTTTCTATCCCAGGAGGACATGATTGTTAAATGTACAATATTGTGGAAAAATAACTGTCATGTTATTTCCTTGTATGCATACTAAGGACCATATCAACATCCATGGTTGCTAAAGCATTAAATGTGTCAATATACTAAAGGAAAGCTTAGAATAATTTCTGGTACGTACCATAGTAAGTACTGTAAGAATTTGCCGCCAGGGTTGGTGGCACATGCTTGTAATCCCAACAGTTCTGGAGGATGAGGCAGGGGGATGACAAACTCAGGGCCACCCTAAGAAACTTAGTGAGACCCTGTATGAAAAAAAATTTGAATTACAGGGACTGGAAAGGCAGTTCAGTTGGGAGAGTGCTTTGTAAGCATGAGGACCTGAGTCAGATCTCCAGAACCCACATAAAAATGTTGGACCGGATGTTGTGTGCTTCTAATCCCAGCACTGGCGAGGTGAACTAGAAATCACTTGCCACCTAGCCTAGCATACTCGGTGAGTTCCAGGCTAATGAAAATCCCTGTTTCAGAAGTGTAGATGGTACCTGAGGAAGGAGACAGAAATTTCCTCTGACTGCCACGTGTGAGTGTGTTCAGGCACAAAAGGTGCATCTGCACACCATGAACAAGCACACACAAAATTAATCAATCAAGGGTAAAATCACATTAAAAGGGTTAGTTATGTGACTTGGTGATAAGACTAGGCTTAACCCCCCAGTATTGCAAAAGAAGAAAAGGGTTTACTGCAGGTGTTACTCTAAGGTGGAAGAAGAAACCTCACAGCATAAAACAAGGTTAAACCAGCTATACAAGGCTTCCTATACTGATGCAAAGGGGAAGAAAATGGACTCCTGTTGGAATGTGTCTCTTCACGTTGGAAAGTTCGGTGTTTTGTGGCAAAACGTCTTCCTTACCGAGGAATCAGCATGTGTGTATATTAGCTCCAACAGCAGCCTCTAGGGACAGCATTTGAGGTAATGGTCAGAAGCCACATGCTTGTGGATTCTCCCACTTTTTCCACACTCGAAGGCTCACAGCCACTCTTGGTGCCCGTGGTCTAACCTCAGTTTCTCTAACGCCTCTTTAATGAAGTCAAGCGGTTTCATATCACCAGATTGATGGGGAAAATGTGAGCAGGGGTAAGGATGTGGAAGTGTTTGTACTCTGGGGAGAGCCACAGGGTGCCAAACCTGAAAAAGAAAGTTCAGAGCATTTCAGCTTCACAGGGCTGTGCTAACTCAGAAAGCTTGAATGCAATCAAAGTAGCTATCAGAAGGCTTACAAGTTATCATTTATTGGAATATTAGTTAAGGTCTGAGTGTTGGCAGATGGGGAGGATTGTGAGTTGCATCATCAGAAAGCAGCAGCCTCATTCTGGATCCTCTTTCCCTTTCTACTTAGAAAGTACGTGGGTCGACAGTCATGAAGGATGTTGGCATGTGTTGGACCTCAGCATTGTGGGCACAGAGGACGCTGTGACCCCTCCAAAGCTACCTTCTTGTGAACATGCTCAGGCGGCACTTTGCTGATGAGAACTTTTGGAGAAAAACCCTGTTCTTGCTGTAATCTGCCACTTGACCCCAGCAAATGTGAGTCTCAGAATGGCATAGTACGTTGCATGGTCAGGACTCAGGGATCCATCAAAGGTTTCCTTTCCTCAACTGGTTTTGGAGACAAAGAAACAAGGTCCAAAGAGATTGTGTGACTGACTAGTGAAGATTCTGGGACTGGTGCCCAGCTTTTCTGTCTGATGTTTAGACTTAGATCCGGTGTCCAATCCAGATCCCACAGGGCTCTATCAGGCATCCCTGGTAACTTCTTAGAAGAACAGAAAATTTAAGCAGCTCAGTTATCCACAGAGATAGATGGTTGTGATTCCAGTTGTTCCATGAAGACCTGGGCACGCCTTTTTCCTTTACTCTTAGAGACATTCTTAAAAGAAAACCCACTATGTTCATAGCAGCCTTATTTATAATAGCCAGAAGCTGGAAAGAACCCAGATGTCCCTCAACGGAGGAATGGATTCAGAAGATGTGGTATATTTACAGAATGGAATACTACTCTGCAATTAAAAACAATGAATTCACGAAATTCCTGGGCAAATGGTCAGAACTTGAAAATATCATCCTTAGTGAGGTAACCCAATCACAAAAGAACACACATAGTATGCAGTCACTGATAAGGGGATATTAACCCAGAATCTCGGAATACCCTAGACACAATACGCATATCAATAGATTTCCAAGAATATGGAAGGAGAGACCCCTGGTCCTGGAAAGACTGGATGTAGGGTAATGCCAAGACAGAGAAGTGAGAGGGGGTTGAATGGGGAAAAGAGGGAGGGAAGGGGGCTTATTGGACTTTCGGGGAGGGAGGAAACGGGAAAGGGGAAATGATTTTGAATGTAAATTTAAAAAAAAACTTAGAAAATAAATAAAAAAAATAAAGTAAAAAAAAAAACCCTGGTTTGAGCACACACCAGTAATGCCAACCTCTGGGAGACTGACAAGGAATAATTGCTGCAAGTTTGAGGCTAGCCTGTGCTACATAAAAAGTTCCAGACTGTCCAGGGCTATATAGCAAGATCCTTTCTCAACCTCCTCTCCCACCCTCCTGGGGGAAAAAAAGTAAAACAAATAGCTAAATTTTCTTTGGCACTGGAAGAATAAAACAGTACTGAAGGAAAGTGGTTTATAAGAACCTTCCATTTAGAAAGCATTTCTAAACTTTCCTGTCTGAATACTCTCAACATTTAAATGAAACAATCCATGGGTATTTCAAAAAGTCCAGTCTTGCTTTGATTCAGTTTTAAATTATTTCTTCCTAATTTTACTTCATTCCATCTCCCCCTTATCCCAGCTCAATTTACCCTTCTGCTAAAAGGACTAATTTTTCTTTCCAGTTTCCTCTGAAGACCACGGTTTGCAGATTTCCAATCATTTTAAATACTTTCCACCATAGCCTTTCTTGGCAATTCCACACATCTATCTTAAATTGTCTTCCTTTTAAGCAGTCTTAAAATTCCGTTTGAAGAGTTCCTGAGAAGAGGAGATGGTGATTCACAAACAGTGCACATCTCATGCAGATAAGCAGCACTCGACAGCTGCCTGCCTCAGCGACAGATGAGTTGAGAGTCTTGCTGTATTCCAGCAAGACTCCATTTCCCCCATACACTCAAGCACAGTTAATCTTCATTCAGTCTTCCATTAATATTTTAACTCCCAAAATAAGTTGAAGAAACATCAAAATAGTGTTTGAAGAAAGTATTCAGAACTTAATAGGTTAACGTTTCAGGGATTTTTTTTTTGTTTGTTTATTTGTTTTTTGTTTTTCTAAATCTCGGTTGATAATTAAGTATAAAATTGAGCTCTGGGTTTCCTGGGAGTAACATAGCAAGGAAGAAGAGCTATTTTAAGCAATTTCAGATAATATTTTTTTTTCAAGTAGGGGAAATGATAACCTTCATTTGAAGTTTCTAGTCAAGCATCAGATGGTTCAACAAATTCTCATCTTCACGGGCTGAGGATTTCTACAGTTGCTTTATTAATAATTTTAATTGAATGAATATTAATCTGTCTGATTTCTCAGAAACCAATTCTTCGGCCCTTAGATTGCTCAGAGACATAAGAACTATACCAGTGTTCTTACTGTCTTGACTTCCTAGGGCTTTGTGCAGGATAGTCTCAGCTCTTTGCATGGGCTCTGACAATATCAAAACACTTCTGGACTCCATCTACAGAGAAGCCCCCAGGACTCCTTGCAGACTGGTTTAACCTGTGCCAAGCTGCACACACGTCCCTGGTAATTAAAGGTGTGGAGGGTGGACACACAGGCCCTGGCTCCTCCAGACCGACTCGTGCTCTTGTATACTATTTAAGCTTCTTCAGACACCCTCGATGAGAGCAAACATCTGAAACGTCACCGTGCTCAATTCAAGCGACTTCTTACCATCTTATTTTGGTTTTGGTGACTCTAAGCCTTCTAGCCACTCTAGTTCTTTGCTTTTCTAAACCACACAAACAAAAGGGTGTTCTAGAATACGTATTTTGAAAACAAGATGCAAAGTAACAGAAGTTTTAGTTTTAAAAATGATTTACCTTTTCATCTTTGCTTTTTATTGTCATAGAGTCATTGTGCACAGTGTTGGGTTAGAAATAAAACTTCTTCCAAGAAATCATGTACATTGGCCATAAAGAAGAATAAAATTGGGCCATATTATTGGAAAAGAAAAGACTTAATAGACTAGAAATAGAATTTAAATGCAAAGTGGTCATTGCTGAGGAAAGTCCTTATGGTCTCACAGTTCAGCATCTGGCATGGCAGGAAGCTTGTTCTATAAAGTTCAATGTTCTAGGAAAAGGACCTGGAAGAGGGTCCTCATGTGTAAAGGTAGAGTTTGAAAATGGCTATCAGTCTGTATAACGATATTGGTTTAAAAGGCAGAAATGTGAAGACCCAGAACTGTAACCAGGAACTAAGTCCAAACACCAACTGGTCCCATGGATACTTGAAAGAGCATAGGTGTATTCAGATTCTAGACAGTTGGAACAAAAGGCTTGGAGGGCATGTGCTCCAAACAGGGAAAGATGTGAAGTGAGTTCAAAGATGGCCAACAAATGCTAAAAGAAAGAAGAACTGGATTTGGAAAAGGAAGGTTTGTCATCAGAGATGACTGCACAGATATAAAACCTAACGCTCTTAAAACAACAGGAAGCCGGGGAGGGCGAGGTGTGTGGGCACAGCCGGAAGCCAGGGAGGGCGAGGTGGGGTGGGCATTGTTATCGAGTCAAGGCGGACAGGATCAAGGGATTACACTGCTGCCCTTGAGTTTGCAAGCAAGCACTTCTGACTCAGCCATCTCCCCAAACCTTGACTGATTCTTTTAAAGACATCTAAAACATTGATGTAAACCATAATAAAATAAATCCTTTGCAATGACTTACATTTCTTTTAAAGATGTTTATATGTCAAGTTGAATCTGGCAGAGAACATTTTTTTTTATAGTTTTTGGGAGCACATGAGAGATGCCTTGACAGCTGCTGTTGTATTGTGCGCACACGCCCAGTTTCCTCTGGGGTCTCTTGCTCACCCGAGAATACCTTTAGCAGCTCTCTAGGACATATCACTTCAAGGTATGATTCATAATGAGCACGTGGATGTCCACTATGATAGCTCAGTGTCTAGCTCCTCTTGCCTCAGCCTATGGCTCCAGAAAGCCTTCCCTTGCACCACAGAGAGAATCAGTCACTTCCTAACAGACTTCCACAATTCATGAAACCCTTTCCCATCATGCACAGATCAGTGGATTGTCATCAGTTCCTCTGAAGGGCAAAGACCGCACTGTTGGACACAGTGGGTCCAAAACAAAGAGTTGCTAGAGAGGCGGGCATTGGTTAGAAAGCCCTGGAGTTGGTCTGGCAAGCAGCTTTCCCACTGAGATCGTATCTAAGAGATGAGTAATGAGGTCAAATGGTTTGTGAACAAAGCAAAGGTTCATCACTTTCCAGCCGAGGCCATCAGAGACCATGGGCATACACTTCATCTTTGTTTGTTTTTGAGATGAGATCTCTAGTACCCAGGTGCCCTTGAACTCACTGTGTGACTTAGGATGATCTTGAGCTTCTGATCTTCCTGCTCCAATCTCTTGAGTGCTGGGATTGCAGGTGGTACCCATCACAACTGCCCCACTTTATGTGAATCTGGGGCTTGAGTACAGGGCTGCATGGAGCTAGGAGAATGCTCTACTGAATGAGCTACAGCCCAGCTCAGTTCCATCACCTTGTAAACTACTTATTTGATCACATTTGTACATTCCAACCATTGCCCAAGCTGGTTTAGAAGCTCAAGCCAAAGAGAAACTTTCCATCGTGCTGAACTTCCCATCATACAGCTGACATTCTCTGTCCTGCTTGCTATGGGCTGGTAAGCAGTGTTAATTTGGTTTCTCCTCCATTTCTCAAGTCTCAATGTCTGCAGAATCAATAGAGCCAGGGAAGAAGGGAAGGAAGGGAACGCACACACGTGCTTGTATTCACCAAGCATCTTAGAAGTAACTTAATAGGGCTCAGGTTGTCTGTGTCTTACTAATCAGTTTCATTCTGTGGGCTGTTTGCACAGCACTTCTAACGCATTTCTAATAAATTAAAATGGGCTGAAGTGGTAAAATATACCGAAGATACAGTGAACAGTCTGCAGACTGCACAGAGAGGCCATTATGCTAAGAGGAAGTAGGAAAAGCAATCGTAAAATTTTGAAAAATTATGCAATAACTGTGTGCTCATTGCCCATCTGTATCCATTACAATGATCTACTTCATAGACATATAAATAGAACGGGGAAGTCTCGGATCTGCCGTGCGCTCTAACTTCAGTGGGTGAAATTCAATTAGAGTCTTCAATGAAGGAAATCCGATGGATGCCAACATTTGTCTCTGTGCCTCTCTATGAACTTTTAAAGTTACTCATTGAGTTTCTTTCCCATTCTCCCGTTTTTCATCTCAGAAAGCCTCTTTTGTGGCGAGACGAGAATGGACAATTGCTTGGGTCTGTTGAGGAGGAGAGGTGGTACCAGGCTTGGTGGGGGCATTAAGTTCTGCAATCCCACCTTCCCTGAGCACTCCACCAAGCTCCACCAGGACAACATCCTGTCGAATGTTTGCCAAAGAAAAGGACCACACAGATAAGACCGTAAAATTGCCAGGAACTCAGTGCAGGTTTTACCACATGCTGATCAAAAGGGCTTAACCAAGATGGGTTTTAATCATATTTGGGCACTAGAGAGTTCTCAGGCTCAAAGACGTGGTTCTGTGTCTTGTTTCGTTTTGGCAAAGCTTTCTTTTCTTCAATAACCCCAGAAAAACAAAGCAGACACAGCAAACTCTTGATCAATTCTGTAGCTCTGTTCAAACCAAACAGACCACTTGGAGGGGTCTTTCTCTAAGCATCGGGTCTCTATATTTTTGTGATTATTTTTGAAATGTACATGCTTACTTAAACATTTGCCCTTTTTGAAACTAAGCCGCTTTAAAATGTGCTGGGATTCATACAAATGAGAAAGTTAAAACAAGAAAGAAAGAAAGAAAGAAAGAAAGAAAGAAAGAAAGAAAGAAAGAAAGAAAGAAAGAAGCTTAGCTGTGTCTGTGATTATTTTGTTATGCTCGATATCAAAATATGTAGCAAAACTGTTAAAAACCCTAAATGTTGCAGATCTTGCTATAGTGTGAAGGATCAGTGTGGCCTAGAGAACTATGGGAAATTAAGAACCTTGTCCTGCAAAGCCAAATGTCCTGTGAGATAGCCTTGCCTCACTGGGCAGACAACACCCTGTTCTTCTTTCTCTTCCTTTTGTACATACTCCTTGTTCATTTCCTGAGCTCATCTCTTATTCCCCATTCTTAGAAGCCAGAAAACAGGTAGATTGAAAACTCCCTAGTTACGTTCATACAATATGACTTGTGTCCAGAAAGACAACTTCCCCTTGCTTGCTAAGAAAGGAATGGGTATCTCAGAACAGCGTGTTTCTGGGCATTTCTTCTAAGCACCTGCCAAGTCTTAAAGGCAAAGCAAAGGAAAAACAAAATTTATCTAGTTATCAAATGTTTTTATAGAAAAATAATGACCATCTCTAAGTAGCAAAGACATGTTACACAGCTGAAGTTTTGAGAGCAGCCCAATACAGATGTGCTACTGCTAGTATCTCAAGGTCAGATGGGACCTGCGCACCCAGTCTGTGCACACCCAGTCTGTGTTTAGCTTACCTCAGCAGGGTGTGGGGTAAGGAGGTAGTCCTTTAGAAGGAAGGTTCTACATGGTAGTTAGACCCAAACCCAAGTAAGAAAGAACTTGGAAAGTCAGATCCTTTTTTGATTCTGAACCCCAAATGCTCTCTCTCTCTCTCTCTCACATACACACACACACACACACACACACACACACACACACACAAACACACACACACACACACAGAGACATATATATGTGTGTGTATGTGTGTGTGTGTGTGTATGTTTATGTCTGTGTGTGTTTCTGCACACACACACATACTTACCTTTGCCCATACAGGACATGTGCCCTGGTCTATCACTCCATCTTATTCCTTTGAGACAGGGGCTTTCACCTGGGTCCTGGACAATCCTATTGTCTCTGTCTTCCACAGTGCCAGAGTGACAGGTGCTCACAGCTGTGCCCAGCTTATGAAGGAGGACTGAACTCAAACAGCAAGCACTCTAGCCTGTTGAGCCAACTTCCTGATTTCTCTTTTGTCTTATTTTATTTGAATTTTGAGAGTGAGTCCTGAGAAAAATGTAAATGGAAGGGGAAGGAGGAAGATTCAAGGAAAGAATTTGTAGGACATAATTTGGAATGGACAAAGACTGGAGAGGATAGAGGTGAGGACAGCAGGAGGTGATAGTCCCCCAAGAAGCTGGCACTTAAAGCCAATACATAAAGTTCCTGTTCCTAATGGGTCCTTAGGAAGGAGCTGGGGAGAACCCCAAAACACAAGACAACCAATGGAACTTACTAGAAATCAAGGATGAGGAGGCAGGAGGACTGAAGGGAAGCTAGTCAAAAATCAGGAGCAAGGGCGGGTGGCAGGATAAAGCACAGCCCAGGAATCTAGAGTCGGAATAGAAAGTGCTGTTCACTCACCCAGGTGATGCGCTGAAAATCTGTTCCATGGGGCTGTTGACCCACCTAGTCAGTTCAGAAGGCTCAAGGCAGACCATGTAACCACTAAACAGTGGTATCTTTCTCTTCTGAGTCACCAAAAGTCTGTTAGACTCCTTAGGAGTAGTTAAGGAACATCCACAAAGCCTTGTTCTATTTTTTTTTAAAGATCTCAGAGGGACTCCATACCCCCATCCAAGCTAAAAAGTAAGTGTTACTTCAGTCTTCTCCTAAATTCACCTTTGCCTCTTGAAGATGTGATATTTCAGAAGGTCTGGCAACAGTCCCTAAAACCAAGTATCTATTTCACCAAAAAGACAGCTTGTGCCATAAATATTAGGTGTTCACTCCAGTGTCCTCCACAGAGCAACTGGCTCAGCCAAGTTGGCATCATGGAACAATGCAGATGAATTCAAGCATTAAGTAATGTCTTCAGATGCCCTTGTAGTACTACGGCCTCTCTGAGTGTCTCTGAGTGAGATCCTTAAGGCTGAAAGCACGAGGCCTACAACCATTGCTTACGACCTGGTTCTGAATTCCAGAGGGAAAGCTTCTCTTCCTCCAGCTCTTCTCCTGGTTAGAGAGTTTGGCAAAGACGCATGCACGCTCATTTTGTGACATCTGAGAAGTGGGGGGGGGGGACAAAAGACAGAGGGGTCAGATTCCCATATCTCGTTCAAAGGCACATTCTCCAACAAGGCCCTGCCCCGTGCATGTCTCATCTCTTCCTGACGGCGCTGCTCCAGGGACCAATCCCATATGGAATATTCAAGATCTAAAACTTATCAAATGATATACACTTTTTCAAGTATGCAAATACTCTCAGGTTTCCGTTTGATTTTAATTAGTATCTTTGTAAAAGTTGTGCAACTTATTTAATGATAAGAAAGAGTGAGGACAGATAATTCAGAGATATGAAGTCTTTGGGCATAAAAAGGAAAGCTTAATATGTTGCCCAGGATGATAAAGGGAGACAGATGAAGAATGTGTTACCTATGACGTCCCAGAATCACGGTGGCTGAGAGGAGCTCCTGTGTCGGTGGGTTGTTTTGTGTAGCTATGAATACACAGAAACAACTTAAGGATGTTCCCTAGAAGAGTGTGTTATATCATGACAGAGACAGCATGGCAGTCAGAGCTGCCAAACTGGGGACAGAGAAAGGGGAATGTCCTTTTGCCTTTGTATGCAGCCTGGGACCCCAGCTGATAGGATTAACAGATTAACCACAGAAGTGAATAGTAATAAGAAGGACAGTTGGTCTTGCTCAGAGAAGAATCCTGGGGATTCTTCTGGAAACACTGGAAAGTAAGTACCAATTAAGATAAACTTCTTAAACAGAGTGGTACCTGCTCTTCCCCTCCTATTTTACCGTGGGATTCTCAGGGAAAGCTTAACAATGTCTCCAAGCCCAGTGTAACCTCTCTGGGGACAGATTCTCTGTCGTGGTTTCCTGGATGACCATTTGGTTTTCAACACTCTAAAATTTTACAAGTTTCTAATCCCCCACAGTGTCTATAATTATAGTGGCCCTCGGGCAATAGTATTCAATTAAATGGTCATTGAAGTGAGTTCTGTGGAGGGGTGACTCAAAACACCAAACTGGATTCTTCCAAATACCAGTGCCTCAATTCCTTCTCATCAAGAGCAATTACCGTTGGGTTCTTTTAATAGTAAATTGAACATGGAAATACCGCCTTTGCTGTCAAGACATATTCCCATTTGTCTTCCTAATGAAAGGGCCAATCCCGCTTCCTTCCTAGAACCATGATGAGGGGTGGCTGGGACCAGAAGGCAGGAGCATGCACAGGATATGACTGACAGGCAATGTGTAACATCTCCCTTTATAGATCATGTGCGCTGGGTAGGTATGACCACAAGTCAGCCAACCGCACCAGATGCCTCTAGATCTGGCAAGGAGCTCGGAAAGCTCCCTGAATTGGGTTCTTCTGTGAGTGCCTGCACACTTTTTGGTTTCAAGTTAGAAGCATCTTGTGGTGCATCTGGCCTGGCCAAACCCAGGAAGTACTAAGTTTATTAAAATTTAAAAACAAACCAAAGTTGTTTGGAATCTTTCAGAGGATTCATGTTATGTCTGAGGGTAAAGGCATGGATTCATTTCTGATCTGACATGAAGGCCCTGCGTCAGAAACACACAAACACCGTTGGGTAATTTCATGAAAGGGACACACCCTCTCATTAGGTCTTAGGATAATCTCACAAAGTAGCCCCTGTGGGGAACCCAGAGGAATTCCATTGAGCTTTCCCTCTTCCTTCAGTTCTCATTTTTATTGTTGCCATAGGAATTTGTGTTTGTGAACAAACGGTAAGGCAGCTCATCATGAACATTCTGGATGGAAGTTAGGGTTCTATGCCCCAGAACTGAACAGCCTGTGGAGGCTGGACTGCTTCTGGCTCTGCGTCTAACTGGCTTTGGCCCGCGGCGGGCCCTGGAGCCGTCCCCAAGCCAACCTATTGCTTGTAACCATCTGGACCACCTGTGGGTAGACTGACTCACAGGAATGTGAGCAAGGCAATCAGAAACTGGCTAGATCAAACAAATAACCAAACATGAGCCTGATGGTCAACATCGTAGCTTCCAGAACAACCCACCAGGGTGTCATTGCCTACAAAATATATTTAAATCACAGAAAATAATTATAGACATATCTAGACCTGACAGTCACTGAGTAACTATGTTGTCTCACCCCTCCAGTGTTCTCACAAGAGAAAAGAGGCATCAAAATTTCTGTCAGCTCTGCAAAGTCAACTGACACCCTACACAGACCTCCTTGTTCCTGCTCAGTGCTGAGACACACATGCACCATGCATATATACATACATACATACACACATATACACACATATTCACACACACAAACACCATGCATACCAACACACACACATACAAAATATGCATACATATACACATACCATACACATATAAGCACCATACATACCACATATACACACACCATGCATACCAACACACACACAAACACCATGCATATGTACACATACACATATACATACACACAAAAAAACATGAATACATACATATACACACATACAAAATATGCATACATATACACATACCATACACATATAAGCACCATACATACCACATATACACACACCATGCATACCTGCACATACACAAACACCATGCATACATACACATACACATATACATACAAACACAAAAAACATGCATACATACACATACACACACATACAAATCCATGCATCATATACACACCATACACATACAAGCAAGCACCATACATAGCATATATACACACACCATGTATACATACAAATACCATGCACACACACAAAAAAAATGCAAACATGTACACACACAAATAGCATGCATACATACACATGCACACACAGACAAATCCATGCATATGTATACATACACACCATGCATATACAAATACCATATATACATATACATACACATACATACATACATACATACAATGCATATACATACATACATGCTCAGGCACACACACACGCTCAGGCACACAGACACACACACATACACACACACACACACACACACCTAATGCACATAGAAATATGGAATGTAAATGACTGGCAAAGTTACTTTCTCAAAGAATTCACACTTCTTTATAGATTGAGAGAGACAGGTTATTTTCTACTCTGCTTTTGTTTCGTAGTACTACTTGCCAAGTGCTCTACCCCTGGGGTAAACCTCTTACTTCAACCCCTCTCTTACTTTTTAATTTTGAGGCAAGGTCCCACCAAGTTGTCTATGCTGGCCTTGAACTTGTTGATTCCCAAACAGTTCTTTAAAAAGTACGTTTTTTGGCTTGTTTGTTTGTTGTTTTTCAAGACAGGGTCTCTCTATGGGTAGCCTTGGCTGTCCTGGAACTCACTCTTTGGACCAGGTTGACCTTGAACTCACAAAGATCTACCTGCCTCTGCCTCCCAAGTGCTAGGCCTACAGGGGTGCACCACCACTGCCCAGCTAAAAGTAGGTTATTTAATCATGTCAGGTCTACTTAATATAAGGAGTTTAGAATGTGTGAGAATAGACAAATCAATTTACTTAGAAAGGGGAAGAATGGAAACACCTGCTTTTGGAAGGTAAAATGATGTGTAGTTAAAGGGTGTGTGTGTTCTGGACAAGGGGAAGGAATGAGGGTATGCTGACACGGTGCACCTCAGACACAGCCTACAAAGATGGCCCTTCTACCATGAAGCTCACATGTAAGCACTGGGGCGGGGGGGTAAGCTGGCCCAAATCATATCCTTCACATAGCCACATAGCCATCTTGGCTTCCTCAAAGGCTTACTGCCTAGATAACCCTTTCCCCACGTCTTGCTCCTCAGTTCTATAATCTTCCCATGAACATCTTTAACAGTGTGGCTACACCCCTTTTCTGTCCTCAGAGTCAGTTTCTTGAAAGCAGGGAGCATGTGTTTTACCTGTCTTATAAAAAAATGTCTCAGAATAATATTACTCAATGTTTATATTTCCAATATGCAGACTTACCTGTAACTTTCAAGGGTCACACACATGTTGGAAATCTCTGTCCCCAAGAACTATGAAACTATTGGAACATAAAGATTTGGGGGTGGTGCTACCCAGGTGGCTCATTGTATGCTGAGTTGCAAACGTTATCATCTTAATCCTCATTTTTCTATTGAAAAATAAGGATGGTATTTGCTCCATCCATTACACAGTGTGCTTGCATGGATTAAAAACACATTGTAACATAGATGAAGGTACTTTGCAAGACGAACACACACCGTATATGCTTAGAACTGTGAACATTTTTTCTCATGTTTAAAATTCAACATGTGATCACCGTATTCTCTGAGTCTTTAAAATACAAAACAGGATAAATTACAAAACAGAAATGGAAATCTGTGTCAGATCACTCACTCAGTGCTGGTGTGCCATGCTCTATGAAGAAAGTATCTACTTGAAATAATATTGAGGCTCTTCAATAAGATGGCCTGTGATTGTCAGTTGCCAGCCCAAGCCTTAGCTCCACTACTATCTGAAAGTCACCAAACGGGAATTGCACTTCTCAGCTGGAAGCCCCGTGGTATCACAAAGTCAGAGAGACTTCAGTTTCATCCAAACCCAGGTTCTCCTTCCACACAAGCTGCACGGAACAACGCTGTGCTCTATTCTTTACTTTCAAAACCACCAAAGAGTGAATCTACGGCTCTACTCTTAGAATCTCCATTTTCTCTGGCTCTTGTACTTGGATGTTCTTCCTTCAAGGTCTTAACTCCTTTAAATGAAGTTTATTTCATCTTCTAAGTTGATTCTGGTACCAGAGAGCTGCTTGCTTGTGGCTCAAATTGACTTTTGAGCACTGAGGGAAGCATTGGACAATTGGCCCAGATTTTATAACCTGAGATACAAAAGAAATACAAAAGAAATAATTTGACCCTTTAATTTTTTTCATCTATAAACTTATTTATGTTAAAAGTAAGTTTGTAAATAAGAATGTAATCTTAGGATTCTCTTGTCACTTCTGAAACTGTTAGCAAGGGATCCAAATGGGAACATGGCACAAAGTAACTAAGTTATCCTAGTGTGCTCAGCTGACATAAAATCTGCAGGAGAGATGGAGAACAACCGTCTGCTACAGCTTCTACAGATACATAGTAGCTCTCATCTGTCTGTAACTCCAATTCCATGGGAACTGACACCCCTCTTCTGGCCTCTTCAGGCACCAGGCACACATGTGGTACCAGACATACATGCAGGCAAAACACACATACACACAGAATAACAAAAATAAAATAAACAGCTAGTGGAATACCTTCTCATTCTCAGGTTGCCCTGTTTTCTTGTTTGTTTGGGTACTGTTTTAAGGCTGGGGAATAGAATCCAGGGTCTCACACATACTGGGTCTGCCCTTACACTGAGCCGCACCTCCAACTCATATTCCCATTTTCACACAAGAAACAGCTGTAGATAGGATATAGATAGCATGTGATTTAAGTGCAGTCAATGTAAAAATCTGAGATTGTCAGCTCTTTGCCCAAATGTCACAGAAACCACCCACACTGCTTGATTATAATCATATCAACATGAAAAAGGCATAAAATTGAGGGTTAAATTATGTGGTAGTGTAACTCTAGAAATTCAGAAGAAATGGAATGTGGTGCCAGCTAGATGCCTTGGAGAAGACTAACAGGAGAGGGACTGAGGAGTGTGAACTTTGCTCAAATCTTACATCATTTGTAGCTTCCGGACCCACCCCATGCCCATACATATCACCCCCAACCCCAAAGTGAAGGGAAACAAATGTGTTAGTGAGGCACATAATCAGCAGTAGTCAGTCTTCATCTGCCCAGATCCTGCTTGCTCACTGGTCACCCATGAGTGGGTGTGTGACTGGGTTGGATCTAGGTACAGAGAATTATACACCAGTCACCACAGGCACTGCAAGGAACTCTAAACCAGTGTGCTGACACACCTACAACTTGGCATTCCAGAGGCTGAGACAAGAGGATGTGTATATCCTGGGCTACATAGGGAGATCCTGCTGAACAGAACAGAACAGAACAAAGGGACCTGTAGACATCATGCTAATCGTGAGTGCCATTTTGTGCCCCTATGTCCCTCCACTTCTCATTCCTATCCCTCCCTCGACGGTGACAGCAGGTGCATATGTCTGAGAGTCTGTGAGGTGTTTTCAGAGGAATCTGGAGTCGGTGCTGTGGGTCTGCTGGGTGCAGCAAAGTGATAGTACTGACGACAGGAGGCTGGCACACCGCCTGCTCTGGGACTGTCAGCCTCTGAGAGTCTGCTTCCTTGCTTCTCAGGGCTTTCTAATTGGGCAAGCAACACCGTTGACTTTCTTGAGCTCTGGATGATCACTGTGGGACTCAGTCCCCCAAAGTTCTCATTAGTTTCCCTCTCTGTGTGTCTGTGTCTGTGTCGGTGTCTGTGTCTCTGTGTGTCTCTCTGTCTTTCTGTCTCTCTGTCTCTGTCTCTGTCTCTGTCTCTCTCTCTCTCTCTCTCTCTCTCTCTCTCTCTCTCTCTCTCTCTCTCTCTGCCATTTTCTGGAAACCCTAACATAGTAACCAAATGTTCCCTGCACCCAGCCATGAATTCGTCAAGAATTTGCTCATATCAAATTAGTTTCTTCCATGAGTTAAAAAAAAAACAAACAGATGGTTTAAATATATTTTCAACAAATAAAGTCCATGTTCTCCTTAATACAACAAACACTGACCAAGGAACATTCTGTACTAGAAGCTGAACAGGGACACAGAGCAAAAGGCAGACTGTGTCTCTAAGATGCCTGTGGGAGCAGCAGACTCTGGGGATGACAAAGGCATATGAGAAGTGTGGCACTGAAGCTGAGAAAGATGTGGTAGGTGAACAGGAAAGGAGAGCTTTCCATGAAGAACTGGGTGAGGCACAAAGAACTGTTCTTAAGTAGTTTTTTGAAGTAAGTAGTAGGAAGTCTGAGGCCAAGAGGTAGAGGCCATCTGTCACCCCATCTGTTACCCCACCTGTCACTGCACCTGTCACCCCCATGGAACTAACTCTCCCAAGAGGACAGAAAAGAGATCAGGCAGGTGTGGTCCTATCTGCAGAAAGATAAAAATCCTAAGATAGGGAAAAACCAATTTGAGATGTAAATGTACTGACCTAGAGCTTATCCTATTCTTTGAAACAATCTGGGGAGATCATACATTTTCCTAAACTTTAAACTATAACTTTGTAAACCAGAAAATAACCTACCTAACCACAAAATATAATAGACTAAATTCCATTTCCCCTGCAAGAATGGCAGATGGTTCTGGAGTTCTTTTAGGGAAAGAATGGTTGTTTTGAGGAAAATAACCTTCTTAAATGTGTGAAGAAGGAATATGTGGCCCTGGGGGGGGCGGTTGGGAGAATGGACTGGAAGATAGAGAAAGCCAAGTGGCGGCCAGATAGAGGGAAGTTATTGCAAACAGCCTGGAACCATCTAGAAAGCAAGGTACTGCGTCTAAGCCCTCAGTTTAAATTAACAGTAGAGTTTCTCTGGAGCACCCCAAATCTCCCCACCACTGATCATCACAAAGGAAAGTCACTGTCACTGTTGTTTGGAAGGGAAGGAAGTATGTGGGGACGGGATACTGTGTGGGCATTAAGATGGACATGGATGAGGCTAGAGATGGCTGTAGGATGTGATGGGAACAACAAAGCCACCTTACGGCATAAGGACATCCTGGAGAACTACCAGACCTCTTAGGCTTCTACAGGCAAAGTGACATCCAGGACACTGTGGAGCAAGGGCCACTTGATGTGAGTGTTCCCTCCAGATGCTTAATCCTTCGCTCACTGTTCTGCTTCTCCCACTGGGCCACACATGAGTGTTGTGGTGGCAGTCTTGTTGATGATTTGATTGTGTTAAGGGTGATACGCTCAGACGCAGACATTTGTGCTGGTTTTCTAGTCCCTAAAAATGGATGGACAGTTGGTGTAGTGTATGTGATAAAGCCCCTCAGGGTGACCCTTTTCAGGATTTACGAACTGTCACGTACTCTGCTTCCCATTTCTGTCCTTGAACCCAGGAACTCCTGGGACTTTTCTTTTTAACAGAAGTTTCTGGGGTATTCCGAGCTTCTGGGCTAATATCTACTTATCAGTGAGGGCATACCATGTGTGTTCTTTTGTGACTGGGTTACCTCACAGGATGATATTTTCCAGTTCTACCCATTTGCCTAAGAATTTCATGAATTCATTGTTTTTAATAGCTGAGTAGTATTCCATAGTGTAATATACCACACGACACAACTCACATATCAAATGATGCCCAAGAAGAAGGAAGGAGAGACCCCTGGTCCTGGAAAGGCTCGATGCAACAGTGTAGGGGATACCAGGACAGGGAAGTGGGAGGGGGTTGACTGGGGAACTTATGGAACTTTCGGGGAGGGGGAAACCAGGAAAGGGGAAATCATTTGAAATATAAATAAAGAATATATCTAAGAAAAAAAAAGAAGTTTCTTTCTTGTAGAGCCCTGTCTTAGTTAGGGTTTTACTGCTGTGAAGAGACACCATGACCAAGGCAACTCTTATAAAGGACATCATTTAATTGGGGCTGGTTTACAGGTTGAGAGGTTCAGTTCATTATCATCAAGGCAGGAAGCATGACAGGGTCTAGGCCAGCATGACACTGGAAGAGCCAAGAGTTCTGAATCTTATTCTGAAGGCAGTCAGAAGACTGTCTTTCACAGGCAGCTAGAAGGAGGCTCTCTTCCACCACAGGCAGAGTGTAAGCATAGGACCTCAAGGCTCACCCCTATGGAGATGAACTTCCTCCAACAAGGCCACGCCTTCTAATAGTGCCACCTCCCATGGGCCAAGCATATTCAAACCACCACAAGCCCCGTTAGTCTCATGGAGCTCCAGCAGCAGCACTGAGTGTGGTGCTGGCCTCTACATCGCTATGCACTGTTGTGGAGGGCCAGTCAGCATGTCTTACCTCTCCTGGCAGTCAGTTCCAGGTCTCTCAAAGATGAAGCTGTTTGTCTTTGGGATCCTTCTGATCTAGCACAAGGCCTCGGTATCAGTGAGTGTTTCCTGGGACACGGGTTAGGAGGGCAGTGTGGACACTCCATCCAGATGATGTGGCTCCTGCTCCGTGTCTAGAAGTTTTCTGGGATGGCCAGGAGAGTCTCAAGTGGTGCGAATTTGTAGTTGTTAAGGGACAGAGGCTACTAAGCACTTATGGTGGGTGAGTGGGTGATTGAGTGAGTAAGTGGGTGGGTGGGTGGGTGAGTGAGTGGGTGAGTTGAGTGGATGAGTGAGTGAGTGGGTGGGTGAGTGAGTGGGTGAGTTAAGTGGATGAGTGAGTGAGTGAGTGGGTGGGTGAGTGAGTGGGTGAGTGAGTGAGTGGGTAGGTGAGTAGATGAGTGGGTGGTGAGTGGATGAATAGGTGAGTGGTTGAGTGGGTGGTGAGTGGTGAGTAGAGACTGTTCCCACGTGGTCTTGGGGAACAGTCTTTTTTCTACCATGTGTGCTTAGCTCTTGTGGGAAGTTGACCTCTGACCTCCCTCCTGCCCACAGAGACCAGGAGCTCCTCTTTCCTGCCCTGGCCCGGCAGGCGTTTTCCAGGTTGCTGACTTGGTGGCTTTGTCTCCAGTGCTGTATTCTACAGGAGCACAGGACAGGACACAATGCTGCTAGAACAGACATCTCCGCAGACCTGGAGGCCCAGGAGGGAGACAACCATTCCTGCAAACTGACGACTTAAAGGGCTTCTATAAATAAGGTGAATATTTCTGTGGACAGAAAGACATCAAGGGCAGCAAATAAGAGGCCTGGGCAGACTTTCTTTTAGCATTTAGAATGTTCCATGGGTGCAGGGCGGAGACACCTGAGCAGTGAGTGTTTGTGCATACATTGTACATGCTGTTTCCAAAGTGCAGAACTCACTGTGTAAAATCTCACAGACTCCTGAGTTAGTCACAGACAGATGGGAGCCTGCCTTTCCCTGCACTGGGTTTGGGTTGCTAAGGTTAGGGCCTCGGGGAGACATGAAATCATCTTCGTGTGTAGGAAGATGGGATGAGACATCCATGATACAAATGGGCCATTATACAGTAAAGCAAAAATCCACCCCCAAGCTGGGCTGAACACAAACTTTCAAGGTTAAAAACAGGAATGTCAAGATGGAGATTATGGAAATCTACAAGAATGGGTTCCCCAGAGCCAGGTTTGTCATCCCCTCTGCTTTCATCTCCCCTAAAATTGGCTCATTACACTGTTGAAATAATACACCATAGAACCAAGTTATGTTCCAAAAAGACTAAAAAAAATAATATTGCCTTGAGCATGCTGTATACCGGGCATCACCTTCCTCTATGGTTTTGTATACTAAATTAGTTAAGTCAGCTTAGCAATTAGCTGAATCCACACAAGCGTCTGTCTTCCCTCTTTGTTGAAAGATGATTCTGTGATCTCATTTGAATATGTTCATATAAAAATGTGTTATCATCTTAAACAGTTTATTCAGACAGGCTGCTGCGGGCATCTCCTGCCCTCTGTGACTCCATTGTGATCTCTTTTGTTGTGCCTATTGCTCAACACGCAGGTGGTGAGGACGGTAATACTTGAAAGAATACCTATATTCTCATCAACTTGCAACAGAGCTGTAGGGCACAATAAAGATCCAGGACGGGAGTTGATGTAAACACCGAGTTTGCACACCTGTGTCGGTTACACCCACCTACAGCATGGGGAGTGAGGGAGCCTTCTGCAGGCTCCTGGTTAACTTTAGACACGGGTACAAGCACAGCTTGTTGAGACTCTGCTGATAGGAAAGACAGCGCAGCGGTTCTCAGAAGATGAGTTAATGAACTATATCTATCAACCATATCTATGGTGGTGAGCATGTATATCCTGCTCCCTCTGTTGTGGTGAGCATGCGCATCCTGCTTCCTCTGTTGTGAGCATGCGCATCCTGCTTCCTCTGTTGTGAGCATGCGTGTCTTTTTTCTCAGTCATGGTGGGCTTAGAGGTCCACTGTTCCCTCTTTGACTTGAACATTCCTCCCACAAGGTTGGAGCACTGGCTTAGCTATTATAATCTGTCAACTTAAATAAAAAATGAAGCAAGTTGGACAGGCAGATTTTCTGAAGAGTGCTGGCATTGATTTGGGAAGAACAGAGCATTACGGTGCAGTTACACATAGCATAGTGAACTTCGGGCAAGTTCAAGGGGCTCGAGGCAAGGGAATAACATTTGGAGGATGGCAATCAGATATTTTGGAAAAATAGTCCTTGGCCACAATGATTAATACCAAAAGTTGCATCAGTACAAAACTAAGCAGACAATTGTATGAGCAGAAGTACTTTTAGGGCCAGAGGCATTTGGGGGCGAGTGCACCTGTAAATGCCTGCACTAATAATGGCTGAGGTGGGAGCTGGGGAGTTGCCTCAGTGTTAAGGCCATGTGAGGAACAGAGTCCAGATCCCAAGAACCCACACAATGTGTCAGGTGGGTGTGGTGGCTGTCTGAAATTCCAGCCCTGGAAAGAGAATACAGGGGATCCCCAGAGCAAGCTGGCTTGGGAGAACAGTCATACTGCCAAGCTCTGAGTTTGACTGAGAGACTCTGGCTCAATGAATAATGTATAAGAAAAATCAAGGATTATTTCTGGCATTAACCTCTGAGCAAACATGCATGCACAGGCTCCACATACATGTGATCATGCACACACATGAAAATGGAAAGAGATAAGAATAAAAGAGGCGATCTTTGCTCCAGTGACCAGGTAGTTGGGACCGCCAGGCTCAGAGACAGACAGGCATAATATCGCTTCGGTTTCAGGCAGCTTGTGTGTAACCTGCTCCCAGGTGCTGGGCTGATCTGCAGTAACCAGCGCGCCAGTTCCGCGCGGTGGGACCTTCTGCCTGGTGGAGGGTCCCCGCACAGGGAGGGAGCCTGCCAGCTTCCCTTCCGCGACCTCTGTTCCCGCGGACTGCGCTGGAGAGACCGGTACCCAGGCTCTCCCCCCGATATAACATCACTTGGGACATGGCCTGTTGGGGCTTCCGTCTGTGCCCGAGGGCGGGTTGGCACTGTGGTCGTCTGGGTGCCAGATCGGCGGGCCATCGTGACCACAGGGTGAGCGGCGCCACGGAGACTGCCCTCCGCCATCTTTGCTCCAGTGACCAGGTAGTTGGGACCGCCAGGCTCAGAGACAGACAGGCATAATATCGCTTCGGTTTCAGGCAGCTTGTGTGTAACCTGCTCCCAGGTGCTGGGCTGATCTGCAGTAACCAGCGCGCCAGTTCCGCGGTGGGACCTTCTGCCTGGTGGAGGGACCCCGCGCAGGGAGGGAGCCTGCCAGCTTCCCTTCTGCGACCTCTGTTCCCGCGGACTGCGCTGGAGAGACCGGTACCCAGGCTCTCCCCCCAATATAACATCACTTGGGACACGGCCTGTTGGGGCTTCCTTCTGTGCCCGAGGGCGGGTTGGCGCTGTGGTCGTCTGGGTGCCAGATCGGCGGGCCATCGTGACCACAGGGTGAGCAGCGCCACGGAGACTGCCCTCCGCCATCTTTGCTCCAGTGACCAGGTAGTTGGGACCACCAGGCTCAGAGACAGACAGGCATAATATCGCTTCGGTCTCAGGCAGCTTGTGTGTAACCTGCTCCCAGGTGCTGGGCTGATCTGCAGTGACCAGCTCGCCAGATCTGCTGTGGGACTTCTGCCTGGCAGAGGGACGCCCCCTCCCCCCCCCCAGGAGAGATCACACACCCCTGCACAGGGCAGGAGCCTGCCAGCCTCCCTTTGGCGACCTCTGCTCCAGGAATCCACTAGGCTGAGCCTTTAGATGTGCAAGGCCTCCCCAATATAAGATCACTTGGGGCAAAGCACATTAGGGCTCCAAAGTCACTCAGGAGCAGGCAGGCCCCAGAAATCGGTGCCAGGGGAATCCTGGTAATCCAGGGGGGGCAGAAATAGCTTTGCAGGCTCACAGGAGGTCCAACCAACAGCCAGTGGCAGCAGGACCAACTAACACCAGAGGTATCCAGATGGCAAAAGGCAAACGTAGGAATGTTACTAACAGTAATCAAAGTAATGTGGGACCATCCGAACCCAACTCTCCAACAGCAGCAAGTCCTGGATACCCCACCACACCCGAAAGACAAGATCTGGATTTAAAATCACTTCTCATGATGCTATTAGAGGATCACAAGAAGGACACAAATAAATCTCATAAAGAGTTACAGGAGACCATGAATCAACGGTTAGAAGCCCTTACAAAGGAAACACAAAAATCGCTTAGAGAAATGCGGGAGAACATGGATCAAAAGATGGAGGCGCACAAGGAGACAACACAAAAATCGCTTAACGAGATGAATCAACGGGTAGATGCACTCACAAAGGAATCACAAAATTTGCATAAAGAAATGCAGAAGAATATGGGTCAACAGACGGATGCCCATAAGGAGGCAACACAAAAATTGCTTAAAGAAATGAATCAACGGTTAGATGCCCTTACAAAGGAAACACGAGAACTGCTTAAAGAAATGCAGGAGACGATGGATCAACAGATGGAATCCCATGAGGAGGAAACACAAAAATCGCTCAGAGAAATGCAGGAGAACGTGGGTCATCAGGAAGAAATCCTGAAAGAGGTAATGCAAAAATACCTTAAAGAAATACAGGAAAATACAAACAAACAAGTGAAGGATCTCAGCAAATCCATCCAGGAACTAAAAAAGGAAGTAGAAACAACTAAGAAATCACAAAGGGAGACAACTTTGGAGATAGAAAACCTTGGGAAGAAATCAGGAGTCATAGATGCAAACATCAACAATAGAATACAAGAGATGGAAGAAAGAATCTCAGGTGCTGAAGATTCCATAGAAAGCATCGACTCAACAGTCAAAGAAAATGCAAAATGCAAAAAAACGCGTAACCCAAAACATCCAGGAAATCCAGGACACAATGAGAAGACCAAACCTAAGGATTATAGGTATAGATGAGAGTGAAGATTTGCAACTTAAAGGGCCAGTAAACATCTTCAACAAAATTATGGAGGAAAACTTCCCTAACTTAAAGAGAGAGATGCCGATGAACATACAAGAAGCCTACAGAACTCCAAACAGACTGGACCAGAACAGAAATACCTCCCGTCACATAATAATCAAAACACCGAATGTTCTAAACAAAGAAAGAATACTAAATGCAGTAAGAGAAAAGGGCCAAGTAACATACAAAGGAAGACCTATCCGAATCACATCAGACTTCTCACCAGAGACTATGAAAGCCAGAAGATCCTGGGCAGATCTCATGCAGACACTAAGACAGCACAAATGCCAGCCTAGACTACTATACCCAGCAAAACTCTCAATCACCATAGATGGAGAGACCAAGATATTCCATGATAAAACCAAATTTTCACAATATCTTTCCACAAATCCAGCCCTGCAACGGATAATAGGTGGAAACCTCCAATACAGGGAGAGAAACAACACCCTGGAAAAAATGAGATAATAACCTTCTTGAATCAAACCCAAAAGTAGATAACCACTCAAACATAAAGATAGCGTCAAGAATGGCAGATGGCAATAATCACTATGCCTTAATCTCTCTTAATATCAATGGTCTCAATTCCCCAATTAAAAGACATAGACTAGCAGACTGGATACGTAAACAGGACCCAGCATTTTGCTGCATGCAGGAAACGCACCTCAGTGTCAAAGACAAACACTACCTCAGAGTAAAAGGCTGGAAAACAATTTTACAAGCAAATGGCCCCAAGAAACGAGGTGGAGTAGCCATCCTAATATCGGATAAAATTGATTTTCAACCCAAAGTCATCAAAAAAGACACAGAAGGACACTACATACTGATCAAGGGAAAAATCCACCATCAAGAACTCTCAATCCTGAATATCTATGCTCCAAATGCAAGGGCACCCTCATTCGTAAAAGAAACTTTACTAAAACTCAAAGCACACATCGCACCGCACACAATAATAGTGGGTGACTTCAACACCCCGCTCTCTGAAATGGATCGTTCAGGAAAGCAGAAACTAAACAGGGACACAGTGAATCTAATTGAAGCCTTGGACCAAATGGAACTAACTGATATATATAGAACATTTCATCCTAGAGCTAAAGAATACACCTTCTTCTCAGCTCCTCATGGTACCTTCTCCAAAATTGACCATATAATTGGTCACAAATCAGACCTCAACAGATACAAGAAGATAGAAATAATCCCATGCCTCCTATCAGATCACTATGGAATAAGGGTGGTCTTCAATGGCAACAAAAACAAAAGAAAAGCCACGTACACATGGAGGCTGAACAATGCTCTACTCAATGATAACTTGGTCAAGGTGGAAATAAAGAAAGAAATCAAAGACTTTTTGAAAGTTAATGAAAATGAAGGCACAACATACCCTAACTTATGGGACACAATGAAAGCAGTGCTAAGAGGAAAATTCATAGCCCTGAGTGCCGCCAAAAAGAAACGGGAGACAGCATACACTAACAGCTTAATGGCACACCTGAAAGCCCTGGAACAAAAAGAAGCAAATACACCAAAGAGGAGTAGAAGGCAGGAAATCATCAAACTCAGGGCTGAAATCAATCAAGTAGAAACAAATAAAACCATACAAAGAATCAACAAAACGAGGAGTTGGTTCTTTGAGAAAATCAACAAGATAGATAAGCCCTTAGCCAGACTAACCAGAGGGCACAGAGATAGTATCCAAATTAATAAAATCAGAAACGAAAAGGGAGAGATAACAACAGAAACTGAGGAAATTCAAAAAATCATCAGATCCTACTACAAAAACCTGTATTCAACACAACTAGAAAATCTCGAGGAAATGGACAATTTCCTTGACAGATACCAAGTACCAAAATTAAATCAGGATCAAATAGACCATCTAAACCGTCCTATAACCCCTGAAGAAATAGAAGTTGTCATTGGAAGTCTTCCAACCAAAAAAAGCACAGGTCCAGATGGTTTTAGTGCAGAATTCTATCAGACCTTCAAAGAAGACCTAACACCAATACTCTTCAAACTGTTCCACAAAATAGAAACAGAAGGAACACTACCCAACTCGTTCTATGAAGCCACAATTACACTAATACCAAAAGCACACAAAGATCCGACAAAGAAAGAGAATCTCAGGCCAATCTCTCTTATGAATATCGATGCAAAAATACTCAATAAAATTCTTGCCAACCGAATCCAAGAACACATCAAAACGATCATTCACCACGATCAAGTAGGCTTCATCCCAGGGATGCAGGGATGGTTCAATATAAGGAAATCCATCAATGTAATCCACTACATAAACAATCTCAAAGAAAAAAACCACATGGTCATCTCATTAGATGCTGAGAAAGCATTTGACAAAATTCAGCATCCTTTCATGCTAAAGGTCTTGGAAAGATCAGGAATTCAAGGCCCATATCTAAACATAGTAAAAGCAATTTACAGCAAACCAGTAGCCAGCATCAATCTAAACGGAGAGAAACTTGAAGCAATCCCACTAAAATCAGGGACTAGACAAGGCTGCCCTCTCTCTCCATATCTTTTCAATATAGTACTTGAAGTTCTAGCTAGAGCAATTAGACAACAAAAAGAGGTCAAAGGGATACAAATTGGAAAGGAAGAAGTCAAACTATCACTATTTGCAGACGATATGATAGTATACATAAGCGACCCAAAGAACTCCACCAGAGAACTCCTACAGCTGATAAACGACTTCAGCAAAGTGGCCGGATATAAAATCAACTCAAGCAAGTCAGAAGCCTTCCTATACTCAAAGGATAAGCAGGCTGAGAAAGAAGTAAGAGAAATAATACCCTTTACGATAGCCACAAACCATATTAAGTATCTTGGCGTGACGCTAACCAAACAAGTGAAAGATCTGTATGACAAGAACTTCAAGTCTCTGAAGAAAGAAATTGAAGAAGACCTCGGAAGATGGAAAAATCTGCCATGCTCATGGATTGGCAGGATTAATATAGTAAAAATGAGCATCTTACCAAAAGTAATACACAGATTCAATGCAATCCCCATCAAAATCCCAACTCAATTCTTCATAGAGTTAGAAAGAGCAATTCAAAAATTCATCTGGAATAACAGAAAACCCAGAATAGCTAAAACTATTCTCAAGAGTAAAAGAACCTCTGGGGGAATCAGTATCCCGGACCTCAAGCTGTACTACAGAGCAATAGTGTTAAAAACTGCATGGTATTGGTACAGTAACAGACATGTAGATCAATGGAACAGAATTGAAGACCCAGAAATGAATCCACACTCCTATGGTCACTTGATCTTTGACAAAGGAGCTAAAACCATCCAGTGGAAAAAAGATAGCCTTTTCAACAAATGGTGCTGGCTCAGCTGGAGGTCAACATGCAGAAGAATGCAAATTGACCCATCCTTATCTCCTTGCACTAAGCTCAATTCTAAGTGGATCAAAGATCTCCACATAAAACCAGACACACTGAAACTAATAGAAGGGAAACTAGGGAAGAACCTTGAACATATGGGCACAGGGGAGAATTTCCTGAACAGAACTCCAATAGCTTATACTCTAAGATCAAGAATAGACAAATGGGACCTCATTAAATTACAAAGTTTTTGCAAGGCAAAAGACACCGTCAAAAAGACAAAGCGGCAACCAACTAACTGGGAAATGATCTTTACCAACCTTACATCCGACAGAGGGCTAATATCCAAGATATACAAAGAACTCAAGAAGTTAAACTCCAGAGAGGCAAGTAACCCTATTAAAAAATGGGGTACAGAGCTAAACAAAGAGTTCTCACCTGAAGAATATCTAATGGCTGAGAAGCACCTAAAGAGATGTTCATCATCCTTAGTCATTAGGGAAATGCAAATCAAAACAACCCTGAGATTCCATCTCACACCAGTCAGGATGGCTAAGATCAAAAACACAGGAGACAGCAGTTGTTGGCGAGGATGTGGAGAAAGAGGAACACTCCTCCACTGCTGGTGGAATTGCAGGCTGGTACAACCACTCTGGAAAGCAGTCTGGCGGCTCCTCAGAAAACTGGGCATGACACTTCCGGAGGATCCGGCTATACCACTCCTGGGCATATACCCAGAGACTTTACCTGCATGCAATAAGGACACATGCTCCACTATATTCATAGCAGCCTTATTTATAATAGCCAGAAGCTGGAAAGAACCCAGATGTCCCTCAACGGAGGAATGGATTCAGAAGATGTGGTATATTTACACAATGGAATACTACTCTGCAATTAAAAACAATGAATTCACGAAATTCCTAGGCAAATGGTCAGAACTTGAAAATATCATCCTTAGTGAGGTAACCCAATCACAAAAGATCACACATGGTATGAAGTCACTGATAAGGGGATATTGACCCAGAATCTCAGAATACCCTAGACACAATCAGCATATCAATAGATTTCTAAAAAGATGGAAGGAGAGACCCCTGGTCCTGGAAAGACTGGATGTAGGGGAACGCCAGGACAGAGTAATGAGAGGGGGTTGAACGGAGAAAAGAGGGAGGGAAGGGGGCTTATGGGACTTTCGGGGAGGGAGGAAACGGGAAAGGGGAAGTGATTTGGAATGTAAATTAAAAAAATAAAATAAAATTAAATTAAAAAAAAAAAAAAACAAAAAACAAAAAAAAAAAAAAAAAAAAAAAAAAGAATAAAAGAGGCAGGAAGACTGCAGAATTGGGAGACACCCTGGGTTATAATGTAAAATACTGATTCAAGAGGAAAACTCAGTCAACAGGCAACTGTTCATTGTCAGGCAGCAGTGGCGTGTGCATCACTATCAGATGACCATCGCCGGAGCCCTTCCTCCCTAAACTTGGGTTTCAGTCATGTCTGTTTGTGGGGCTGACACCTTTCTTTGTGAGTTGTGACATTTCTTTCATGAACTAGGCTAACTAGTTCATGAAACCCAAGGCTGGCTGGTTTGAGCCAAACCTATTGGATAAAGGTGAGCACGTGACGAAACGATGAACAGCCGTGATTCAGTAGAGCCATGAGAAAGAGGCCCTGAACTTTACAGTTTATATGACTAGGACAATTTACACTTGGGACTGTTAGCAGAGGTTGGTCCACAGCACGATGAGAATGTGTGTTGACAGAAAGAAAAATGGAGTTGGGAAAGGGGCGTGGTGGGGTTTGGGGTGTGGCCACACCGACTCGATACTGCCACCGAAAGACTCGTATTGCTTGGTGATCTGGAGTCTTTCATGCTTGAAATTTACCCCCCTTGATGATCTCAGAGGCATAAGCTGGTGAGCGTTCTATTTCACTTGAACCACTTTGTGAGTGGTGAATCCACAGCTTGAACTCATAGTTCAAACAAATGTGTCCCTCTCCAGGAGGTTGCTTTCGCACTTAAGGGAGAAAGGATAAGGCACACACTGGCACCTGTCTCACTGCAGGACATTCTAGAACATTATTTTATTGAATGTTCCAACTGCCGGTAGAGCACTCTGACCCCTGCATATGCAGTTGGATGGACATACTGCAACCCATTTTCCACAACTGCTAAGTTTACGATGTCATAAACGATTGTGGGAACAGGTCTTAAGAATGTCTTATCTCAAAGTCTGGTCTGACTCTCCCAACTTGCTATGGATAAATGCTCTTCAACTATTGCTAAGACTTATCTGGCTTACTAGGTAACTGAGTTTCAATGTCATAAAATATCAAAATGAACCATCAAGCACACCTACTTTTGTATTCTCTAATCATGTCGGAGAATAAATTCTTAAGGTTTCTGGCTGACTGTTCCATTTTTAAGTTTAACTTCATTTTTTAAATTAATTAATTAATTTTTACATCCTGACCACCACAGTTTTCCCTTCCTCCTCTTCTCCTAGTCCCTCCCCCTACTTCCCTTCCTCCCCTCCCCCTCTACTCCTCCTCCATTTCTCTTCAGAAAAAGATAGGCCTCTCAAGGATATCAACCAGTCGTGGCCTATCAAGTTGCAGTAAGAATATGCACCTCCTCTCCTATTAATGCTAGATGAGGCAACCCAGTTGGAAGAAAGGTTCCCAAAAGCAGGCAAAAGGGTCAGAGACAGGCCCTGTTCCCACAAGAAGACCAAGCTACGTAACTCTAACATATGAGCAGAGGGCCTAGGTCAATCCCATGTAGGCTTCCTGGTTGGTGGTTCAGCCTCTGTGAGCCACTATGAGTCCAGGTTAGTTGATTCTATGGGATTTCCTGTAGTGTCTATGACCCCACTGGATCCTACAATATTTCCTCCTCCTCTTCCACAGGATTCCCCAAGCTCTGCCTAATGTTTGGCTGTGGGTCTCTGGATCTGTTTCCATCAGTTGCTGGGTGAAGCTTATCTGATGACAATTGATTCCCACCTATGAGTATAGTTGATTATATTTAGGAACCATTTCATTGACTTTTTGTTTTTTGGTTAGCTGTTTTTGGTTCTATCCTAGGTCTCTGGGCTATCCAGCCTCTGGCTCCTCCAGGCTGTGTCAGGAGTGGACTCCCTCTTATGGCTTGGGTCTCAAGCTGGACTGGTCATTGGTTGGCCATTTTCAGTATATCTGTACCATGTTTACTCCAGCACATCTTATAGGCAGGAAAAATTGTAGGTTAAAGGTTTTGTGACTGGGTTGGTATCCCAATCCTTCCTCCTGGAAGTCTTGCCTGAACAGGAAATGGCCAGTTCAGGCTCTGTAACTTCCATTGCTAGGAATCTTAGCTAGGGTCACCTAATAGATAACTGGGAGTTTCCACCTGACTATTCTATACTTTACATGACTTTCGTCATGTATGGCCAACCCCCATGGATAGAGGTACAAATTTACCTCCACAAGCAGTACAAATTTTTCACTTCTTTTTCTATATCATGTCGACCCTGGGTTTGAGTAATGACTGGTTTGAAACATAGAATTTCTTCCTCCTTCACATTTCTCATTCATTGGTTAAATATGTATATATATATATATATATATATATATATATATATATACATATGGACTATATATATATATATAGTCCATATCTCCTCTTTCCTCCTTCTTCTCTCCCTTAATCCCTTCCCCACCCTCATTTCTACTTTCTTCTCTTGTTGTTTTCTGCCTAAATCTAGTCCCCAACAGAATTTGGCCAGATACAGGAATATGTGGAAACAGGAGTCAGCTGCAAGGTGGGGTAGGAGTATAGGAAGTACAGAGGGGGGAGAGAGAGAGAGAGAGAAAGAGAGAGAGAGAGAGAGAGAGAGAGAGAGAGAGAGAGAGAGGGAGAGAGAGAGCCACCCTTGCCCCACAGGCTTTAAGCCTTCAGTAAAGATCTGACTAAAACTCCTCAAATGATATAGACTAAACCTCAAAGTCAGGGGAAGCTAGGCATGGTGCCTTGTGACTGTAACCCTTGCACAGGGGAGGCTGAAGCAGGAGGATTGCCAAGTTCAAGGCAAGGTTAGCCTGGCTTGCATGATGAGACCCTTATAGAAAAAAGTGTTATTTTAAAATAAATATTAAAAATATTTATTTTTTCTAATAAATATATACTGTGAAGGTCAAGAAACATGAAGGGGTATTTTCAGGCATTGAGGCAAAACCTCAAAGTTGGAGGTCACACTCCTGTGCCATTCAATGATGAGGCCATTTTGGAACAAGTTATCATTAGACAATGTCAACTTCATTAAAGCATTATAGTGTACCTACCCAGATACCTGTGATGTCCATCACCATGTGATATGATAACCTGTCATCTATGAAGTCTGTCATTGACCAAATGTTCTTGTGTAGTCCTTGAATATGTTTAGAAATAACAAGTGTTCCAGTTCAGTGGTCGACACTAATGGTTACTCAATTCTCCTTTAAATAAATAGGGATATTACATCATTTTAGCCAAGTACATGCTAGCCCACAGGTGACAATGGCTTCTAAACCACTTAGCCCACACACTCTGCTGCTCATGCTGAAACCTGAGCTTCATATGTGATAGTCAACTCATACAGCTCACAGTTGCCTCTTTCAATCTTAGGGTTCAATGCAGAAATGTCTTTTAAAATCTAATTCTACTAGAAAAAAATGTAGTGGCAAAAGAAACTATAATTACCTCTTATCACCAGCTATCATGGGAAGTCTATGGAGTACCCTGATAATTTTTCATGTTAATTGGTAATTTTTCTATTACTAAACCAGAGATAGGTCTTTTTGATAGTGTCATAGAAGCTTCAGTAACTTGGTCTCAAAGGTAGAGAATACACCTTCTCCCCATCATAACAGATCCATCTGCAACAGCTGTAGGAAGGATGTTCTTACCTTGGTGAGACATTTCTGTAGACACTGTTGAAAGGGATGGGTGCCCTGTGAGGAGATCCACAGCTTCCCTGTGATCTGAGTGGCAAATCAGAAGATTATAAGATTACTAGCTTTGCTAACAGGCAGGCTGCCTATGAAAAGCAAGAATCGGGGCCCTGTTCTCCTGTTTTTCTTTAAATTATGAGTTGAGAATACAGATCTCTAGATTTGTAACATTCTTTATGAGAAATGGGTTACATTCTTCATTGATATCAATGCTACAGAAAAATCACTTCAAAGACAACTCTTCCCTTAGACCTCTGTATCTGGGCTGTCACTGAATGGTGCTACCTCCTCTGGGAGATCCTTCCTCATCACAAATCATTCTGGAAATGTTCTCAGAGACCGGTCCAGAGGCTGGTGCCTTCATTGATTCCAGATCTGAGATCCAATCAGGTTAACTTTACAGTTATCAGTCTCTCAGTATATGACACAGTGGCCACATAGGAAGTCTGTGGAAATGTCAATATACTAATATATGACAACAGAAACTTAATTTTGAATGTAGCATGCAAAGTGCTAAGAAGAAAGCTGTTGCCCTAAGCCTCAGCTTCACTCTGTGGGTCCTTGTCTGTGGTACAAGTCTTGAGGGTCTTTCACAGTTATTCTAAAATTCAGGGGGAATTAAGTGAAAATGAAGAAGCAGACTATGCTGGAGCAAGCCTTCCATTATTTTCCTGAATTTATTTAGGAAATGGGTATGTGTTCATAGTTTTATCTTGGCAATTACTTGCTTAATTGTTTGGTAAGAAAGTGTTTACAGGTCAAAGGTGCTCAAAGGTGCATTAATACTCTTTGTGTTTGTGTAAAAATGTTAAAACAGATGCTTGTTCCTTCTTCAATTTGAGTTCCAACAACATGAACAGTTATAGCACTACCCAATAAAACTTAGCACAAACTACACCCATGAGACATCTGGAATGAATATAAATGAATATACAAGGGGTCAGAGACTCTCTAGTGACAGCTTGACAAAAGAAAAACATGCCAGGCATAAGCACACACTTGCAAGCTCAGTACTCTGCAAGCTGAGGCAGGAGGAATGTTCATTTAAGGCCAACCTGTGCTACATAGTGAGCTCTGCTCTTAAAAACCAAAATGAAAAGAGATAGTGAAGGAAACCATGCAAGCAAACATTAAGGCAAGACAAACAGACAAACAATAATGCAACAGTAACAGTCTTCTTGCAATTTAGCTGCTTTGGGATTTGGGTGGTGACCCATGATGGTAGCATGGCCATGGCGTAGGGCTGGTGGTGAACCTGAGCCTATGGATAGTATCCTGGTGGTGAGAAAGCCTGTAGTCAGAGTCAGGCAGCTGGGTTTATAGCTGTACACTTATGGTTTTATAGGAATTTTATTCCTATAAACAAAATTATAGGAATTTTATTCCTGAATGAAACAAAAGTTATTGGCATTCTGCAGTTTCCAATTGCTTTATAGTCTGTTGAAGAAATGAGAAGACTTTTCGTGAAAACCTATGGCTTTTAGGATGTTGAACACTGATTTAGGATAAGACTGTCTTTAAAATTGAGACTATTTTCAATTGGGTTTTATTGCTAGTATTAAGCTCATTTCCAGTGATTTACAATCTGTGCAGATGAGGAAAGTCATTTGATAACTGTTGAAACTCTAAAACGCCTCTTATTAATCCAGAAGAATTAGTCAGAAAGTTGTCTTGAGAGACTTGAAGAGCAGTAAGGATGACGGACGGACAGCTCGGCAGCTGCTAGTCCTTCCAAAATATCTACAGGGAATCGTACCCTCAAAGTGGCCAGCAGAGGAGAGGCCAGCACCATGGCCAGCTGGGACTGCAGAACTGTGGAAAGAGGCCAGTGTGGACTCAACAGGCACAGCCCACCATCTCTGACCCCACCGCTGAGCTAGAGCTCAGTTTCCCTTCTGCATTTGGTGCCAGAATGACTATGAGAACTAAGGGTCAGACTTCAGTTTCTAGAATCTCTGAGACCTCCACTAAGTGCCAGTGTGGAAATGATTTCTGTCATAATTCTCGGCTGCTTTCTGCTGTTCCCTCTTGTTCTCGCACAAGGGCCCCATGAGGGTGTCTAGAAGCTGTGGCATGGCAGAGGACACACGGCCCGAATGGTGAGCAGACACGAGTGCCTGAATGGTGAGCAGACACGAGTGCCCGGATGGTGAGCAGACACGAGTGCCCGAATGGTGAGCAGACACGAGTGCCCGAATGGCGAGCAGACACGAGTGCCTGAATGGCGAGCAGACACGAGTGCCCGAATGGTGAGCAGACACGAGTGCCCGAATGGTGAGCAGACACGAGTGCCCGATGGTGAGCAGACACGAGTGCCCGAATGGTGAGCAGACACGAGTGCCCGAATGGTGAGCAGACACGAGTGCCCGATGGTGAGCAGACACGAGTGCCCGAATGGTGAGCAGACATGAGTGCCCGAATGGTGAGCAGACTTGAGTATCCAGCTGCCTTTGAGGAAACTGGATACTGAGGAGACTCGTAAAGCTCTGAGCAAGCTTCCCTCCTCAACACTAAGTGCTTTTGTTTTGGAAAATATGGCTGTGTTTTAGAATTGGAAAGGGACATTTATTCTAGAACATTCTCAGATACCAAAATGCAATTCCCTCTGTACTGTAAATCAACTCTACAATTACAAAACCAATAATCTGTAGAATACACAAGTAGCTAGCAGGCTTCTGTGTTTTTAGGGAAACAAGGTCAGAATAGGCAGCAGGTTTTTCTGCAACTCTTTTTATTTTTTTTTTTCTTTGAAGCTCATGGATACAGAGGACTGACTGGGTAGCCATTGTTCATTAAATCGTACAGTCAGTCTCAGCATGCCACTGTGATGGACATGGCTCTTTTACATTTTTTATTACATTTATCTTTTTTATGGGGATGGGGCATGGGCACATCAAGGAACAAGTGCAGAGGTCAAAAAATGACCTAACAGAGCCAGTTCTCTGTGTAGCTCTGGCTGTCCTGGAACTCACTCTGTAGACCAGGCTGGCCTCGAACTCAGAAATCCTCTTGCCTCTGCCTCCCAAGTGCTGGGATTAAAGGCATGAGCCACCACTGCCCGGCTTTTTTTTTCTAAGATTTATTTATTTATTTTATGTATGTGATTACAATATTGCTGTCTTCAGACATAGCAGAAGAGGGCAATTACATATTGTGGTGAGCCACTATGTGGTTGCTGGGAATTGAACTCAGTACCTCTGGAAAAGCAGTCAGTGCTCTTAACCTCTGAGCCATCTCTCCAACCCCCAAGAAAGCTTTTAAATTTCCACTTTTGTTTCTGGCATGGAACAAATAGTAATACAATGATTATCCATAGACATGATACCAAGCTGAAGGGACATTTAGAAGCTCAGGGCTATTTAAAAGTAGAATAAGTCTTGAGACCAACAGGCAGAGAATGACTGGCTTAAACCAGACAAAAGGTTTTTTCTCAGAAAAATAAGTTTAAAGTCAGAAAAAAATCTATTAAGCCGTAAAGCACAAACTTGCTTTGAAAATGGGGAGCCATTCTATCTGTATTGTTTCTCTACTTGGAAGATATTTTTTGTTAATTCTTTGAAAATCTCATACAATATGTTCTGAGCATATTCACTCTCCTCTCCCAATGCTTCTCAGACTTACCCCTGACCTTTCACCCCTCCCAACTTCACATCCTCTTTTTAAAATACAACCCACTGCTGTGTTGCAATTTCCTCCAAGAGAGTAGGGAAACTACCTAAGCTCAAGAATGAAACAACTCAAAAGATTCAGGAAGTCCCTAAATCTGACCAGATTCACTAGGCCCCTCCCTTCAGTTATTTAAGTGGTAAGGACTGCTGAGAATGCTCTCAGACTAGCCAAGCACCTGAAAGAGACAGAGACCAGACAAGCTATCAAGAAGATGAGAAGATGCTTAGACTATTTCAGCTACCTAGCAGAAGCAGAGACTAGTCACACTGCCTGGAGAGGCTCAGATTAGCTGATCTGTCTGAAAAAGACACTCTTAAATCTACCAAGCTGCCTACAAATTGTTCTATGAGTTCCAGGGTTCTAGTTTTTATGAGCCGTCACCCATACTAGGGTGGGCTCTGGTGATGCAGTCAGTTGTTTTTTGCATTATTGTTGCTCCTGTAAGTAACCCCTCAGGCATGTACTGTAAGTAACCCCAATAAAACATTGTTTCACCAGGTTAGACTTTGGTCCCTTGGGAGTACACTTTTGTTCATGTCTCCCCAGGAGCAGTGTCACACAATACCTACCAAGTCTAATTCCTGCTGCCCGTCACATGGGCATGAAGGCATACCCACCCATTGAGAGTATGGCAAACCTACCAGGGACCACACATTAAAGAAAACAGACCCACTAGTTTCTGGAAGCCATCGAATGTCCATAGCTCCTCAGCTAGTGGTGGGAACTAATGAGCCCCTCACCTCTCCTCATCTCTGGAAAAGATTGACTGGATTGATCTGACATAGGTCTTACGTAGGCGACTACAGCTGCTGTGGGTTTGTGAGTGCAGCAGCCCTGTTATGTTTGGAAGGTGTGGTCTCTCTTGGATTCTTTATGACCCAGAGGTCATGTAAGAGAAGAGGGTTCGATAGAGATAACTCATCTGTGGCTAAGAACTCCCCAACTTACTCCCTACATTTTGACCAGCATGAGTTTTTGAGTTAACCTCGCTATACTGTGTAACAAAGCCTCCCTGATAGAATCTGAACACTGTATTAATGTAGGTACACGGAGACTGGCATTGAAGGTGAAGTTTGAATTTATGCCTATTTAGCAAAATATTAGTAGTAGGTTTGCCCCTGTGGCCTTTGAACTCCTCCTGGTTGGCTAGTGTTCATAATATCAGAAGGCGTCATGCAGGCAACTGAAAGAGAAAAGTCAGCAGCAGTCTTCCCTGTAAACTACAATAATGAGCTGTGTGGTAAGGCATATCCATTGGTATGATAACAACGGCATGAATATTATGGGGGTAACCTATTGATTTTTGCTCAGATTTAAGACCTGCTCTATAGGGGGGAAACACATGCCTACTACTGTAAATCTGGCCAGAAACTCAGGGTTGCAGATAGAACTCATTTTCCTACTATTTAATAAATTGTTGAGAGCAGTAGCTTTCCAACCTATGCTGTATACACCACTCCTGGGTGTATCCTGCTATCTGGAGTTTCATATCCCATCACTGATGTTTATAAAAACACTTTTGTCTCTGTGTAGAATCATCTCATTATTCAAATAATAGCTTTAATGGTTACTTTGTCTAAAGATGTGCTGTACTTCAATTCCAAATTGTTCCCCCAAAGCTCTTTTGTGAAAAGCTAGTCCTAGGTTGGTATAATGGAAGTGGATAGAAGCTTTAAAATGAGGGAATTAGGGGAGGTATTAGGGTCACTAGAGGAGTACTCTTAGCACCTTCCTCTTCCTCTTTCTTTGTGTCCCCGCCATGAGATGACTAGCTTTGCTATGTCTTGCTGCTGCAATCAGCTACTTTACCACAGATTCCCGCCAAAATAATCCCATAAGTCATCAACCCAAACCTCCAGAAATATGAGCTAAGACTCCTTCTTCCTGTTCCTAGGTGATGACCTTGCCACTGTACTGAATAGCTGCCTGACCCTCACACCAAGATGCATCCCATTCTATGATGCACATAAACATGTGTGGGCATCCTTTCTGTAGTGGTTTGAATAAGCTTGGCCCATGGAGTAGCACGATTAGGAGGTGTGGCCTGGTTGAAGGAAGTGTGTCACTGTGAGGAATGGGCTTTGAGAGACCCTTCTCCTAGCTGCCTGAAAGCCAGACTTCTCTCTATTACCACCAAAATCAGACATAGAACTCTCATCTCCTTTCTAGTGCCGTGGACGCTGCCATGCTTCCCACCATGATGATAATGGACTGAATCTCACAACCTGAAAGCCAACCCCAATTAAATATTGTCTGTTGGAAGAGTTGCCTTGGTCATGGTGTCTCTTCACAGCAATGGAAACTCGAACTACAACACCTTCCCAAGAAAACTCTAGTGATCACCATGTTTATGTTTATAAAACAAGTGACTAGTTGATAGGATACCTAAATGAAGAGTTACCCTCTACTGTAATGTAAATAGAAGACCCCCAAGTTACCCCTGGGGAAATGGTGCTGGCACCCCCATTCCTGTGACAGCAACAACATTCACAGCCCATTCTGTCATCTCTTAATGTCTCCTCTTTATCATGTTGACAGTCCCTGTGATGGTTTGTATATGCATGGCCCTTGGAGTGGCACTATTAGGAGGTGTGGCCTTGTTGAAGGAAGTGTGTCATTGTGATGTGGGCTTAAGACCCTCACCCTAGCTGCTTGGAAGTCAGTCTTTCACTAGCCACCTTCAAATTAAGATGTAGAATTCTTAACTCTGCCTGCATCATGCCTGCCTAGATGTTGCCCTGTTCTCACCTTGATGATGATGAACTGAACCTCTGAATCTGTAAGCCAGCCCAATTAAATGTTATTTTTTATAAGACCTGCCTCAGTCATGGTATCTGTTCACAGCAGTAAAATCCTACCTAAGACAGTCAATACTTTCTAAGCATCCAGAGGTTAGGGCTAGCTCTCATTATCATCACTTGCCAAGGGGCATTGGCTGCCCAACAGAAACCTATTTTCCTGGGTCATGTTCTCACTGTTGACTGGGAACCTACTGCATCAGTCATTAATCAAGAAAATGCTCCTGCTGAAATGTCTATGGGCCAGTCTGATGGAGGTGATTCCTCAACTGTGCTTCCTTTCCCCAGATGACTCTACCTTATTTCAAGTTTAAAAACAAAACAAAACAAAACTAACTAGCACCAGGCTCCACTCTAGGGTTCCAGGAGTACTTTAAAGGAAGGACTCTCTGACCTTGCCCTCTATCCGGTCATAGGATCTCCACCCAGGAGGACCTTTCTTTAGCATCCTATCCCCCATTATGGAGGGACCAGAGGATGCTGGATGTGCAGGCTTTGGCAGGTTTTCCTGGTTTAATGCCCTGGCCTCAGATTCTTTTCCATGGCCATGACGTCCAAGACTTTATCAACTATAATAACAGGAGCTCTGAAGCTGCCCTTTGCTCCTGTTATTATTTTCTCACGAAGACGTCTCTGACTCATACAACATGGACTGAGTAAGTCTGCACGCTCTCTTGCTTTCTCAAAGGGCTCTCACCACAGAACTTAAGACAGAGAAGAGGGAAATAGTTTTGCTTTGTCCTTTTCTGCACAAGCAAGTAAATAATTTCCTTTCTGTATGTATGGAGTGCTTCAAGTGACCCTTCACATACACAGAGCATCATTCACGGTGTGGCCTGTAGTAAAGGCTTTCCTACTTAGGCAGAGTCACCCATGAATCTTACATCATGCTGGTTCAACGAACGAGGGTGGTCAACTCATTCATGCCTTAGTGGAGTTCTGGGTTACTTTACTTTGGGCACTTAGGACTAGTGTGACGATTGACTGACTTATTCATGGATGGCTTTTGAAGATTATTTTTTTTCTATTTGTATTGTAATAAGATGAACCCCTGAATAGCCTCTAATTTATTCTCTTGCCTCAGCTCTCAGAGTTCTGGGACAACAGCTTGTGTTACCAGCCTGATTGAAGATTTATTTTCAAGTCATCAAAGTATAATATGCATATGCATACACATACATACACTCACACTCACATACACTCACACTCACACACACACTCACAGATACTCATTCACACAGTCACACATAAACACAATACACACTCACACATAAACTCACACACATACACTTAGACACACATAATCACATACTCATACACTCTCACACATACACACACAGATATTCTCACACATACACACTCATAGTTACACATGCACACACACTCACACATACAATTACACACACTCTCACACATAGTCACACTCAATCATATACTCTTACACACTCATTCACACACTCACATATTCTCACACACTGACAGTCACACATACACACACACACACTCACAGTTACACACTTAGATAGTTACACACACATTCAAACATACATTCTCACATACAGATATTCTCAAACATACTCGCACCCTCATGGTCACACATACAGTCACACACACAAGTGTGCTTGAGTAAGCATATGCCTACCTATTTTTACCTTAGGCTCATCTGTATATACAATGGGGGAGGAGGGATTTCCTGGTGGAGAAAATGATAAGGAGCTTAAGTTTTTCTCCTTTAAAACTTGCCACTGTTGGCAATGTCTCTCATTAAAGATAGAGAGAAATAATGTTCAGGAAGTAAAATAGATTGGCTGAATTCGGCTATGGACTACTTGGGAATTTCAACAAGAAGAAGAAATTCATGCTGTCACGAAGCTAACCTTGAGTTAGGAGATGTCAAGTAAGTTGCCTGAGATGTTTTCTTGACTCCCAATGCTGAGAGGTTAGAAGGTGATGTGATGCTCTCAGGCTTAACATCAGCTACTAAAGCTGTGACATCTTACAGAATGAGATCAAGTCATGTTTATCTGATATTTTGAAACGAAACCCTTGAAATTTATTTGTTAAGTCCCTTGATGGCTTCAAAATGCACACCCTTGTAGTGATAAAAGAATCTGAGCTTAGAACATCTGATTGGGCCCCAAAGGCGCAGTTCCCTTCCAGGCAGTGGGTCCACACTGGGTATTAGAGAACGGTACCCCCTACAAGCTCTGAGCTCATTTTGCAGCTCTGGGATCTCAGCTGCAACTGGAGAAGCCTGGGATGGGTGTCCTCTCCTCCCAGACTCCTCAAAGATGACTTCAGCAGCCACACCCAGGCCAGCCCAGCCCTTCTGCTTGGACCATGGCTGCACCAGATGGCTCTACACTTTGAGCTGAGAAAGAAAACATTCCTGTTCTAAAAGCTCTGACCTTTTGTTGTTGTTCTAAAAATGAAGACATCTTTGTGTTCTGTAATCAGTGTCTACTGTTTCTCATTCTTTTTGATGTTTCCCTCCTGAGAAAAGTAATTGGAGAAAGAAGTGGGCTTTTCTTCATCGCTGTAACCTACCTCTCCTGTACACACACACACACACACACACACACACGCATGCACGCACGCATATTTACATGCACATACACACACTACTGCAGTTGCACTGGATACAATTACTGAGACTGTCTGGACCAAGTAGTTGCTTCATGAACACTTTGGACCTCATGGATTTCCTGAGATGAGAAGGTCCCACTTCCCATCACCCTTATTCTCTCCTGACCTGCCTGGGTCCTATTTTCCAGCTCAAAGCATGCATGTTGGCTCATCTGCATGGACCACATTCCTTTGCATTTATTTGGAATGTTTCTTCTAAAGTATGTCATGGATTTAACATTTCTTTATCCTGCATGAAGTACATAAATTTGTTCTAGAATTTTGCAGAGATTCTTCCACAATTCTCTCCTTTACTTCCTTCATGTTATTTGAAGCCCCTGACTTTTATAGCTTATCCTCTCTATAAACGGACTCATTCAGTAAATATCTGTAGACTATTAAAATGCTCATGTGTTTCAATTCTCTAACACTAAAACTATAATTTTTTTTTAAAAAAATTATGTTTGTCTGGAGAGATGTCTCGGTAATTATGCTCTCCCAAAGACCTGGTTCAGTCCCCAGGACCCACATATCAGCTCTAGGTCACATGTAATTCCAGTTCCAGAGAATCTGATGCCCTCTTCTGGCAGCAGGCACATAAGTGGTGCACAGATACAGCAGACAAAATACCCATATACATAAAATTAATTTAAAAATTAATTATGAATAGGGAACAGATAATATCTCAGTGATGAGGATCACCTGCTGCTCTTCCAGGGGACCTAAATTCAGTTTCCAGCACCCATGTTGAGCAACTCATAACCACCTGTAATTCTGGCTCCAGGGAATTTGATGACCTCTTCTGGCTTCCAAGGGCACCTGCACACATGCTTTTAGATTTCTGAAGCATCTTATAAAGACAGAAAGACAGGGCAAGAGAGTCTCCCCTGGTCTTAGGTGGGACCATGTTTATTGATTATGTGTGGCAAGGGGGCATAATCTCACCAACAGGAAACTGAGCCCTAGTCCCATACCCATGCTAGAGGATGAGAGAATGTTTATAGGAAAAGATGGGGCCAAAAATAATTGCAGCGCATTTCCTCCCTTAGCCCCACCTTCTTGGCTGCAAAGGAACCTGGGAAGTGTAGTTTTTAAATGGAAGTTGTCACAGAGCCATTTGAGCTACCATGTGCTAGGACTTGAATTTGGACGAGTTGTCAGTGCTTCCAATCTCTGAGACATCTCTCTAGTCAACATCTGCCACCTTTTCAAGTGATAAGCAGGAGTAGTTTTCTTTCTTAAGGTCACTGAAAATAGCAACTGTCTCTTTTTTCAGCTTCTTCTCTCTGGGCTCAAACATATGAATTCGGCTCTCTAAAGCTGATCTGTCACCCTAGACATGAAATCAGTAGATAATGATGAAGACATGGGGACACATCTGCAGTTGTCTGACTGTGGTTGTGACTGAGTAGATGGTTTCTCAGCAAACCAAGTGCACAGTATAATAAACCTGCCTTGTGGCCAGCAATAAAGTCCGTGATTATGGAGTAATTACACAATGTGGGGTCCAGAACTAACCCTGGCTGTAAAGTGTCCAATTCTTTAGTCCTCCACAGCATCTACCTTTTCTTCTTAAGTGAGTCAGAGGTGATTTCTTCTGCTTATTGTAGAGGAATTTATTCCATGCAACAATGCGGTTGCTCTGGCAAGGGATCACATTCAAAGACCTAGGTCTGTGGGAACCAGCTGGAATATAGACAGATACTCTCTTACTACACACCTTCAATGCCAAATAATGATGTGCAATGGAGGGACAGAGAAAGTGACAAAATGAGTCAGAGATAAGAGAGTCTACTCAAGAAGAGCGCAGGGAGAGAGGGTCAGTCACTTGGGAGTCAGTATAGTGAGTGTAGTGCAGTGGAGATGAGCTTGTTCGTGAGTTCACGCATTCAGTGCAGGTCAGCCGAGGCAGTTGAAGCCAGAGAATAAGAAGGAGCCAGAAGATTAGAACACATGCCAGAGTTCGTTGGAGGCCAAGTGGTGGATGGCATGCAGGAAGAACTGCAGTGGACAAGTGAGCTCCCGGGAAATGGCCCACCATCCTGCTCAGCTGTGATGGGTGAGCTCTGGTGAGGTACAGCACCAGAGACTTAGTCCTAGGATTGCCTCTTACTACTGACGTGCTTTCTCATGGTTGTCATTGCCATACTCCTCATTCATTTGGCTTGGTGCTTGTGGATACCAGGAGACCCTCACTGCCTAAAGCCTGGTGTAATGACTTCTGGGGTGATAGCCCATTCTATTGGGTAAATTTCCTACAGATAACATGAAGATGAACTTTCATGAATTAATGCTGTTCAGATGAATTAATGACTTTATAGAATTCCTGAGTGGATTCAAATAATTGTAGGAAGAAAGTTTAAGGAGATGGTTTTAGTTTTGCCAGAAAGATGTAATAAAGTTAGAATCATGAATAGAATGTGTCTCCTCCTCAGAGAACAAGTAAAGACTGCATAATAAGGAATACAATGAGCTTTCCTAAATTGCACTAAGAAGAGAAATAGGCTTGGGACAGATTTGTGATCAAGGAAAAACATTTATTCTAGGTCAGATCCAAGGGTGAAGCCATAAGTGTACACCATGATAAAGCAAGGCCATGTGAAACTGTTGCTTTGAACTTATAATGAGCTTATAGAATGTACACCTATAACCCACATCATTCTTTTTTTATGTGCAGTGAAGAACAAAAGACCAAGGCATTCTGAAGCGATATACCACGGCATGACCACAGCAGCTGACATTACAGCACCAATAGACTTCAACTGGGATTCGAATGAGCTGTGTGGCTCCAGTTGAGATGGTTTCAGACTGGCATTCAGGACTCTCAATTAACACAGAAAAGATTGATGGCTTCCCCCCTTTGGTGGTCTCTTCTGGAGGAGGAAAACAACACAAGTTGCTATTTGACTTTCCACTCACTCACATCTACCAGTTGGCAGACAGACCAAATGAGAAAATTCCTCCACCCGGTAGCTGAGTCTGCATGAGTGTGGCCCATGCCTGATCCAAGACTGATGCTCTGTGATCAGAATCCTCCACAAACAGGCATGCTCTAGGAACAGTCCACAACAGAGTCAGTGGGGAAAACACTGCACGGAAGCAACCCTTAGGAACTTTCTCCTTCCAATCAGCTCTAGAATATCACAAGTCTATTTGATCGGCCACTTCCCACTAGGAAATGAACTGCAGATCAAACCGGATCTGATGAGTCTCAGAAAAACCTATGAACTGGTCAAACAGTAAGTGAAATGAAAGTTTTGGTGCTTGTACCCCTCCAAAAAGATGAAGAGTTATGCCTGTCGGAACCCTGTTACAAGGAACAGCTTAGCCATACAACAGCCCTATGACTGCTTCAGTTGAATATCTGAACCCAGCCTGGAGTCTTTTGCGGATGTTATTCATAAAGGCACATTTAATCAAACTCAGACCTCTCATCACAAAGGCACAGTTAATCAAACTCAGACCTCTCATCAAAATGTCTCCATGCAAGCCAAACATTTTGCCAGCAAGAGGAACATGCCAGACCAGAGAAGGTAAGCTAACAGGCCGTGTGCCCTGGTTTCCGAACTATGAGCTCTCAGCCCATTTTTTTGAAACAAAAAATAAAAATAGCCTTGTGTGCTTTTGCATTTACCCAATAGTTGGCTTTTGATCTGCACAATCAGTGCTTTTATTTATCCTAGGATTTCAATCTATATAAATAGATACTTTTTATTTACTTTAATTTAATTTACCAAAAAGGAAAAAAAATGTCTTCTGTTCTGTCCCATTCTCACTCTTTAGAGGAATTCAGAGGGTGAATGAGTGCCAGAGTCACCCTGGAGTGAGTCCACGGTTACCACGCTGAAATAGAAGGAAGGTTTTTGGAGAAATGGCCTTGTATCAAATGCCAGGCATTTGCTGAGAGCATCAAAGGTCTCAGATGCCTCCCGTACTTCCTCTGTCACCCCATCAGGACTGTGAAAGCTTGTCTATGAGTACCAGTGTTTTCCCTGTTGGTGGCTTGCTCGGAATGGATCGCTTTAGTCTTTGTGCGGGGACCTCTCTTCATATCAAAGGGAAACACACTTAACTTCAGTTATGTTTACTAACCAGGTTGGTAAAAAGGTCTGCAACCTGCCATGTTTCCACATTAAAGCAAAAAAGCAAACCAAGGAACTTGTTCATCTCCCTGCAGCCATATGTTGACTCTTATTTGAACATTTATTGGTGGCTTCTTCTTCCTCCTCCTCCTCCTCCTCCTCCTCCTCCTCCTCCTCCTCCTCCTCCTCCTCCTCCTCTTCTTCTTCTTCTTCTTCTTCTTCTTCTTCTTCTTCTTCTTCTTCTTCTTCTTCTTCTTCTTCTTCTTCTTCTTCTTCTCCTTCTCCTTCTCCTTCTCCTTCTCCTTCTCCTTCTCCTTCTCCTTCTCCTTCTCCTTCTCCTTCTCCTTCTCCTTCTTCTTCTTCTTCTTCTTCTTCTTCTTCTTCTTCTTCTTCTTCTTCTTCCTCTCCCTCTCCTCCTCCTCCTCTTCTCTTCTCCTTCTTCTCCTCCTCTTCTGTTCTCCTCCTCCTCTTCCTCGTCCTTATTTTCCTCCACCTCCTCCTTTTCTTCTTCCTCCTCCTCCTCCTTCTTCTTCCAAACCCTGATTTATTCAGAGACTGAAGATGATTATGAAGCAAGTGTAAACAGGCTAACATTTCTTCCCAAAGAAAGAGAATGAACTGGTAAGGGCAGTGAGCTTGGGCCTTGCACTCAGCTCTCAGCTTTTGGAGATAAAAATTCCTACCTCATAAAGTCACTGAGGTAGAGTCAGTGCATAGACTTCATGTGTCAGGCAGGTTTTGTTTACTAAATATTAAGTAAAAAGTGCTTAGTCTTTAAGTAATTACAGTCCTAATATGCTCAGTTTCCTCTATTATCAACATCTTACATCGCCCTGGTTGCATGCTAAACTTTAAGCTACATATCACATTTAAAACGGATTATTTGAGGCTTAAGATGGCTCTGTGGTAAAGAGTGGTCACTGAGCAATCACGAGCTTGGATCCCAGAACACACATAAGAAGGCAGACTTTCCACAACTTACTACAACTTCAGCTCTGACACCCCCCTCTGGCCTTTCTGTACTTATACTCATACGTGCTGAAACACGCACAATACACACACAAATAAATAAAATGAAAAAATATCCCTAAGACCCATAATTCTACAGAAACAGTTTGAATTCACTTATGGATAGGAACTATAATGTCTGTTATTCAATGTACCATCCCCTAATACTCTTGTGTTAAGTTCTTTGACCTCATTTTGCTAAGCACCTCAATCGAAGGTTTCCTCAAAGCCAATACTGGACTGGCACACAATTTACAAAATATCACCAGTGAAGATTTTCATCTTTAGGTTTTCCAGTAACCACTCACTGAGTGCAAGACATCCCCAAGAATGATTATTGCTGAGAGTGAGCATTGAGGAGAGACAGAGTCTTCATCCAGTCTTGGCAGAAGATCACTGCTTATTGGTTGTCTTGGCAAAACATATGGTGGCACGATGAAAAGAGTTTGGGTTCTGAAGCATGAAGAGGGATTGGAGATGTCCTTCCTGGGTAGATGATCTCCAAAGAGAAAGTTAAAACACAGGAAAGAAGAAAGACAAACCAGTTCTAAAGGAAAACACAGTTAATCTCTGGGCAGGTAGGAGATGGCCATGTTTCCAGTTACCCAATTCCTCCAAGCTCGTGGTACAGTTTTAGAAGTATGTAGAAACTTAGGAAATGGAACCTTACTGGAGTATAATACTAACCATTCTAATTATTTTAGCAAATCCAATACTAGCCATTCTGACTAGAAATGATCAAGCAACAATTTGGATATGAAACATATTCTTCTTGTGTTTGACAGTCAATAAATGCCAACCAACACTCTTGTCTGTCAAATCCTGAGTTCTATGACTTTACTGTTGATCTTGGGTGACCATGAGATATGTCACAGCATACCTCATGTTGCAACAATGTCTTTTAGAGGAAAATTCAAAACTCTTTTCATTAACATTTAACATTGTTCAGCAAGGATCCCATTTCCTCTTCTAGACCTCCCCCATTACAGATGGTCTATGACTTAACAGTTTTTCAGCTTTACATTACAGCAAAAGCAATTCACACTTAGGATAGTGCACTTTGGATTTGGAGTTCAGATTTTTGCTCAGTCTAGGGATGTGTATGTGTATGTATGTATACACACACACACACACACACACTCACATCTGCTATACCTGGTGAGGTAGATCTGTTATCCAACCACTCAAGAGGCTGAGACAGGTTAACTTGGGACTTTTACATAGAGAGACTATAAAAAAAAACAACAAAGCAAGCTACCATGTTACAGTGCTAGGCAGCAACAATGAGCTTTGGCTCTGGAAGCCATAAAGTTAAGAGAGGAATCTGTGCTGGGCACCCCTGTGCTGTTGCTAGGCTGTGGTGCTTGGTTGTTAGGGCCATTACATGCCCTATCTCTGTAGCATTTCCAACTCTGATAGGTGTGTTGGGACATAAGTTATTAGATGGCAAGAATCTGTTTTCTCTTGCACAGTAGTTTCTTCCACCTTGGAGGGAAACTTCTTAAAGGAGAAGTGAATGATATACATTAAGCCAGGATGCTTACAAGGAGCTGAAACAGAGGGGAAGTGAAACACTCCATCCTGCAGGGAAATTCTCTTCTTAAATCAGGAAGTAAACAACTCAAAAGCTATCAGGAAGTCCCTGAAATTGACCAGATTGACTATGCATTTTCTCTCCAAGAGTATATAAGCAGTAAAATTGTTGGAAGTCACTTTCAGACAAGCCCAGGGGCCAGGATGAAGCAGAAATCAGCTGAATTACCCATAGACTCAGGCCAACTGAGCTACCTGGAAAGGATACTCTCAGCCTGTTAATCCAACTGCAGGTTCAGGCACTCCAGGTTTCCAGGTTTTGTGAGCTGTTACCTTTGCTCAGGTGGGTTTTGATGATGAAGCTCTCTTTGAGTCATTTCTGCTCCCATAAGTTTATTATTAGTTTATTATTTAGTTTATTATATAATGTATTTATATTTATATATCATATATATGATATATATATATATTATAAAATTCCTCTAAGTAACTTCTCACCCATATGTAGTAACCACAATGAATTGTAATGATTTTTACCTCACAAGGACATCTTGGCAGTTGGGAGTCAAAGAATACCAAAAAGTCACACGATGCAACAAACCTCACACAAGATGTATTGGGAAAAATACAGAATGGCAGCTGTCACTGAGGGATGAGACACAGATGGATGGGTAGAGGGGAGTAATTTTATAGGGTTTTTAGAGCATGGGCAATGATCTAGTGAAAAAAAGCAAGATAATACCAGAATTATTGCTTTGCCTCCAAATTTAAAACATTGTTTGACTGTTAACTCTGAGTTGCAGGAGGGGGATATTTCTGTGTCTGGTGTTCAGAGGCTGGCCAGGGGTAGGGTAATTTTCCACTGACCTGTTGGCCTACAAAAAATCATTGGTTCACTAAGTCGAATTGTGGTGGTATCAGGACTTTGGTCTATTTGGGACTTCCTATCTAGGGTAAATAGACAACTGTTCATGTCTCCCCAGGGGTAAATCATACAGCATCTCTGTCTTGGTTTCCTTTCCCTGAGATCTCTTGGTATCTATTTAACATCAATCTATAATCTTTTCTAGTCCTGTAACTTTTTTAATAAGACAATAGACTCTATACTTAGTGACTCTATACTTAGGACAAACATTTGTTGCTGTTTCTTTGTTTGAGAGTGGGTCTGGCCTTGTAACCATGGCTGGTCTGAACCTTGCAATGTCACTCAGAACAGCTTATCGCTCAGTCTTCCTGTACCAGCCTCCCAAGTGCTGGGAATACAGATGTGTAATCTACCACTTGGCCTTTGGAAGAATTGTCAATCAAAAACCGAGACTTTGGGGCTAGGGAGATGGCTCAATGGGTAGGAGTGCTTCCTGTGTAAGCATAAGTTTCTGAGTTCAAATCAACATAAAAATGTAGAAATGGCTGTATATGCTGCCCCTGGGAGAATGGACAAGCAAATCCTGGAGGCTTTCTGACATCCAGCCTGGCCAAAAGGATGGACTTCTCCTTCACTGAGGCTTTGGCTCAAGGCAGGAGAGTTGGTGGAAGAAGATTATTGGAATCCCCCTTAGGTAAATAGACACCACACACACCTGCATAACATATTCACATACATATGTACATACACACATATACGCACACAGCACATACATATAACACAACACATACACATACAACACACACACATACACACAGCACATACATATAACACACAAACAACATACACCTATAGCACACAAACACATACCTATACATACACATATAAATCACATAAAATACACATACCACACTCACATGACACACAAATGTAACACATAACTACACATACATGCCACACATGTACACACAAACCTTATAATGTGAAGTTTTAAGTGATAACAGTTTTAATTTTCTTCTATTTTCTTTGATTTTACAGAAAGTATCTTTAATGATGAAGGGCAGTGTTTCCTCAGGAGCCTGGGTCATTGATCAAAGGCTCTGAGGTTGTCATTCCAAATTCCACCTTTTGTCCAGCATCTAAACCCATCCGAACCTTCCATGCTATGCTATCCTCCACGATCATGTTCACTGACCTCCAGCAGATAACTGATGCATGATATCCATGTGTGTCAAGGCCTGACTGGCCCTCAGCCTCTTGGGTAGGAAATCTCTCCACTTACAGCCCTCTTATAAAGGTACGCAGTTTGCTAAACTTCAATGCCACGGCAGTCAGGAAAGCCTGAGGGCTAAAGTAAAATGTGCCCCCTGCATACGTAACCTAGGAAAACGCTGTTCTGTATTTGAACCAGGCAAGATATCACTATACTCTACAACTGAAAGCAAAATACATCTGTGTACAACATACTTGTTCCCAGTTCACTGGGAACCTCCTAAAAGACAAATGGTACTATCTCTCCTCAATTGAAAATATTAGATATTCTGCCTTGGGGAATTTTGTACTGGCTTAAACATTGTACTAGGAATATAGAATATATCTTTTATCTTTATTACAGACAGTAAGTACTCTGATAAGTTTTATATGCAAAGAGTGTTTCACTCTTTCTGCCCAGTTGTGGTCTTGTTTAATACCAACTTCCCAGACTCAGCCAATTGAAACTGTTGTGTCCTTTGGACTCAAGGACAGCTTCTGAAAGAGATGTACCACAGCTCTCTTCTACTGTTATGAAAACTGCCAAGGCAAACACGGTCCAGAAAATTCTAGAGCAATCACAGGAAGGGGCACATCATCTCCTCTCACTGACCCATTCTCTTGCTGTGACCAAGTCCCCTCCAGTGGGAGGGATTAGGGCAGGGCAGGAAGGAGAGTTCCCAAGGCTGAGTCACCTAGTAACTTGATAAGAAAGTCAGCTGTGACAATTCAGAAAGTCAGCCTTGCAAAGTGGGGTCTTAAGTGACTTATTTGGTTTTTATTTTCCACTGATATATATATATATATATATATATATATATATATCCTCCTTCATTATGAGATATAATGCTGTCCTCCAGGACCTGGATCATAGAAGTTTTTACTGATACTACTGTGTGCAACAGCCCCTCACTTCACACTCACTATACTTCCTAATGGGTTGTCCCCTGGTGTCTCCATTTCAGTCATCTCTGGATGCTCCTAGGTCCCCACATAGCACAGCAATCTAACACTGAAATCATTCCAAAGGTCAGAAACTCGAAACCAAGTCAGAGACCTTCCCCATCAAAGGGCATAACCACCCCAGTCAGCCACACACTAAGGATGGAAAGCCATTTACTTTTATGGACTATAAGCCTTAATAAATAATAATTGTCATCATCAGTTATGACCATTCATCCAAAGTGGCTTGAGTATTCATAAAAATATCTTTGTTTCTCACCCTCTCGCTTCTGGTGCCAGGAAAACCAGTACACTCACTCCCTTCCTTTCAATCATAAATGCAGCTTATCTCCTGGGAACAAGACCTTCTCCTGGGCTCCTGGGAACAAGACCTTCTCTTGGGCTGTACCTGCACCTCCCATAACCGTAAACATGTGAGTAGATTTGGTGCAGTGGGTGGATATTCCTCCCAAGCTAGTGGAAAATTTGTACAGCAGCCAGTTTTTAGAAACTGGGCGATGAGTACCTATGAAATCCAGAGATATGTTTCACCACAGTTTTCAAGTGTCTGACTTCCCTAAACAAGCTTTAAGTTCCTTGTGGGAAGATTCATGTCTTAAACAATATGTCAGATATAATATTCAAATTTCTCTTTCAGGTGTAATAAGCTACTACATTAAGTATCATTGCATCAGTTAATGCGTTACCTTCTGTTCAGGCCAGACAATGGGGTGGGGGGGTGATGAATGAGCTATGGTCCTTGCTTCTCCTCAGGGCCTGGAAGAGAGAGAAACAAGTAGTTGGGGATGATTGATGCCTAGTCTAGGCTAGGTTACAACAGTACACAGAAGAGGAGCTGAGCTGTGGGTCTGGTTTATAAAGATAGCTTTTGCAAGATGCTCTGTCAGGCAAGAAGACACTGAGTTGCTATCTTGGGTAGGCAACCCAGTCCTGCATCATGTGTGAACAGATGATCTGGTCTCATGGAAGAGAGGGCCTGATCCAGAGATGATGAGTTGAATGGAGAGAATGGAGAAAAAGAGAGAAATGAAGGTGGACTTGCACATTGGGGATCAAAGGTTGAAGGAATCTCTGGTAAAGGGAACCCTGAGGTGTATGTTAACTCTGTCTACATCACAAACACCTCTGGGTGTGTGGCTCCAACAAGTACACATCAGGCTGTAAGTTCTAAGAGAAGGTACTGTGGTCTCTCTCTGACCTGTAGGAGACCCCCAGCATTATCTTCCCTGCGCACCAGAGATGGACAGAAAGGAGACCAGCTTACTGTTTTCTCCTCTTCCTTTCTTTCTGATTTTGTTTTTCATGTGTATGTGTGTGGTGCACATTTGCACATGTGTAGATACAGATATCTGGAGGTATCTGTAGAAGGTCAAACCTAACATCTGGAATCTTCCTTCAGAACCCAGAACTCATGAGTATGGATATTCTAGCTAGCCAGCACCTCTGAGAATCCAATTTTAACATCCTAAGCTCTGAAATTATAGGCAGGTTAGCATGCCCTTTATTTCCTTCACTCAAATTTACCTGAGTGCTTGGAACCTGAACTCAGAACTTCATACCAGCACAGCAAGTACTTTTTTCAGTGAGCCATATCCTTACCCCCACCCTGTTCCTCTTATAAAAACACCAGTGCTATTGGATTAGGTCCCAACACTCATGACCTCACTCAACCATAATTCCCTTCCTAAAGACCTGTCTCCAAATGTGGTCACACAGGATGAGCCTTCTGGGAGGACACAGTTCCTATACAGTTTCTTATTCTAAAATTGGATATTGAGAGTGACAGCCTTCTAGATGTTTCTCAGTGAGGCCAACTTCCTCCACACCTCACGGTTGGAGCTTGGTTGAAGTGACCCAGGCAGCCTTGGCAGTGGGAGACTATTGGAGCCTTCTCTCTTAACACTAGCATACCTCCTCCAAGTAGGACATTTTTCATCATTTCCTCTACTAAATAACTGTATTTTATTATTTTTCTTGGTGTGTGTGTGTGTGTGTGTGTGTGTGTCTGTGTGTGTGTGTGTGTGTGTGTGTGTGTGTTCCAGAGTCATGGAGTTCTCAGATTATTTTTGTCTTCATTTTAATGTCCCTTACCTTACAAACAGCCTTTATGTTGGGAAATTAGAGCATTATTATCTTAAGGGAATTATTATCTTAAGCCCAACAGATCAAACCTCTTTCAAGTTGTCAGAGAAGCAAATCATCTCAGCAGCCATGTAGGTTTCTAGAAGTACAAATTTTCTTAACCATTTGTTTACAAATAGCATCAATACTAGGGGCCCCCATGAATGCTGGGTAATGATAGTACATGATACTGATGATAAAGTTCTCTCTGGTTCCAAGGCATGTTAGCAATGGTCTCATAAAAATGTGTCTTCTCGTGATCCCATCGTTAATACAAACATTTAGAGTTGTGTTGAACTGCTTGCCTAGCTTGGACAGATGCAGGAGGATCCTAAGGCCATTTCTGGCTTCCACAATGAACAAGTCTGAGGCCAGCCTAAGATACCTGAGACCCTGTCTCAAAAGGATTAAATTAAGCTCAAGTCGATAAGTTGTTTTTTTGTTTTCTGTTATTTTGTTTATTTTTTTAGTTCTCTTAATGCTGTCCTGGGAATAGAACAGAGTCTCAGAAAAGCCTAGCAAGTATTTTATCACAGAACCATGACCCTAGACATTCAATTAATAACTCTTTAGATGATTCATGTTTAAGTCCACGGAATTTTCCTTGCTAGAAGGTAAAGGGGGTGACATTGTATTTCCTCGACTGAAGGTATTTGAAATGGCACATTGTCTTAACTTCTTCTTCTTAGAAGTCTAGACAATGACCACGTGCTTATGTGAAATTCTTAAGAAAAGGACAAAATTTGCTTGGGAATCAGTTGGGTAAAGAATGGGGAGGCTGTAATTCTAGTCCAATTAGCAATCACCTCTATAACATAGTTCTCAGTTCCAGTCGGAAGACCAATAAAATCTGATACAAATTGTACCATGTTTTTACTGTGAGAGGCAGCCCTAGATGATGAGAACATTGGATGTGGTGACTGGTGGTCTTGATGGCTGTTCTGGCCCTTGTCTCCCTGAATCTTTGTATTTAATTGCTGAACCAGTTAAACTCAACAGATGAAAAGGCGTTACATTTCACACTCCTGTCCAACTGACAAGACAGTAAAATGTCTTAGTATTTAATAATTTATATATTTTAAAACAACTCTCACATAATCCTGACAGGATCTGTACCCATTATTAGCCAAGACTTAGCTCTCTAGTTCTGGGATTACAAGTGTGTAACCTCGCCGCATCAAGTGTAATCAGACATTTTGGAAATCAGGATTATTTCTTCATAGAGATAAATAAAAGTCCTAAATATTTATTGGTTTGAGATGAGATTTTTAAGGAAGTGCCCCAAAATGCCTTTGTGAGTTTTCTGTGGAGAAGTTCATGTGGCAGGTTAGAACTTTAGCCAAGACTCCTGTGCGCTGTTGTAGAACAGAAGTAGACAACATGAAGTGTGTGGTCACTTATCCCCACAATTCCGCTTGCTTCACTCGGGCATTGCTCACTGCCCACCTGCAGAGAGCTACAGCTTTGTGTCCCGGGCAGTAAAGACAGAATCTACACAAGGGAGTTAGCTGTCTGTTGCAAGAACTCTCTAGACCAAATTTGTACATACAAGCAAGAGTTTGCCAGAGCTAATCAGATAATTACACCCTAGGCAGCTGGCATGCAGGACAAGGGGAGCAGTTTTATTTTCTTTGCTTCACATTTCAGTCTTGGTAAAAAATTAGGTACTGGGTAAAATCTCAGCCTTGGTGGGGTGGGGGAGGTTTGCTTTTAATTGCCTGTGTTCACTAAAATGGGTTAGGAGTTTATGAGAATTGAGTTATATTCTATGACACACAGTGAAATGACCTCACACTGAAGCAGCTAGGGGAGTCCCTGCACCACGTGGCTCTGTCTTGTGCCCTCCCCCAACACAATAGATCCTGGGTCTCTTGGGGAGGTAGTTGAGGAAGCCCTGTCTCTATGTAGCTTATTACTCTGTTGTTAGATGTGTGGTTTTAACGTTGGCTCCCATGTAAGCCAGTCTACACCTAATATTTTAATAGAGAAAAGACTAGTTGAAACCTTCAATGTCCAGCACTCCTCTCTCTGCTTTTTTAGAAAATTTTCTATATACTTCTAATGGGCTTTTAAAATACGTGTGACCACCAGAAATAACCACTTTATCTTAAAAGCTCACTGTTATGGCATGCTTGCTAGTCTGACATCAGGGAAAAGTCAAGTTCAAATTTCATGCTTTGGAAAGCAATAAAAATCACCACCTGGAAAATCCAGGGGTGAGCTGTTATTTAAAGCAGGTGTGTGGCTGAAGGGATGCAGTGCATCTGGGTCAGAAAATCCACAGCCTCAGAGGGCAGCCACTTTGCACAGGGCCTCTGCCATCAGAGGAGCAGCTTAAGAGAACCTTGGCATTCATTGTCTTGAGGAAAAACATCACCATCTGTAGTTAGGATGGCAATTCAAACAATTAAACATAGCCTTCACATCAAAGAACTCCAAACAACACACCTGTGTATTTATTATCTCAAAAAACTAGGGAGCATAGTTATAAATTGTTTCTTTGTTTGATTTCTTTTCCCCTTGGCCAAGATCTGGATCGTGAAAAGAAGTGCTATATTCTACTAGAAAGACTTTCCAGGGCTCCAAAGCCGCCTTGCAAAGTCCTTCTGGAGCAGATCCCACGGGAGTAATTTCTGGACTTCAAGCAATTTACTACGTATGAACCACGAACAACACTCTGGAAAGAAAATGGCAGCACTGACGTCATGGTCATACGCAGGTAAAGGCTAGTGCTGCAGTTACATAGCCCGTGGAAGCAGTGTCCCTTCTTCCAAGGGAGAGTTAAGTTCTAGCTTCATTTTACCAGTGCTGTTGACTTAGCTCTGCAGTGTGCATACTGTCACTTCCAACTCTTCCAAAACCATGCCTCCCTGTACACTGTAAAAGTCCCTTTCCATCTCTCAGCACACACACACACACACACACGCACACGCACACGCACACACACACACACGATCATGTACACAAACATGCACATGCATGTCCACACACATGCACGCACACACACGCATGTGCATACACATTCACACAAGCATTCACACACACACACACACACACACGTCCGTGCATGTGCGTATGCGCACATACACACACATGTACACATGCACACTGTATGGAAAACCTGTTACATGGACAGAGATACACTTCTGTCAGTGAAATGACTGTTTAAGGCATGTCTAAAGCTTGCTGCAGCTCAGAACAGCAGAGGGAGGATACCCAATCCATCTCCTGTCTACAAATGTGTTGATTCTGAGTGAGGATGGATGAGTTAGCCTTCCAGGATGGAGAGCCCTTTGACACTATTCAGGGTTGCTACAAAATGGCAAGGCAAGCTTGTATCTTCTGTATCTCTCTCTCTCCAAAAGAGAGACCTTAAGAAAAATTTAGTTTTGACAAGTAATTTAAAACAGATCATGTGGAGTTTCTTTCTGTTTGTTTGGTTTTTTTTTTTTTTTTTTTTTTTCGAGACAGGGTTTCTCTGTGTAGCCCTGGCTGTCCTGGAACTCACTTTGTAGACCAGGCTGGCCTCGAACTCAGAAATCCTCCTGCCTCTGCCTCCCAAGTGCTGGGATTAAAGGCATGCGCCACCACCGCCCTGCCCGTGGAGTTTCTTTCTGAACTCCAAGATGGAGTGGTGGTACCTACAGTTCCTTGCTCAGATGTGACAGCCCTCAGGAGAGATGAAGTACTGGTATTCTGTTCTGTGTTTCTGAGAGCTAGCATACACTAAGGAGAGCCCTGTGCATCTCTCACTCCTGCTGAACTTTGGGGAGCTGGTTTGAGTCTCTGTCTCCATAGTGCCTATCACGCCCAAGGAGCTAGCTGGTACACTGTTGTCAAGTGTTGGTGGAAAGCCTGCTCCAACTGAGCCTTCCCAGAATGGAAAAGTGTAAAGAGAATGAGAGCCTAAGTGGTTTCTTAGACATGTTCTTAATGGAGCAGGAAGAGTCTTAAATGCCTGCCATTGATCTCTAGTCACTCAAGCTGTTTGTTTAAGACCAGGTGGGGACATCCCTTAGGTGGGTCCCCTAACTCCCCATCTCTTCTTCACACTGTCTCTCCAGTCTTCATTCAAACCCCACATGAAGAGGGAGAACACTTGCAATTCCTGGTTGACCTGAGGAATGAATCTGTCAAGCTAGTTCCATTTTCTTAATAGTCAGGAACAAATCACCAATCGTCACAGCCCAACACCCAGTCCCCCTTTACAACAGCAATAAATCAAAAAAAAGCCACACAGTGTGAACCATAGCGATGGCTAAGCTGTGTATTTTGGCTGCTAGAGATCCAGAGTTTCAATTGAGGATCTGGCAGGGGACATAGCTCTACGTGTGTGTGTGTGTGTGTGTGTGTGTGTGTGTGTGTGTGTGTGTGTGTGAGAGAGAGAGAGAGAGAGAGAGAGAGAGAGAGAGAGAGAGAGAGAGACAGAGACAGAGACACAGAGAGAGAGGGGGCAGGAGAGGGAGGGGGCTTTAGGTAAAAAATTTAAGCCAGATAGTTAAAGTTCTTGTTTGCCATCATGGTATTGATTGATTTCAACTTTGACTTTTGTGTTCATTTGATGTTTGAAAGAAATATGGGATTCAGAGTTCAGCCAGAGTGTGGCTACATGAAAATCAACATGGCCTAGAGTATAAAAGAAACACAGTCTGCTAAGGATGCTACATAGATACAAAGATTAGGGTTATCAAGGACTCCAGAGCACAGTCATGATACCCCAGAGCCATGGTTCCGACGTCTAGGTGTTTTTGCAAGATGCTTCTTGCATGCTGCTCCTCAGATAAGGTAGGAAGAGACTTGGTCCAGATCATCTCAAAAACTGATCTTTCCAGGCCACTAAGTCAACTTTTTAAAAGGTTGGCATTATGCCCTACAAGTTTGAGTATTCTATTTCAGATGTTTTTAGCATGATACGTGTTTTCTGATATATTATATTAGCTATTGTTAATTAGTAATTTTTTTAAAAAAAAAAAGCAAATGCAAAAGGCCTTAAATGTGACAAGAACATAACAGAATGGCCGGTGTTCAAACTGCCTGCCACAGGTTAACCCCTGGTGTAGGCTGAGGGAGCTGAGTCTGACAAATTCCCTGACTTCACTCTCTTTTGTAAAAAAAGAATTGTTTTGCACCTGTAATTCAGGGGCCACCAAACCTTTATTAAAACTATCAGTAAGTGCAGATGCTGTCCAGCTAGGCTAGCATGCCTACACTCCATGTCTTAAGAGTCTACTCTTTGGGCCCTGACTTCCCGGCAGCCACTCTCCTGGTGGCATCTTCTGTCACCATGCCCCTTCACCGGTCTCTTCAGGCCCTTTTGTACTCGCCGGTGGCTAAATCATTGGATTAATCTCTTGGATGCACTGTTTTCACACTTTTCCTTACCTAATGACATCAGACACAACCATGGCTGCCTCTTGATGGTCAGAAGAAACTTCATTGTACCATTGTAGTCTGAGTAGCAAAGTTGTGTTCTTCAAAACCTCAAGCATGAAAATGAACATGGGGCCTGGAAAGAGTTCTATCCTCATGGCTAAAGCAAGGGTTGTCTTTGCCTTACAGAGTTGGGCACTTTCCTTTCACTAGACTGCCTAGCAGGCTCTGGAGAATTGATTCATTCCAACAGTCCAGCCAGGTAGTTACGAACAAGGACACTAAATTATTAATTTTCAGTGGGCTAACCACTGCCAAGGCTGAGAACAGGATTGACTGTCAGATCTGAACCAGGCACTCCCTTCCTGGTGAGTGGGTCCCCTCCGACACCAGACTGTTTATCAGAGGGTGTGTGGGAGAACAGAATTGGAAAAAGGAAACCGATTGTTGCCAGAAGGAAATATGTGTCATGCTCACATAGCCAGCGCTGACCTTCTCCACCCAAGGACACACAGAGGAAGTGCAGCTACAACCTCCTAAATCAAAGCTGCAGGCCCTGTGAGTAAGGTCCTCTATGTATGCACTTTTCTGTGCTTACTTAAAGTGCACACACATCAGCACACACTCACACACACTCTCACACACATATTCACACACATTCACACACTAACACACTCTCACACACTCACACATACACCCTCATACACACAATCATACACTCACAATATACTCACACACACACTCACACTAACATAAACACTCTCACACATACATACACCCTCATACACAGTCATACCCTTGCAATATACTCACACAGGTATACTCACACACATATACTCATATACTCACACACTCACATACTTACACATATGCTCACACACGCTCACACTCACACACACACACTCATATACTTACACTCACACACACATATACTCATACACACTCACACATATATTCACACACAAGGATATACAACACACACACACACCCTTCCACAGTGGGTCATTCTACCATCCCTTGTGGCTCTTGTTTTATAGTCTCTCCTTTTTAGGCTCCCTTCCTAAACAAGTGAAGTTTCACAAAGAAAGTATTTTTATACTGCTATATCTTAATAGATTAAATTACACAATTTCTATTATTTTTTCTCAGCATTTGTGCCTATTTCATGAGTATGACTTCACGACCCTGTCTCTAAATACTCAGACTTACGTGCATTCAGCTTCCTTATCTGTCACCAAATAGCCCTAATCCACCTCTGTATTAACTCTTTATTCTTCTAATAAAATCCATGCATTCACCAGGCATTCTACTAACAACATACACTTTTTTTTTGATACAATAGGAGTGAAGAGGAAAGCCACTAAATTAGGCCAAGGTCTTGCTTCTCCTGGATGAAGTGTTGAAAGAATCATTTGAGTAACTGCAGAGTGATTTTCTAAGACCCGGGACCAAAGGCAGTCACTCCATGTGGACAGAACGTGGAGTAAAGCATGACTTACTTCATTCTGGGGGACATGTCTTAGAAGTCATAAAATAGGAGATATGGTCTGATATCTCAACCATAAATGTGCTACACATAAAGGAGAATGAAGGATGCTAATAAAATTATGCTCTGCACAGCCAACCTTGCCATGAGGATGCTGCTCAGGGCTTTCTGAGTAACCCAGCCTCCTCGAGAGGGACCTGAGCATGAGAGAAGGAGTCCATCCATCATCCATCCAAAGAAGATTCATATTGCTGGGTTCAGATAAGAGAGGTGTGGGGGGGGACTAAGAGCCAAGGAATATGGCAAGTTTCTAGAAGCTGAGAGAGGAGGGAGGGAGAAATCCTTTCTCCAGAAAAGAAACCCAATCCTGATATTAGCCAAAGCCTGATTGCAGTCCAGTTGTCTTAGAATTCTGACTTCCAGAGTGTTAAGATAATACTTCTGGGTTTGGATAAGATCCTTGGTGTGTGGTTCTGGGTTGAAGAAGCTGGAAAACTAAATCTGAATGAGGATTCCACCAGAAGGAGGGGCTGGGGAGACTCAGGGGCCCTTGGTTGGTTTGATTGGCAACTACAGTCTAAACAGGCTTGCAAGTGCTCCCCATGCCTTGTGCTGTAAGAGAGACGAGTTGCACACAAGTAAAGGCTTAAAGACACCCTCATGTGTCATCTTCAGGGACAAGGTTGTAGTTGGATATGAATGTCCCCCAACGGCTCACATGTAGGAGGTCTGGTGCCCAGCTGGTGACACTCTTGACGTATGCTCATTTCATCAGTGGGACATTAGGCAGTGGAACTCAGTGAGAAAAATTCTATCAGGTGGGACAAGCTTTTGAAGGGTGTGTCTTGCCCTGGCCCTTTCCTTTCTGTCTTTCTGCTTCCATGTGGTGAGCAGTTCTACCCTACCACATCCCTCCATTATGATGCTCTGCCTGAACACAGACTGCAAAACATGGGGCCAGTGACCATGGAGAGAAACCTCTGAGATGGAGCCAAAAGGATCTTCATCAACTGTTTTTGGGTATTTTTCACCAAAGGAAAATACTAATGTATCAGTTGTTAATTTTGTAAGAGAAGGAGCAGGATGGGTCCTGGGGGCCTGAGGAAGCTTTGATATGCCCAACACAAATTATTCTTCATTTACTCTCTCACTTCTACCCAGAAACTCACAGGCACCAGAATACCTTGCTCAGGTTGTAAACACACCTAGCTTTGCAGACCCTCAGCTGTACCATTAGCACAAAGGAAGCCACAGTGTTCCACAATCAGGGAGGGTGACTGGGCTGTAAAGACACTTTACTCCCAAGTCAGGTGTCTGCCAGGTTTGCCCAGGGACCTGCGTTCTGATCACTGCTCATGGCCACCGAGTCTCATGAAAACAGAGGTACTGCCTGTAACTCTCACTGTACCCCAGGACCTGGGGCATAGCTATAATTTTTTAGAAGTTGAGGGAAAAAATCTTCTTCTGAATATGATTCTCATAAAAAGTTAATTCAAAGAAAGAAAGAGAACTTAGCTGAGGTTCATCAAGAAACAAGGCCATGTTCAAGATGAATGGAAAGGAATCTAGGATGGTAAAAGTGTGTCTGCATGGATATGCACATATATGTATGTATATATATGTATGTATATGTGATATTTACATTTTGTACATATGTGTGTATATGTGTGCAAATGTGTCTATAGGCATTCATGTGTAAGTATATGTGTGATGTGTCACATATATATCTGTGTACGTGCGTATGTCCATGTGTATATGTACCTGTGTGTTCATACACATGTGTGCATAAGGAGTTGTTTGTATATATATGAATATATATGTGTATGTGTGCACATGCATGTGTGCTGTGTGTACATATGTATAAGTGCGTGTGTTCATGTATGTGTGCATATGCATATGTACATATATGTATTTGTGTATGCAAATGTGTATCTATGTATGCATGTGAGTGTATATGATGATGCTGAGATTAGTGGGTGGGGAAGATCTGAGGGAATAATCAGTAAAAAAAATCACATGAATCTGGAATGGTCCTGGGTCCCTATACTTACTGATCAAATGTAGGGTTTTTTTTTTTTGGATTCTTTTCACTAAGGGGAGGCTCCAGGGGTTCCAGGGGTCCCAGGAATGGGCTATTCCTGATAGTGAAAGATGCTGTGTCCCAGCATGAGGAGATATTTCTTCAGTGCAAACAACTCTTTTCTGTTGGGGTCAACCCTCTCATCCATCCTCCCATTTCTCATCTTTGAAATGCTCTAGGGAACTCTTGTGATCCTTTCCTGGCCATCCACAAATAGGACAGGGAAAGACACTGACGAAGAGGAAACAATTTTTCATTTATTTTGCTTTCAGAAATACACTTGCAACCTAGGCCAGGGCTGTGCTATATCAAAGAAACCATAATCCAAAAACCTAACCCCTTTTAAATGATAACCAACTGTATTTTGTTTTCATAAAATAACTATGTTTCCACTCAAGGGGTGGAGTTTCTAGCACTTCCTGTGACCTGTTTACATTTCCTACAGAACCCTTCCAAGAAAGACACCAAGGAAAATAGGAAACTTTCTAAAATTTCATTTTCCCTTTTTAAAGGAGCCTCTCTATTTATTTTTCTGACCTTTTAAAAAGGATTTTATTTTTAACTACATGGATGTGTCTGTGTATGGGTCTATGCACATAAGGACAGTTGCTCTCTGAGGCCAGAAGAGGGCATTGGATAGCCAGAAGCTGGAGTCACTGGTGTCTTGTGGGTACTGGGAACTAACTCAAGTTTCTGGCAAGAGCAGTAGGCAAGCCCTCAAGGGCTGAGCCAACTCCCATGCTTATCCTAACCATTTTGATGCCTCAGAAACAAGAACCATCAAAGCAGACGTAGCAACAAACTTCATAAGCAAAGTCATTGTCAGTTTCCAGGGACATCTGACTGCATGCTTCAGATACTGACATGACCCCATCATCTACCTTTCCTCCAGAGCAACAGATTAGAAAACTAAGGTTCAGGGTGACTCTAAAGGTTCATGGGTCTTTTAGGAGCCTGAAGGGAAGGGCATTCAACTCACTAGTGAACCAACCAGTGATGGAGAAAATCAACAGCTTAGGTGGAAAGTGCATATTGATTATTTTTTTAGATAAGCCCACGCTTGCCTACCTGCCTGCTCCCATTGTAGGTGCAGACAGAAGGAGGACAAGAGACTGTTGGTCCTGGTGCTGCAGAACCACAAAGGTTGATATCAAAATTTCATGTGACTGAAGGAGGAGAAACCTGGAATCTCATCAAGCAAATTGTTTTAAGAATGTTCTTGGCTTTCCTAGATCCTTAGGAGCAGGACCCGGGCCCCACACATGGAGATTTTAAATATCTGGTTAGATGTCACTGAGCCTGAAAATCCTGCTGGCTTTCTGTATCAGTAATGGAATTTTCAGTTCCTTTTATGTCTCCACACACTTGGGGCTTGAACTGACATTGATCAAGAGGGAAACACCTTCTCCCATCTGGAGGCAAAGCTTACTGGCGAGATACTTTAAGACCTTCTAAGCAGCCCTGTCTCACATCTGCCCAGATGTGATGGTTGATCTTCATCTTCAACTTGACTGGTTTTGGAATCCCCTAGGAGACATGCCTTTGGTGCATATGATGGTTCTTATATGCTTGGCTCAGGGAGTGACACTGTTGGGAGGTGTGGCCTTGTTGGAGTAAGTGTGGCCTTGTGGGTGTGGGCTTTAATACCCTTGTCCTAGCTGCCTAGCAGTCAGTCTTCCACTAGTAGCCTAAAGATGAAGATGTAGAACTCTCTCAATTCTGCCTGCACTATGCCTGTCTGGATGTTGCCATGCTCTTACCTTGATGATAATGGACTGAACCTCTGAACCTGTAAGCCAGCCCCAATTAAATGTTGTCCTTTATAAGACTTGACTTGGCCCTGATGTCTGTTCACAGCAGTAAAACCTTGACTAATACAGTGTGCCTATGAAATGCCTCCAGAAAGATTTAACAATGGAAGGAAGACCCACGCCATAAGCTGTGGTCCCAGACCAATAAAAAAAGAGAAAGCGAACTGAGAACCAGTATTTCTTTCTTCTTACTCTACTCCTCTTTCCACTTGACTCCCGCTCTGCTACCTGACTGCAGAAGCAATGTGACATGTGATGGGCCATCCTAGTCTCCTGATGTGACATGTGATGGACCATCCTAGTCTCCTGATGTCACATGTAATGGGCCATCCTAGTCTCCTGATGTCACATGTAATGGGCCATCCTAGTCTCCTGATGTCACATGTAATGGGCCATCCTAGTCTCCTGATGTCACATGTTTCCCACCATGGACTAAATCTTTATTGTGAGATAAAATCAGCCTTCTTGCCTTAGGTTGCTTCTGCTAGGTGTTTGTCCCGGCACTAAGTAACCTAGACGCCCGGACCACAGGAACTACTCACCTGGCTGGCAAAAGAAATGGAAAAATCATTAAATATAGACTCTTTTTCATTCTCCTGAATGCAATCAATCTGACGGGATGATGTATGTCAGGTGAGAAGGCCTGAGTCTGGGACTTGGCATTGAGGAGCTCACTGCTAGAGTATTTGTAAGTCCTGATTTCTGATCTGACTCTTCATCATGGGAAGAGGTGCTGTTTCCCTCCCATCAACCTCTGTGTTTTGTTACTGAACTGGAAAGAGATGTTTATTGTTGGCCTCTCTTGCCCTACTCTCGGTGTCTAGTCCAACAGACCGTGATTTCTTGAAAAGATGTGAATGGAATTTGCATATAACAACAAATCTGAGCGACACTTAGAGGCATCTGGCTTGGATTCCAGCTCTGAGCTTGGACTTAAAGGGCAAGCCAATCCTTGACCTTGGCTGTTTACTCCCATTCTTCTGAATTCTCTTTAGTTCCCCATTCCAGCTGTCTGGCCTCAGCAAACCATAGCCCATGGGCCAAATATGTTCTTTTGTCTGGTTTTATATTTTTTAATCTTATTGTAACACATCTGTTAGAAGGTAAATTGAGGCACAATAAAAATTTAAAGAGTGCTTTTGAGCAAGCAATGATTCATGGGTTGGGCATCTCCAGAACATACGTGGTTTGGGGAATCCTCTGAAGAAGCTCAGGAGAGAGACTTTTATAGAGAGAATGTGGATGGGATACAAAGAAAATATCTGGTTACAGTTGTAAAGCTGTCTTATTTGGTCTACCCCACTATAAACTTACTAGTTATATAACTGAGTTTATTGGCTATTTCTAATTGGTGGAGCTTAATTCTGTTTTTCTTTAATATAACTTTTACAAGAAACAGCTCAAGTTAAGTTTCACTCCTGTTCAAAAATCAAGCCAGGCTGCAGACACTCATGAGGCCTGAGCGGCCTTGTCTATACAGGGAGCTCTTCAGGGCCTCCTCTCACTTTTAATTTTCTCTAATGTGATCAAGTCTGTCTCCTTCTACAGAGGACATATGTGATCATAGAGGTTATGTGGGAACATAGAGGTTATATGTGACTACAGAGGTCATGTGTGACCACGGAGGTCATGTGTGACCACAGAGGTCATGTGTGATCACGGAGGTCATGTGTGACTACAGAGGTCATGTGTGATCACAGAGGTCATGTGTGACTACAGAGGTCATGTGTGATCACAGAGGTCATGTGTGACTACAGAGGTCATGTGTGATCACAGAGGTCATGTGTGACCACAGAGGTCATATGTGACTACAGAGGTCATGTGTGACTACAGAGGTCATGTGTGATGACAGAGGTCATGTGTAACTACAGAGGTCATGTGTGATCACAGTAAAGGTTGGAGGTGGTAGCAAAGAGGAGAGACATACTCACTCAGATGTGAAGGAAGGCAGAGTGGCTCTGCTTCCTCCTCAGGCCTCTTTACTACTAAGCTGCCTTTTGAAAGGTAAGTTTTCCAGCCTCATACAATCCTCTCTGGAAATGCCAGACATTATAGGTCAATCCTGAATCCTGTCAATTGATGATGAAGAGTAACTATCATTAGTACTTAGACCCACAAAACTACTTTCTATCTGGAAATATTTACCAACACAATGACTGGTAAGCTTGCTGACTCAATGTCCTCTGCTGTTTCATAAGTAAAATCTGTTATCTATCATGGGAGTTTTTCTTCTGGAATTGGTAGCATTCAATTTATCTGAGGGCAGGCAGAAGTAATCTAGAAGCTGGATAACTTCTCTGCCTCAGATCTACCATGCAACAGCTCTGTTTGGGAGCCTTGGAAATCCACAGTGAAGATTCCCTCGTAGAAAAACAAACAACTTCATTATAAGGCAACATGGGATAAAGGCTCTACTGTATGTTCCCAAGTTACAACCTGGACTGGACCAGAGCAAAGAGATTGGTGACCATAATCCTCTAACAAAGCCAACAGACCGCCAGGAGGCACGGTTCCCCTGGGGAGACGGGAATACTACCAGAGACAGTAGGGTATCAGGCTGTGAAAAGGGGGTGAAATGCTAAGCTATAATTCCATTTCGGTGCTTTAAGGAAGCTTTAGGAAAGGAAAAGCAAGGTTTTGTAGATTTAGGTAAAGAAAGGAGCTGCAGAGATCCCACTAAGGAAGAACAGAATGGGTGATTATTGCTGAAGAAGAGCATGGAACCCCAGGCGACCCCTGACTGATGCGGGGAAGGAAAAACAGTCATGCTACCATGTAGGCAGAAGGCTGGCTGGAGCCAAACCCCATGTCCTGCAGAGAGAGGAGGCAGAGGCTTTCCCCACATGGGTTCTGTGTATTTGGAGAAGGAGCATGTTGGACACCTCTACTCAGCTGAGCCAAGCACTGTTCTGAAGCATGGTGCTCTGGAGGAAAGGCCACAGGAGCTGCCCCAGGTAGGTGAGTTCCTCTGAGTGATGCTATACAGAGCAGAGCAGAGGTATAGGCCAGTCTTCCTCCCTGACAAGTCAGCCCCACCTATACAATCAGCAGTTGCTATAATAAATAACCCACTTAGAGCAGAGAGGGTTTATTCTTGCTCAAAACCTGAGGGATTTCAAGGCCATCATGGTGAGGAAGGCTTGGCAGCAGGAGCAGCAGGCCAGACAGTCACACTGCATCTACATTCTGGAAGCAGAGAGTAAGCAGGAAGTGGGGCAGAGCTATGAAACCTGGAGGCCCACCCCCAGTGATACACTTCCTCCAGCAAAGCCTATTCTCATAAAGGTTCAACAACCTTCCCAATTACCAACCAAAGCCATGTGTGCAAACCCATGAGCCTAGGAGGGGCATCCCAAAATATGTCCAAACTATTTAAAAATCAAAGACCCTTGAGATTCCACCTCACACCAATCAGAATGACTAAGATCAAAAACTCAGGTGACAGCACATGTTGGCAAGGATATGAAGAAAGAGAAACATTCTTCCATTGCTGGTGGGATTGCAAACTGGCACAACCATTCTGGAAATCGATCTGGATTTTCCTCAGAAAACTGGAAACAGATCTACCTGAAGACCCAGCTATACCACTCTTGGGATACCCCAAAAGATACCCCACTATACCACAGGGTATATGCTCCACTATGTTCATAGCGGCCCTATCTGTAATAGCCAGAAGCAGGAAAGAACCCAGATGTCACACTATGGAAGAATGGATAAAATGTGGTTCAATTGTACAATCAAATACTATTCAGCTGTTAAGAATGAGGACATCATAAATTTTGCAGGCAAATGGGTAGAACTAGAAAATATCATCTGGAGTGGGGTAACTCAGACCCAAAAGGATGTGCATGGTTTGTACTCACAAATAAGTGGATATTAGCCAAAAAAAAGTGCAGAACACCTAGGATAAAATCCACAGAACTCAAGAAGGTTAAGAAGCAGAAGGGCCCAAGTGAGGATACCTCAATCTTATGTGGGAGGGAGAAGAAAACAATCATGGGAGGCAGAGGGAGGGAGGAACCTGGGTAGGAGAGGAGAGGGGAAGGAGAAAGGGGAAAGTGATGGGAGGGAGACAGAAGTCTTGAGGGCCAGCAGAATGAATAGAAATATGCAACCTTGGAGGGGGGCCCTCTAAAAAGTACCAGAGACCTGGGAAACTCTTGGGACTCAAAGGGAGGGACCTTAGATGAAATGTTCAACAGTGGGGAGAGAGAGAACTTGAAGAGTCCACCTTCTGTAGAGACAGGGCATCAAGTGTAGGGATGGGGTTGCCATCCCACAGTCAAAAACTCTGACCCAGAATTGTTCCTGTCTAAAAGAACTCCAGGAACAAAAATGGAGAAGGCTGGCCAGTGACCAGCCCAACTTGGGAACCATCTCAAGGGGAGGCTCTAAGGCCTGACACTATCACTGGTGCTATGATGTGCTTACAGACTGGTGCCTAGTATGGCTGCTCTCAGAGAGGCCCAACAAGCAGCTGATTGAGACAGAAGCAGATACTTACACCCAACCAATGGACTGAAGTCAGGGCTTCCTGTGGTTGAATTAGGGAAAGGCTGGAAAAACCTGAGAAGGAGGGTGACCCCATAGGAAGACCAGCAGTCTCAACTAACCTAACCTGCACCCCGAGATTTCTCAGATACTGAGTCACCAACCATGCAACATACACTAGCTGGTCCAAGGCCTCCAAACATATACAGCAGAGGACTGCCTGGTCTGGCAAATCAAAAGCCAAAACAGATGTGGATCCTGCTACATATCAGATGAGATGCTGGCCAGACCTGGCTAATGTGGGAGCAAATGGGATAATTCAGGGTTCTACACAGAATTGGGACATTTGCCTTTCAGACTATGACACTAATGTCCAAAGCATTAGATTTATATTTACTATGCATCACATACACATAAAAACAATTTTTTACATTTTCTCAGATTTTGCAGCTTCATTGGACGATAAAAAAAAATCCCTTCATATTATAAAATTCCTGTCGAGATTAAATATAAAACCACATGAAAATGATTCATGCCATATCTAGCATGTATAAAACACTCAGGAGTCACTAAATGCCATTCCTTTGTATCTCTCTGACATTAGGAGAACAAAAAAACCAAAAATCCTCATAGCCACAAACCTGAATTTCATTTAAAAGTGTGTCCTAAAGGTCACAGCCCTCTCCCATTCCCACATCCCTTTATTAAAACTCGGAAAGAAGGAAGGAAGAAAAGAAGGAAGGAAGAAGGAAAGAAAGAAAGAAAGAAAGAAAGAAAGAAAGAAAGAAAGAAAGAAAGAAAGAAAGAAAGAAAGAAAGGAAGGAAGGAAGGAAGGAAGGAAGGAAGCAAGCAAGGAAGGAAGGAAGGAAGGAAGGAAGGAAGGAAGGAAGGCCAAGACAAGCAACACTTGCAGAAACTCCTATACCTAACATGGTTTTACAAAGTTTCGCAGTAAATTCTTTAAAATCCATGAACTTAAACAATAGACAAAGCAACGGCATAACTGTAAACAAAAAAGGAGGAACGCAGCCCAAGTGCCAGGAGGATTTGACTGAATGAATCACACAGAAGGGAATGAAATGTGTGTTCTCTGGTTACACAACACAGCCTCCACCCTCTGAATCAGAGCTGCAAATGGCTCCAAAAAAGGTAGACTCTATCTGCCCCCACGTCAGGGATGCACACTCCTCAGGAAGACACGAGCTCACTCGGAGGCGCATAGGCCGGCGTGCTAGGAGGGAGAGGCAGCACCATGTCTCTCTGCTCTTTCAACACCACCTCTTCTCACCTCTATTTGGAAACCAGACTCCTAGACATAAGTGTAAGAAGCTGTGAGGTCACGAGTGCAGGTCTGTGGTTAGGATAATTTTAGCCAACTAATGGGAGCTTTGAGAGAAGGTACAAAGAAGCAAACGGCCAGGTCTGAGACCTTTACTTCTGTCTTTCCTTTTATTTTACACTGGATGGGGTCTCATATATCCCAGGCCATTCTCGAAGAATGACCTTGATTTCCTGATGCTTCTGCCTCGACCTCCTTATTCACAGGAGTGCAGGCATGTGCTACCGTGCCTAATTTATACGGTACTGGGTATTGAACCCAGGGATTCAGACATGCTAGAGAAGCACTTTACCAATAGGTCAAACTCTCAGCCATGTGCTGTCTTGGTCAAAAAATGCTGTCTGAATCTCATCTTAGTGATAAAACTAGGCCACTCAAGATACAGAAGATTTAACTTACACCCACACACGCAGGCATGCACACACGCACACACACACGCACACACACACACACACACACACACACACACATGCACGCATGCACGCACGCACATATGCTTGCGTGTGCACAATACTGAGCAAGTGAAGAGAGCTAGCCTTACAGTCAGGAACTTGTTGAAATGGAAATGAACACACACTCCCAAGCTCTCACCTCTGGTAACAACTGCTTCTGCTACAGAATTCAATTCTGACACTGCCAGTCCTCTCTATTGGCAGACCTGCCAATAGAAATGCCACCTGTTACCGGAGCCCTCATACTACTGAATAATTGGAGAAAGATAAGATTGTGCTGTAGACTGTCATTCAACAGTGTGAAAAGAGGTGAAGGGTCACTGCTCCAGAGCAAGGTCTGTGTCACGTTCAAGGCCTAAGAATACTTCACGCTCTTGGCTCTGCCCTGGTGTCAGCCTGCTTTACCATGAAAGGTAGCAGTGCAGGTTTGTACCTGAGTACTTTTCATGAGCTTGTTTCCTGAGAGCAGAAGAGTTTACTTGGCCCTAGAGCCACCCCTTCTCTCCTGACTTAAGAACTGTGTGTGGCAACCAGGAACTAAGGGTGGTCTATAGCTAGCAACCACAAAGAAACTGAAGCCCTCCGCCCGACGATCACAAGGAACAGAATTATGCCAACACCAGAGTATGCTTGGAAGTTGGCCCTCCCAGCTGAGCCTCTAAGTGCACAGCCTCTGCTGACATTTGATTAGAGCCATGTGAGACCCAAAGTTGGGAACGCATCTCAGCAGTATCTGTTTTCATAACATGCAGAAAATGTGAGATAATAAACGGGTGTGTTGTTTGAAGCAACGAGAGTTATGGTAACAGTGCTGTGGCAGTGGAAACAGACACAGATAGGATTAGCAAATCAACTCTGACGGGTCTGCGAGGAACTCTCCTTGCATCATATTTCAGATCTGGATCCACTTTGTTGTGCATAAAGATTATATTGAGGCAAATTTTATATGTCATATCATTTTTCATGCATTGGTGCTTTTAGTATGCCTTGGGAATGTAAGAGTTCCTTTATATGACAGCCATATGGTACTATCATATCTGACTAGTGAGGCGCCATCTTTAATTTCATAGACGCTCATTGTTCCAGGGTCTCCTATTATCTTTTGAACATTGTTCTATGATTATTTGTCTTAGTTAGAGCTGCTATTGCTGTGATGAAACGCCATGACCAAAAACAACTTGGAGAGGAAAGGGTTTATTTGCCTTTTATACCCTGAGTCACAGTTGATTGAAGAAAGACAAGACAAGAACTCAACCATGCAGAAACCAATGGCAGAAGCCATGGAAGAGTGCTGCTTGGTGGTTTGCTCTTCATGGATAACTCATTCTGCCTTCTCATAGAATCCAGGACCACCAGCCCAGAGGTGGCACCATCTATAATGGGCTAGGCCTTCCCACATCAATCACTAATTAAGTAAATGTCCTACAGTCTTACCTGTAGCTTGATCTTATGAAGGTATTGTCTCATTTGAGGTTCGCTCCTTTCAGATGACTCTACCTTCTGTCTATCTGATATGAAACTAGCAAGCAATTCTTTATTGCTTTGAATAAAAATCTTAATGAGGTCAGGTAGGAGGCTGGTCCAGAACAGGCCTTGATATAATGAACTAACCCCAAGGTGATGATTAATTCTAGTGAATCATCCCCAGGCTGTGAGCCTTGATAGCCAGAACTATCACTCAATGAGATGATTCAAAAATTGGAACTTTGGGACTGTTTTCTAGGATTGCAGTGCTGTGCTCACACAGCTTTACTAGTCTCTGTGTTATAGCCATCATTGAGAGGGCTTGAGGTTCTGTGAATGGACTACCCTCTGTGACCTGCAAACTTCTGGCACAATCACAAGCCTGCCAGTCAGTGCTGACCACTGGCCTCTGCTTTCAAGGACTTCTTGAACCTCCATTGGTATCATCCTCCCAGCCTGCCACAGCTGAAAGACTTCACAGCAGATGTGGATCAAGCCTACAAGCTTCCAAAGCACCCTCATGGTAGATTCCCCAGTGGAACCCTGCAGCAGCCTTTCTGCCCAGACAACTGTTCCCTGCTTGGCAAAATGTCTGTTTAACTCTTCTATCAGCAAGATATTATACAGACTGTTTCTGTGAACAAACTGAGCCTGTTCGAAAGCCAAATCTTATGTGGACGTCCTAATTACCGAGCACCCTACAGCTCATGTCTCATGCTCTGCACACTAAGGTTCTTGTAAAGGTGGAGTGTATGTGTGTGAGTGTGTGTGTGTGTGTGTGTGTGTGTGTGTGTTATGCATTGAAGATAGGACTATGTGCACTGTAAGGCAAGTTCTTTATCACTGAGCTAAAGACCCGTGGCCTACGCTATTATATTTTTTTAGTTTGACAAAAAGAAATTGTAGAAGCTTCCAGGGAGAGAATAGATTACAAAACAATCTTTATATGATGAAGTCATTATTAATAGTGAAAGCAAGAGAAACCTATGCTAATATTTGAGGGATTAAAAATATGTGCCTATTCTCAAGGTAACGATCTGAGCATTTGTTATGGTAAAGATGAAAAATAATCGAAACCAAGAACAAATGTCAGCCAGGTAGTGATAAACCTATCATCATTGCAACTGCAAAGAAAGCAACAGAAAGATGGTGATTTTGAGGACTAGCCTGGGCAACATGGTGAAGGAAAGTGTCAGAAAGATGATGAAATTGAGGGTTATCCTTGGCAACATGGTGAAAGAAAGTATCAGAAAGATGGTGAGTTTGAGGGTTAGCCTGGGCACCATGGTGAAAAAAAGTGTCAGAAAGATGATGAAATTGAGAGTTATCCTGGGCAACGTGGTGAAAGAAAGTATCAGAAAGATGATGAGTTTGAGGGTTAGCCTGGGCAACATGGTGAAAAAAAGTGTCAGAAAGATGATGAGTTTGAGGGTTAGCCTGGGCAACGTGACAAAATTCATCTCCACTCCTACCCCAACCCCACAACTAAGGCACAGAACTGTTACAGTACATGTGACCTTTATGTAGTGACCATCATCTTTACTAGAAACTCGGCATTAATGAAACACATCTATACCCCCCCATCCCTATACATAAAGAGCAGAACTGTCCTGGTACAGTGATCTTTACATAATGATAATTGTGTTTAGCAGAATCCCAGGGTGAGTTCAAAACACACCGTGAAAGTCATTGGGGTGGAGAACTAGAATGTGGTTTCTGTCTCCATAAGACTCTACTCAAAATTAATAATTCAGATAATTCAGAAGTGCTGGAGTTCACAGTGGTGGACGACAAATGAGGCTGAGAGCTTTCTACCCTGGCTTGTGCGAATGCTGGCTAATACCTCTGACTTCTCTGCTGCCATGCATCCCAACATCTTGGTCACGTTCTTATCGGCATGAGCAGCCACCACTGTGATGATAACTTAACGGACTGAGAATGCACAGCTCAGTCCAGTGTCTTGTTTTGTTTTGTTTCCATGAGGATGGAATATGTTTATGATCCAAAGTACACCAATGGCCGAGTGTGCTTTGTGAAACTAAAATATGCTTCCCCATAATGCTACTTACAAAAACCAACACCCTGTATAGAAAACATTTCTGTACAAAAGATGGGGAGGTCATCATGGAAACCAAACACAACCACGAGTTGTGAGTTAAGCATGAATAATAGGTGTTACCATGATTGGTAAAAATAACTATTTTATTTACAGAACATTTAGTGCTTACACTGAACCTGGATTTTTTTCTAGGTCTTTCTCATGTTATTTCATCCAAATAGCAACTCATTGAGGTTTCTGGCATCATTTTAAACATGTAGAGACTAATCCAATTATTCTATGAGTGAGGTTAACACACCAAGAACCCAAGGACTCTGATCCTGAGCCCACCTCCCCAGTGGTCAAATATGTTTCCTTGAAACAAAACTTAGAAATTGAAAAACATGTAAGATTCAAATGTATATGCTTTAAACTCCAATATAACCAGCGACACAATTTCACTATTTCCACCTTGTAAGTTATGTCAAAAGAGTAAACAGCCACTGCTTTCCTGACAGCAGTGAAAAGGCAGCAGTTGGGGCAAATGAGCTGAATTCTTGTTTGAGAAAATTGTGTCTGCAATGGATGAAGATGTATCGCAGCAGAGTGCTCTAACTCATCACACCCAATGCAAATAAATAGAAACAATTTTGTCAGGAAACAATATTACCAAAGAAGCAAGCAATAATACTGGCAAAATAACAATGTCAACCTTTAAGCTCAAATCACACTTACCTGGCATCAAGTACTGGTGTCAGAATTGAGGGTGGGTGGCACCAGGCATGGGGGTGACCACCTGTAATCCTAACACTCACAAGGTGAAGGCAGGAGGATGAGAATTTCAAGGTCATCCTGGGCTACATAAGGAATTTGAGGCCAACCTGAGCTACTGCAACTGACATTTCTAATGTTCATATACACGTAATATGTTGATGTCTAATATTAAATATATATACATATATAATCTATATTATGCAAGTGTGAGGACCTGAGTTCAGATCTCCAACACTCATGTAAAAGGCCAGTGTAGACAAAGATCCCTGTGATTCCTGAGCTGGAGGTGGAGATAGAGACTCTGAAGCTGACTGGCTATCAGCCAAGATGAAATAGCAAATTCCAGAGGCAGTGAGAAGCCAGGTTTCAAAGGAATAAGGTAGAGAACAGTATAATAGGACACCTGATGTCCTCCTTGCCCTTTACAGGTACATACACATACACGTGAGCATGCACACACACACACACACACACACACACAGAGAGAGAGAGAGAGAGAGAGAGAGAGAGAGAATGTTTTAGAAAAATATTACCAATGAAGCAGATAATATTGGCAAAATTATCAACAACAATATCAACTCATAAGCTCCAGTCACATAATGAGGTTCCTGGTTTTCACATTAAAGATATCAATGAATGAATTTTAAAAAACGTGTTGGCACTGAGCACATAGACATGACGATTGACTAAAGCAGTCAGTTGTCCATATTGAATAGTTATGGAGAAGCAAAACAGAAGACACCGTAGAAGAGAACTGTCTGGTGCTCCCTCTTTGAATCTCTGCACTTTCTACTCAAATCCAGGCAGCGTGGTGTAATGCTTATTTATAGCAGAGACATGGAGTAGTACTCCTGAATTTTAAGATGAGATGTTGGCTGTGGAAGTATGGAAAAGCACACTACAACTTATAAAGTAATACCAGGAAACTAGAAGCTAATAATAAACTTGAGGGTGTTTATTCATTTATACCTTGGTTTGACATTGTTGTTTTGTAAACAGGGTCCCACCATATAGACCAGGCTTGACTTGCCTTGACCTCACACATACTTTATCCTGACCTTGAACTCACAATTCCCCTCCTGGCCTCTTGAATGCTTGGATCAGGAGCATGTACCCTACATAAAGTGAATAGCTTTAAATTTTTTTATTGATTCTCTGTGAGTTTTCATATCATGCACCCCATTTCCACTCATCTCCCAGCCCCCTCATATCTGCTCTCTGCCCTCAGCAAATAACTTTTAACAACCACCACCACCACCACAGCAAACTAAGGTAAGAGAGAAGAGGTTCAAAGTGACATATGAGCCAAAAATTTAGTACAAAATGTGACAAAATTAGACAAAATTAGACAAAATGTGAATAGACCTCACAAGTCAGAGTCTTAAGTAGGATCAAATTTTTAAAAAGCCAAAATACATTAAAATAAAAAATCCAGGTTTAAGTTTATAAGAAATGCTCAGAGACCCTCCAGAATGCACCAGAGACCTGGGAGGTAAAAGACTCTCAGGACTCAAAGGGAAGGACCTTAGATGAAATGCCCGACAGTAGGGAGAGGGAACTTACAGAGCCCACCTCCAGCAGGAAGACAAGGCATCAAATGAGGGAGAGGGGGGCATCCCACAGTCACAACTCTGACCCATAATTGTTCCTGTCTGAATTACAGGGATGGAAATGGAGAGGATCCAGAGGAAAAGAAGGTCCAGTGACAGGCCCAAAGTGGGATCCAGTTCAAGGGGAGGTCTCAAGGCCTGACACTATTACTGAGGCTATGGAGCGCTCACAAAAAGGGACCTAGCATGACTGCACTCCAGAAGACCCAACAAGCAGCTGAAAGCGTCAGATGCAGGTATTTGCACCCAACCAGTGGACAGAAGCAGCTGACCCCTGTTGTTGAATCAGGGAAGGCTGAAAGAAGCTGAGGAGAAGGGCAATCCTGTAGGAGGACCCACAGTCTCAATTAATCTGGACCCCCGAGATCTCTCAAACACTGGACCACCAAACAGGCAGTATACACCGGCTGATATGAGGCCCCCAACACACATACAGTAGAGAACTGCTGGGTCTGTTTCATTCAGAGATGATGCACCTAACCTTCAAGAGACAGGGAGTGTAGACCTCAGGTGGGGTGGGGGGTGGGGACAGTCACGTGGAGACAGGGAGGGTAGGAGGTATGGGATGTGGAACAGTTGGAGGGTAGATGGGGGGGGATAAAATATGGACTATAATAAAAATAAATTTTAAAAAAAGCTAAAAGAAATGCTCAAATTCAAGTGATATAAAGAAGATGCTGAACTATCCTGTTTGAGCGCAGACAAGCTGTGTGGGTCCTCTGAGGCCCGTGGCTTCACAGAGCAGAGACACCTGAGCAATCATAACGGATAAAAATGAAAACAGACTGAGCCTGCTCTATGCGACCAAGTCTTTCAGGCTGTTCTGAACCTTGGCTCACTCTACTTTAAAGCAACCGCTCTAATCTGAGTTCCAGTTCCAGCTGAAATATAAGTGACAAGCAAAACCATCTCATTAATACAAGCTAACACCCCCAACCCAGCATGAGACATGAACTGATCATTTATTTGTGCCAATAAACAATTCTTTCTGTGCCTATATCAAAGTGTATCTGAAACACCAGATGAAGGATCTTATCAACCACATCGCAGGTACTCCTAACCTTGGACTGTAAAGGAAAGGTCAGCCCAAGAACCAAGATACTCTAGGATATGGCATCCGTGCTGGCTCATGAACTTTGTCCAGCAAAAGTGCCTCAGCAAAGGACTTCTGTTTGTCCCAGGTCACAGCTGGGTCACAGTGTCTACCGCTTCTGACATAGCCACACCCATTATTGTCTGTCATCCAACTTTCATCTGACTGTTGTTCTCCAAAGAGTTCTGTACTTGTGATGCATCTCAAGACTCAACTGGCCACTACAGAGATTACTTTGTATGTGAATAGCTCCATACCTCCATCTTCAGCACGGTCCTCTGAACTCTGTAACCCTTTCTTAGACACACACACACACACACACACACACACACACACACACACATTATATGTATATATTTACCATATGAAATGCAATATGTGATCTGAGAGTTAATATTGGTGAGTGATTAAGACTGGACAGAAAAACTAGTGATTACTGATGGCCACATCTATCCAGATAAAGCAACCTGCCCAGGACATGGATGTAGCTTATGAATCTATTTTTGGTGAAATCTGGTATATTTCTCACAGTATGCTCATGACAACTTATACAAAAAGGTTAACCAGAATTAGATGAAAATACATCAAAAACATAAAGTTCAAACTTCCAAGAGAACTTGTTTAAAAGTTCATTCTTGAGGAATATATTTGTTTTCAATTAAGTGTGTGGGTATGTCTGTGTATGGCTATACACACATTGTGCCCATGGTAGCCAGAGGCGTTAGATCTCTTGGTAGTTGAATTATGAAAAAGGTCCTTTAATATCTTCCAGGGTCCCCAGTATGTGCTTGAAAACACTACTGCTGTGCATTTCAACATACTGTCATGCTCTGCCTTTGTTTCCCCCAAAACACAATTTTCTGTTCTTTATTTTGACATGGTTAAATGTTCTTTGAATACAAGAAAATCATAAGCACCCAAAGTGGGAAGTAACAAGGTAGGGGAAAGTCACAGAAAAAAATAATAATAAAGGAAGTGTTTATCCAGTCAATAAAATGTATGTGTAGCAGGTCATATGACCCAGTCACCTTCCCAAGAACAGCTTTTATGTGTTGCTGACTACCTGTCCTCCTGTGTCACTGTCCCCTCTTCTCGCTTCTATGAGGACAAGGGATCCAGGGAACACTTCTTGTCATAGGCACATCGCTGTCCACATCCTAAGTTTTATCACTTATGTAAAATTGTTTAAATTGTTCAATCAGTATGTTTTCCTATCTGGGAAACTGTGTGTTTTGATTTTAAAATCACAGCTTTTCCATTAAAATAAATGGAAATTGTTTTTCCATCCAGCTTTGTAGCTAATGGCAGTGTTGGGGGAATGAATTAGTCACAGTGCGGGCTAGGTGTCATGGTTTATCTCTCCCGCTAGAATATGAACTTCGTGCCTGACTCATAGCTGGCACCCATACATACGGTTTCTTGAATGAAAGATTAGTAAAAATTAACACATTCAATTGCTTAGCTGGAGTTAAGCAACTGAGAGTGAGTGGAGAAAGGCAGACTAGAACAAATCCACCATGTGCATAGCTGGTGGGTCCATTCCCTCTCTGAAACAGAGAACTGAGCAACAACATAGAGTCTGGGGAGATCCCATGACATTTCAACCAGGGATGGCTCCCTTTGCACAACTGCAGAAGACAACACTATTTTGCGGATGCTTCTGTCCACCTGAACACTGGAAGGAGGTAGCTAGCTGCTGTACCTACCCACGTGAGGCTGTGTGACAGTGAACGAAGGCACTAGAGAGAGGCTAAGAGATGAGACTCACAGAGAGGTTAGCCACGTTGTAAGCTACCAGGTTCCCAAGGCTCATGAGGATCCCAGATAGAGCTCTTGCTAGACCTAAGGCTGTCAGAAGCCACTGACAGAGACAGTGCCTCCACTAAAGGGACACCGCCATCCCTAGCTTTGGCTAGAATAGGAGCTGGCCACATAAAAATGCCTCTTCATTCCAACTTCCTGTCAGTGCCTCCCATTGGCCAAATGCTGTGGAAAGTCATAACAAGGAAAGGTTCTAGTTGATAACTTCTAGACAGACCAATCCTGTAGATACAGAGAGACATGGAAACAGGCTCCAATCCAGTGGGACAGTGAGGGACACTGAGCATGTAGGTACTGCCTACAGAAAAAAAATGCACAGTACACCAAAGGACACTGTTTGCTTCACATTTTTCTAACTCTTACCCTGTTGGCTTGCATCTTGGATGGGCGGGCTTTCAACAATGGAGTTTTACATGAGCCTAAATGGTTAACTGTGACTGCCTGATATTTTGGTAGTAAAAAGCTCTCTCTCTCTCTCTCTCTCTCTCTCTCTCTCTCTCTCTCTCTCTCTCACACACACACACACACACACACACACACAAATTCCTAATACCCTCCTACACTGTCATTCATGTGGTCTTTGTAAAATCAGAACTTCATCTGAGGTTTTCTAAAAAGCATCAAAACTTAACATTTTGATTTGTCATAAAAATTTAGGCCAGTGTGTGCTGTGGCCAGGGTCAGGGAGGAAAGGAAAGAGTTACTCTTGTCTCTATCAGTAAAGACTAGAGACCTCCATCCAGTCTCTTACATATTCTGACTGTGCCACAGCCCAACTCAGTCTCCAAAGAGCTGAAGTTGAATCGTGAACAGCTTCGGACTGAATCACCACTTGTTTTTAACCAAAGTTGTTTTTGTTTCATTCAGTTGCCCTTTTAAACACTGAATTGCAAGGACAGCTTGGATTTCAAAAGCAGCCATCACACTGACTGTGGCCCTCAAAGAATCTGGTCCTAATTCTGTCTATTCTTATCTCTCCTCACTTCTAGACCTACCTTTCCATACCTGGGTTGAACGGTTGGCTTTATGCTTCTAACCAACCAAAGGAAGCAAAGGAAGGTAGGATGACCACTGCAGGGTAGGCAGATCAGTGCCTCGTTACATGCTGAGGAAACTTTCTCCCCATAATAAGTGTGGCTGCTGCTGGGCAGTCCAGGTAGACACAGACACTGCATTCCTACCTACTCACGGGATGGCAAACACTAGGTGACTGCCAGCCACCATCACCCTGTACAGGATTTTAAAGGGGATGGGGAGAAGAGTCCACAGGTTTATTCATACTTTATGGAAAATATAGATTATTGAGGAAAATTGATCATGCAGGGTGGGACAGTGAGAGATCAGAATTGGTCCTGTGATGTGAATATAGGCTTTGTTGGGTCACCCGCTAGCCGAGCAATGAGCAATGAGAGACAGCCTGCTTCATTTCTAAGGGCTTTGGTTTTCTTATTTAAGACACAGGAACAACACATTATTTACAGGGATATTGTGAGAATTAAATGGGATTAAGGACACAAAATTCACCCCACATGAATGTAAGGGGGAAAGTCAGGGGAACACACACACATACAACACTTATCTCTAGAGAAAGAACACAGAAATACATTAGGTGACTACATTGTATCCCACATATAAAGTACCATGTGTTAGCTTAATCCTTACAAATCCAGGCTGAGGAGATGGCTCTGTAGGTAAAGTTCTCAGGATCCAACTCAGGTCATGAGACTTGTGTTCAAGCCTTTCACCCACTGGGCCATCTCTCCAGCCCAGTCTTCACAGAGGTCCAGACTATTAAAGTGGCCTTCAGGTAATGTGCTTGGTGCCTCATAAATAGTGGAAATTTGGTTATTCCCAGAAGGAAGACCTGTGAAAAAAGAGGAAGACAGCCCCCTACCTGGCAACAAATTTGTGTGTAACACTGGTGTTGACATGATTGTATCAACATCTGCTATTTGCTACTTATATTACAGATACAACATCTGTTTTGTTCCTCTGTCCACTGTTTTACTGACTCTAATTTTAAGTGATTTTTTTCTCACTGTGATACTATCTACACTACATTTTAAAATTGTTTTTAAACTGTATTTTAAGAGTTATTTTCTTAGTGGTTGCTCCAGTACTCACCCTGTATACCTGTCCCTGGGGATTGCTTTAAATTTTATACTAACATGGGCTTGGGTATGACTGACTTAGTTAACCCCACATAAGCAGGAACCTTGAGGTCAATTCCTGGCACCTATACATAGAAGCTGAGCACAGAGTATGTGTCTATAACCCCAGGGGAGGTAGAGGCAGGACGGTCCCTGGGACTTGCTGCACAGCTGGCCTAGGTAAACTGGTAAGCTCTGGTTCAGTGAGAGACCTTATGTCAAAAAGTAATATGGACAGTGATAGAAGACATCACTGGCCTGACATCAACCTCTGACCTACACACAATGGACACACAAGGGTACCTGCACACACCTGCATATGCACATGCGTACACAGACACACACACAGTAAAGAATAGCTTTACTGAATATTAGGTCACATTGTTTACTGGGGTGAAGACTTTAACACATGAATCTGTAGGTGGAAGGACAGAATTTAATCTATAACAATTACTTTCCTTATTATTGTCCCAAAATGTTAACCATCAGATACAGTCAACTCGAGCTAGGTCAGGGTGAGAGCGAAAGAAGCAGAGCTCTGGGCTTCGTTGGAAAAGGGAAACTTCCTCTCCTGCATCTTTCATCTCCTCTCTACTTTCCACAAAGCACTCTTTTGGAGACACCACAAACCAAGGAGGTCCGTGGCAGAGGAGAGTCCCTGCCCAGGGCAGGACCCAGGGCACTTCTCCTGAGTCATCTTGGTAAAGGCTGGCCCTAATTCTATTTGTATATGGCTCAACCTCAGACACCAGCTATAGATGAGTACTTTAATTTAGGGCAATGAGTGGCATTTGTGGTCATCCTCCCCTGGAGAAACCGGAATCTCTGTTTTCTGGCAAACAGACAGCTTAGTGTGTGTCTTTACTTAAAGGTTTTCCTTAGGAAGGGTGAATGGGACCTTTCAGGGGAGATGGAGCAGTTAGAAATTCTAGGCAATCCTAATATATGAAGAAAACTAAAGATACATCTCACACCACCAGCTTATGAATATGTATGGCTGTGGCAATCTCTCAGCCACAAAATCACAGCGAATTAGAATGTTTTTTCCTGGGGAAAAGTGCCCATCGTTGTGAGAAGAAAACACAAAGTCCTGGTGCTGTTGGTTGTAAACCCACCCCCTTCTTTATAAATGAGCTGAGAAACCGAGTAAAAGCTGCAGATTCGTGCAGTGAATTCAGACAGATTTGAATTTCAGATCTGCCCTGGTGGCCAACATATGAGATGTCTGTATTCAGGGTAGAGCTTTTTTTCCATCTTTTTTTTGGCAAGAATACCGACTGTTGGATTATTTGCTTTGCATATTTTTTATACTTGAACCAGTGTATATAGAATATCTTTGAACAGATATGCATTTATCTTCAAAGAATGAAGTACTCACTGGCCTGGATAAAAGTGTAAGGAATAGCTTAACTCTCAGCCCCTCCCAGCTGTTAGCAAAGATCTGGGAGATTTTCTCTACCGTTTCCACTGCATCGGTACCATAAAGAAACATATATACTCTTTCCCCAAATGGGACTTCTCAGAGCAGCGTTTCTGGAATTTGTTTTGCTGCCCAGAGGCCAAGCTACCAAATCCATTTCCCACACTGTGTACCTCTTACATGCTACACAGACTCAGGGTGGGCCTGGCTGGAAAGAACACAGACTCTGAACTCAGAGTATCTGGCTGGAATTGAAAGCCTTCATTTCTCAACTGCTCACTGAACACACAGTTTCAATGCCTGACCTGGTTTCCTTGCATCGTGTATGTGTGTGTGTGTGTGTGTGTGTGTGTGTGTGTGTCTGTGTGTCTGTGTGTGTGTAGGGTATCCAAGTATAAACATGTATTTGTATACAGGTATAGAGATCAGATGCCCACCACAGATATCTTTCTCAATAACCCTCTATCTTATTTTTTGAGATAGCATCTCTAAATAAATCTGGAATTTACTAGTTTTGCTAGACATCCTTGGGACTTCATGCCTGCACTTTTCTGAGTCATCTCTTAAAACCTCGGTTTCCTCTTTTCTAAAGTGAAGTGGCTCCTGTGGGTGTAACCAAGACTACAGAATGTGTCTCAGAGAAAGGTCACAGCACAAAAGGAAAAGAAAATGCCCATCACAGAAAGTTGCAGGAGGACAGAGAAGGAAGACATTCTGCATTTGGAGAAATGTGTTACCGAGGCCCCACAGTCAGTCCTCAAAGCAAGCTGCAAGCTAACTGCATTCACAGAGCAGGATGTGCACCACAGAACCGCCCACATGCTCACGTGATGGACTTCACTTGTTTTGCTCAGAAGCCCTAGGGAGGGGGCAGCACTATCTCCATCATGTAGGAGCTAAGTTAAGTAATTTATTCAAAGCCACAGAACATATACAGTGTAGAGCCAGGAATGAAAATTGGGTCTGTCTGACTCCAAAGCCTGTGGTTTCCTGTTACACCAATCTGTGTCAAGTAATAATATCAACAATGATAATAATAAACGTCTTGACCCTGTCAAGTCCTGGGGGAGGCTGGCTGTGCTCCTGAAGCCTGCTTTCAGAAGGTCAGCCTTCCTCCACTCAGACTGGCTCCTTGCCCCAGCGTCTGTCCTGATGCAGGTGATCATCAGGTCTCAGTGATGGGCTTCCCCAGCTCCCAGCTTGATCCTTTCTTCCCCTCCCCAGCCCACTTGGAGTCTCCTTTTTGCACCCACACCCAATCTCATCACTCCCCTTGCTCATGCTGCCAAGATGGCGCCTGCTGCCAAGGTGGTGTCTTTACTCTGTCTTATTTTCCTGGAAAACTAAGACAAGGGGAATGCTTGGTCCAGAGAATGGAATATTTAATCCATGCACCCATTTTTCTGCTTGAGATCTCAGCACCTCTGGGAGCCTTATCTTGAGAACCCGGCCTGGCTTAGAAGTTCAGGGGCCTCCTTACATTAAGGTCACCAGTTCCTTGGGACTGTCTGTATCACTCAGTTAGCATCAGTAACAACCTCTGTTGGGTTCAATTCATCACATGACTGTCTTCTCCATCAGAGTTTGTTTTGAAAGAGTATGCATCTAGGGCTGTGAACCCCTGACACTTCATATGACCTCCATCACATTGTAGGAGCCCGATAAGCACTTCATTAGTAAATAAATGACTTGGTTCTACACAGCATGGGGTCCATCCATTCACTTATGACACAATTAACACAAAAGACAGTGTAACTATGCCCTGAACAATTTTCACTCAGCTCTGACCTTGGAATCAGTGAACTCATCTTAAGACAGTTTCTGGTGACTATGCTTCAAATGGGGATAATAATATAATAGGAATAGAATTTTTTAAAAGGGCAGTACTCAAAAAGTCAAAAGCTGAGTTTTATCTTCCAAAATTTGTGATGCCTTAGTTCATTCATGCAAATGCTGTTTCAATTATGATCATGACCTCTGCTCAATTTGAAGAAATGTCCAATTTGTTATCATCTTTCCTTCTATCATCTTAGGACCTTAAAAAAAAAAACAACTAATGCCTGTCTTCCACATTCCCCAAGTAATGGATACTACATTATCCAAAGTTTATTCAAACTTATCTGAACCTTTTGGGGCTAGAAATTAGGTGGGAACTGTTTTCTTCATGAGATTTCTAGTGCTTTTTGGCTTTGAACTGGCTGGAAATGAAACAAGAATAGCTTTTCTTGCGGTATTTTGGTTTCTCCTCCCAACCCAAACCAGGAAGTTCAGAGACGCACAAAAATTAAAAGAAAGGGGAAAAGTTAACTTTTTGAACTTCATACATGACTTAGGTTCGATTTCAGTTTGAGGCAAAGGTTCAGCTGAGAGTTCTTTGTATCCAAACCACTTGGCCCATCCACTGAAATCACTGGTAGAAGCACATATGGAAGGATATGGAGAACTGATAGCCTGTAGGGTCATTGTGTCAACTGCATGTTCTGTGGGAATACTGTGCTGAAGAAGTTCACAGGGTGGAAATTGTGGTAAGCACAAGATCCACAGAGGGCACACTCACATCTCATTATCTTTGCCTTTGCTTATCTGTCCCCCGTCATTTATCTACCTGCCACATCTAGCTAACTACTTACCATTTTGATCTTTTATCTACGTGTCACCTAACTATCATCTATATCTGTCTCCCATCTGCTTATCATCTTTCTTGATCACCTATTATTATAATACATAGCTATCTATCATCTTTATCTACCTGTTTATCACCTATCATTTATCCCTCTATTATATCTAGCTAACTGGCATCTGTTCTATAATTCTAACTGTCCATCTTCTATCATCTATTTGTATCTCTATTTATCTGCCGATTATCTGTGCCCATCATCTATTAATATCTATCTATCCATCTATCATCTACCTAGCTGCCAATCATATCTATGTTAATCTATCATCTTCCCCAACATATACTACATAATTATAACTCTAATAATATGACTGTTGTCTAACCTGAGTTTCTTATTTCATTCTTTCTTTGGGAAACCTAAGATAGGTCTGTTTTGACTACTGCACAAAACCCAAAACTGGGTGCTGTGCTGCTGATCTGGTTGGCTATAGTTAACCCAGAATCCCATGAGAATTTTTGCCTAGACTTTGAACAAGAACCAAATTCTGTGCACACACAGTCCATATAAACACAATTGGATTTCATGAATGATAGTGAAACCAAATTTGCTGTGAACTGTGAGGCATAATAGGTCAAGATATTTTTCTCTTAGTCTGTATGTCATACCTATAATCTTAGCACTGGAGAGCCTGAGGCAGAAAGATGAATATAAGTTTGAAGCCAGCCTGACCTACTGTATGAGACCACTCTCAATATTAGTCAAGCATGAAGTCATTTTTTCCACTAAAGAACGATTTTTGGGCCACTCATGTCCCACTCCAGAGGCCCACTTTCCAGTGCCTTAGGAACATCGGTCAGATCTGTCTGCAAATGATGGTGTTTCAATAAGAACTATGCTATCTGATGTTGGACTCTTCACTTAGTTTTAATACTCTTGCAAAAGTATGCTAATAATTATTTATCATTTGCCCAGTATATTGAGCCCTCCATCCAAAAGTCTGCTCACTTCCTTGCATGTTTTTATTTTGGGGACTTTGACCCGGGGTATAGTCCTGAAGTATTTAAGTGATACTATTTCAAGTATGCTTCAGTATTAATATTGTATTTCACATGACACATCCCTATGCACATTATTTGTAAATCATGCTAAAGACGTGTATCAAATATGTATTTTTCCACCTATCTATCTGTTCAAATGTTAAATAGCTACCACAGTAATTGATCTACCAAAACTTTTGGGGTAACTGGGGACCCAAAGGTTTAGTGATATTCTGAGATGTTTCTTGTGTTTAATGTAGGAGACCCTCTCAGAAATCATAAGTGCACTGTGGCAATGTAGGATAGATTACCAGCACTGGTCATGTCCTCTGAATATTTTAGAATAATCATATTCAATATAATGTACCTAACTAACCTGGCACAAACCCATCAGTGCCTTGTAGAGGGAGAAATGAAGGCAGTGGTAAGCAGATCTCAGCCAGTCATTTCTAGCTATTGCACAAGACAAAAGCTTCAGTAGAGTTTGGAGTTGTCTTAGAAGAAACAGGGTCAGTCCAAGGTCATGGTAGACCCTGCTCTTGACTATGGTGAGGGTAGACAGCTACTGGCCAACCCTTTGCTTCCTGGAGGCTCCAGGTCCCTTCTTGGTGGCCATGCTTCTAGACTAGCATCTCTGCCTCTGTGAAGAGGACAGGAGGACCTTCTCTAGAACTGCCTTCTGTGCCAGGAGAGCAGGATGCCAGGATTTTCAAGGAAAGTGGGATTTCCCTTGTGTGTTCTGGCTTACAGAATTTGTCTCATTCATTTTAGGAATAAATTGTCTCACCTTCTAAACAGCAGAATAGGCCAAGCTCAACAGTCAAAGGCTTGTTTCTCTCAGTGATTCTGAACACCTTGAGAATGGGAGTTAGGGGGAAAATAGAAATAAAGAACAAGGAGGCTGACTCGTCTTCCTGCAGAGGGCACTTCATCTGTCCACTGCTCATTTCCATTGTGAAAAAAAATATTATTTTGTTTAGAATATGAAGTGTTGGTAGGGTAACTGAATCTAAGACATCTTTATTCAAAATGGAAAACAGACAGTAGACGAACAAAGCAATGCCTCCACCCATGTATGGCTCAAATGCAGGCTATGGACAAGGTCCAGTCAGTGAAGCGTGTTCATAACATAGATGGATGGAGTGGTGTGCCCTTGTAAGCCTAATAGTTATATGAAGGTGCCCGAGATGTATGAACTCCTAGAAGCTCTCTGTCCAGCTAGCCTAGCCTACCTGATGAAATTCAGAGTGGCCATCTCATACAAAGACTGGAAGGCACATGAGGAAGGACACCTAATGTTATCCTTGGACCTCACACAAGTCAGGCAGAAGGGATCCTGACAGCTGAAGGATATTCGAGTCTCATAGGTAGTTAAGCTCTTGGGGACCTTCACTACTTTATTATGTGTTTCTAATACTGTCAGTTTATACTATCAATCAGGGGTCTCACTCCTCTCCATACATGTTTCTACATGTACATATGTGTTTGTTTGTGTAGTCCTGCAATCTGAATTTGTAGACACACAAAGGACTCAGAGTGAGTCCATAGGAGGTTCTACACAATGATCTACAGATACCAGAAGATGCCAAAATGCCAGAAATTAGTGAAGACAGAAACATGAGGATTATATGAAAGCAAAGAAATCATCTTGACTAGAACCAAAGACTTTTGATGTTTATCTTCTGGCAGATGAAATCAACGTGTCTGTTACTTCTTTCTCTTTATTTATTTTATGTATTATGAGTACACTGTACTCATCACGTCAGACACATCAGAAGCGGGCATCAGATCCCATTACAGATGGTTGTGATCCCATTACTATGTGGTTGCTGGGAATTGAACTCAGGACTTCTGGAAGAGCAGTTGGTGCTCTTAACCACTGAGCCATCTCTCCAGCCCCCTTTCTCTTTTGTAATGGAAAGAGTCAGATGGCAACCTTTTCTTCTGTTGATGTGATAGCTATCCCGATACCCCACAACTATGTAGCGGTATTTCCAGAGCACTTCAGGAAAGATGTTTTAAGAGAACTGTACTGCAAGATAAAAATGGATTTTAATGCTGTTTTGGAAACCAGGCACCATGTGCTTTGTCTAACAAAATATAGATTGTGGGGCTACTTTTAAATTAAGGACTAGCTCAATCAAGCCACTATTTATTTGCTTGCTTGTTTTCCTTTGTTGTTATGGAGATCAAACCCAGGGCCTTGCAAATACTAGACAAGCCATCAGCCACCAGGGACACTCTAGGTCTCCCAACAGTTATATGAGCAGTAAGTCCCTTGAAGACAAAGACATCCATAATTCCAAGACTCAGGAGGTAGAAGAAGGAAGATCAGAAGTTCAAGGCCACACTCCGCTACATAGCCATCCTGGACTACTTGAGATTCTGTCTCAAAAAACAAATAAACCATTAATACACATGATCTTAACACACTATTAAGCAGCCCATCTTAATAGTGACAGAAGAGACCAGAAGGGTTGAGGAGTCTTCCCTGCCCCCTGTAAACTGCCCAAGCTGGGTTCAGATGTCACTTCTGTCCTTTCGCAGAGAAGCTTTTCATAAATAAATCTAAGCTACACATTTTCAGAGTTTGGTCTTTCTGCTGCGTAAGGGAACAGTGTTCTCTGTCTCAGGAGAGCTGGCTCGCTGTCCCTCTTCACCATGTCCTGATTTTGTTGGAGGTGGTGCGGTGGCTTCTCTGATTGTGAAGAGCGAATGCAGAACCAGTGGCCATGTTGACACACCCAAGTGTGTGGTGTGTGGTGTGCTTGCTTTCAGCTAGCAGGCTGCATGTAAAAGATCTCACATGGATTGGTCCAGAAGGACTGTGTGGACATCTCAAAAGCCCCAGTGAGTCTCAATTATACAGTTCCATGTGGCACGAGGACCTGGGATGCATCCCAGGAATACCAGGCTATCTCCAGAGCTCTAAGTCTCACTACTGAGGACCTCCTCTCACAGAAGCAGGAGAAACTATGCAAGCTGCCAGGTAATCCTGCCCAGCCAGAACACTAATGAACCTCAATAATGACCAGAGCTGAAAGACAGTGCAAGATGGCACTTACATCTTGAGGGTAACCAACAGTCACCTAGATTTACAGCCCATTCAATAGTAGGGAATCCGTACCTGCTGCTGAACTTAGCTGACCCGTAATGGCTGGTAAGGCCATAGAACTTACAGAATGGGACCACCCCCACTTTTCTAAACCAGGATCAGTTCTAACTGCAATCTACGTAAGTATCTTCATACACAGCTCTCACCCCTCCCCGAAGAAGTGTCTTTTTTATAATAGACTGGGATAATTTTCTATATAAAAATAATTTTCTATATAAAAAAACCAAAATTGGTCGAAATGCAGAGACCAGCTGTTGGTGGAGTCCCCATCCCCAATTAATTTAGTCCCTGCGTCTAAGGATCAAGGAACATCATGGAAGAGGGGGAAGAAAGGTTTTAAAAGTCAGAGGACCAAGACCTGTGCTTGAAAATAGGTCTCTGAGGGGATAGGGAAGACTCAAGGGTGTGTGCATGGAAAAGTGAAGCCAGGATTTGGGGGAGGAGTAGGTGTGAATTTAATCAAGATACATTGTATGAAAATCTCAAAGAGTTAACAAATCATTGTTATTTTTTTTTTAAATTCCAGGACTAAATTCCCAAGCAGGCTGAAAGGTCTAGGAAAGTTCGCAGACAATCATTTATAACATAATAATTACCACCTTACTGTGGGATAACGGCACAGGCCATTTGTTTTATACCTGGAACACCAATGAGCTGTGTACATGTTGGTGAATGATTCTGTTTCTTGTTGCTGTTTTATGGAATCTGGTGAGTAACCTGTCCGATCTTTGCTGTCTTTCACTCCCCCCGACTCTTCTACCCCATCAACAGCAGACAAGCTGTCACTCCAGTGTGTGTGTGTGTGTGTGTGTGTGTGTGTGTGTGTGTGTGTGTGTGTGTGTAAGGGGGAAGGTATCAGCTTCACCACAGATCAGATGCAGCATACAGAGGTCACAGGGGCAAGGGCAGTAGCCACAGCTGTAAGTTCACACCACTCTGACTCCCAGAAATCACCATAAGCCCTCAGTCATAAATCAACGGGTGGAAGAGGCCAGCACAGATCCCCTTGGGTCCTTGACAGAGCTGAACACAAGGTGTTCCTTAGAGCTTTCTGTGAAGATGATCACTGACTCTTTGGGAAAGTCAGTTGGAGCAAATGCTTGGTTCTGCTGCAGGAAGAACATTGATTTTCACAGAACACAGCAGGCTTGTGCAATGGGTTTAGAACCAGGCCTTCAAAGAATTAGTGCCAAATCCTGCCTTCACAGGCCTAGTAAACATAGATTTTAGCTTTCTAAGTTTAAATTTCTTTATCTGTGAAATCTGAAGAGCAGTGTCCCAAGGAAACCTTGTTGTGAGAATGACAGTTCTAATCCCTGTGAATGAAGCTGGTTCCTTGTTCTTGTCAGGTGAGCTCTCTACTAAAAGACTCCGAAAGCATATGACATCACCTGGCAGGCTGGCATCTCCTCTCTGCCCCACCCCCACTGTGATGTACAGCCTCTTGCAATCCTAGCACCCGATAAGATGCTTCGAATGGTTTTGATTTTATTTCATGCCACAGGGTTGTCTGTATTTTAAATAGAATCAACAATTTCATCCTAGTTCAACTTAATTCCACAAATATCTATGGGAACATACCTGTGGTGGTATGGGGTGGGGGTGGGGGGAGAGAAGCACATGGAGCTCACTGTAGGCCAACATCCTGAAGAGACTCCTCCCAAGGCTCCCTTGCGTTCTCCCTCCCCCCTCCCTCCCCCTTCTCCCTCTCTCTCTCTCTCTCTCTCTCTCTCTCTCTCTCTCTCCTACAGCCCCCTCTCCTCCCTCTCTCTTCTCCCTCACCTCTTTCTGTCCCCCCAGTCAGGCTGGGCAGGTTATCAAATGTGGTGGAACAGCCACTGGAACTCCAGTCTCCCACGGGGCATCAGCTCTCAGAATACCTGTTGCCTGAGCTCAGTTTAATCCAGCTAAGAAGCTGTAGACCTTTATCCTCTCCCAGAGTCAAAAAATAGTTTGTCTTCCATTGAATTTAAGAGAGTGAAAAAAAAAGGTAAATCTATATTGCTCCATAAACATTGCCTTGAAAAGTCAGTTCCAACTCTGGGCAATTTTCTGTAATCAAGTGTACTTAAGTGAAATTTACATTATCATTGCAACAGCTGCCATGGAAACGATTCTTTTAGCCTACAGCTATTAGAACCACCCTGGTGCCTGAACTCGGTTGTCAGCACTAAGGGAAGCAATTTAATCAGTTTCTTTTCAGTTTTTTTCTCCTCGGACACTCGGCTCGGCTCCTATTAACGCTTCTGCCTCCTGTTTTGTTTTCCTTTCCTGACTCCTGAAGTTTGCCTCTGAGTGGAAATGAAAACAATGTCAATAATGAGAAATTTTAGCTTGTGGCTAAAAATATCCCAGGCCTCAGCAGGGGAGGCAATCTCTCAGCCACTTGCAACAAAGATGACCTCTGCCAGGCTTGGCCTCGATCTGTTAGTGAGCTTTTTCCCTGGGCTCAAAAACAAACAACCAGTTCATCTGGCCTCCCTCCTTGAATGGAGGCAGGGAACGTTCTGTACAGGAAAGGCTTTTCCCAACCAGAGTTGCTTTTAATTACAGGTGCCCAAGTGGCCCAATTTTAGTGTTTTTCAGCCCTGAGAACTCAGCACATCAAGGTTATTCATAGTAGGGCAGTAGAACGGTTTATCATCTTAAAAATAAAATCATACATTAAATCTCTCTCTCACAGGGATGTATTTTCATGGTAGAAGTCACCAAGTAAGCAGAAGCTTGGAAGTGAATCCTAAGTCCAGAAAAAGTCTTTTTAAAAATCCCCTTCCTGTCTTTAAGCCTGGAAGTAAAGTATACATGGCTGACCCAGCACTCTGAAATATGAAACAGCATGGTCTCCTTGCCCTAGGTATCACTACTGTTTGGAAGCAAGCCATGCTCCCTCTTAGAAAGAGAACCTGAGCAAAACACCAGAGGGAACTGTGAGGATTAAACCCAGAGGCTCCTCAGGGTCTCTTCAGACTGATAGCTAAGCTCCCATAGCAAGGACAGCGAGTTCATCCACAGAACTGCAGGACATAGTCAGAGGTCCAAAACTCCACCATCTTTCTGCAAAGCAAAACGATGACTCCTAGGGTGCCTGATGTTAGGAAATGTAATCTGGATCAATTCCATTCCAGTGTAGCCAGTCCTATGGGCTTTACCATCAATAAATCCAATGCTCTCCCAGGATGGTGTTCCATGGACTACAGTAAATTGTGTGCATGGATTTGAATGGAACAAAGGAGGTATCCATCACCCACTGATGTGTGCCACGCTGAATCCAGTTCTCCAGTTCTCCATGGTGCTTGCCCTTGGTGTGTGTGGTATTTTCTGAGATGCTGAGCTCCTGCCTGCCTAGGGAAGTCAGTTACCCTGACCCAGAGACCCTCTGATCTTCCAGCTCTCATTTGGCTGTACCCCAATCCCTGGTGGAGTGCAAGCTGTGCTGGAAAGATGCCCAAGGTCTATTCCCCATAAACATGCTGTGCAGCATTCCTCCCTCCCTTGCCCTAGTGGATTGTCCACCCCACGCCGCTGTTCTTGCAGGGTACTTTGGAAAGGTCTGACTTGAACTTTCTTTTTATACTCCCTTAAAGGTCTTGTTCTACTCTGAAGAATCAGGAACTCCCCAGCTTTGTGATTTTCTGTGCGATCTTTTTATTAACTTATTCTTGGTATAGTTAAATTTGATCATTAGTCTCAGTGAATTAAGAAACATGTAGTGCATTAGAGAAGCACACTTGTGTGTGTGTGTGTGTGCGCGCTTCCAGAGATGATTAATTGTGGGGGAGACCAACTCTGAATATGGTCTCAGACTAAATAAAAATGAGAAAAAGTAAAAGCCAGTTAAGCATCATCATTCTACTTTCTGGGCTGCCTGATCCACCAGGATGTGAGCAAGGCATCTTGTGTTCCTACTGCCAGGCCTTTCTCACCATGATGGACAGTACCTCCTGATCTGAACCATGAGCCAAAACGCCGCCTTCCTAACTTGCTACCTATGCTACAGGCATTTGACCACAGAAAAAGAAAAGCAACTGATGTACTCTGGGAGGAAGAGAGAGGTCTGTCTCTGCCCTAACATGGGTCTTCAGCATCACATCACACAACAAAAGATTAGAGGACATGAAGACCAAGCACCTTTACTATCTTGCTTTCCTCAAAGAATTATTGTTACAAAACTACAGAAGAGGGTGAAGAGGGGAAGTGCTAGATGAGAAATACAAATTTTAAGGATAGAAACATTGTGTTTACGTCAGGCAACATTGTCTCACCGTACCCTCCCAGCTGGCCTAGGGCTCACCATAAAGTCCACACTGGCCTTGAACTCACAGAAATTCCTAAGCCAAAGCTTCCTGCTTGCTAAATAGCGGTCACGTTCCACAATACCCAAAATGATTTTGGCTTTTCTTTTTTAAATTTAGGATACATCATCCACTCAACTTTAATTTTTTATTTTCATTCTTTTGTCCTTTTCCATTTTTTATTTAACGAATGGCATTAAACATGGGCATCAGATTTGCAGTGGCGACTGTAGACGCTACCCAAAGCCATTTGGGTTTTCCTTACTGTCCTGTTGTTCCATTTCCTTGTACCCATCCCAGTACTTTACGATCCTTTCCCTTCTATTACATGATACAGCCTGACTTCACAATAAAGGATATAGGGATGTCTGTGAATCTATTGCAGCTAACCTGCTGATAAGGGAACCAAGTTCTTTACACATAACTCTGATTCCCTAAAGCTTAGAGAGCTTTCTAAAGGAAGATGTGGTCCAGTCAACCTCACACCCACTAAAACCTTCTCTGCTCACTCATCTTCCCTGAAGTCTATAATCTCCATGGTGACACCATCCCACCCCCTTGTCTTGTACCATCTTATCCCATTATCCATTTGGTTCAAGGGTAGGATTTCTCTTTTTAAAAGTATTGTAAGATATGTAAGGGCATACAATGAAAGTTTAAAAGTAAGGTCAACCTGAACTACCTGAAACTAAAGCTAAAAGCAGGTGTTTTAGTAAAACAAACAAACAACTTACTCAAGACTTTGAAGAAAACAACAGAGTCATGTTAACTATCACATAGCTTGACCATTGGGTACCGATAGATTTGGGAAAGTCCAGTGGTGGGTGCTGGGGATAAAAAATGATGCTCTCACGAAATTTATACACCAGTAGCATCATGCAGACTGAGCAGGTTCTATCTATATATTTAGGAATAGATAAATACACACATATGTGCATAAAAATAATTAATGAAAAAAGAGGTCATGAAATTGAAAGAGAGTAGGGAAGGGGTGTATGGGGAAGTTGGATGGAGACAAGTGAAGGGAAATAATGCAATTATATTATAATCTCAAAAAAAGAGTAAGCTTTAAAGATTGTGCTTTTAGCCAGGCATGCTAGCACATACCTTTAATTCCAGTATATGGGAGGCCAAGGCAGGTATATTTCTGTGAATTTGAGACCAGCCTGGTCTACATAGTGAGTTTCAGGATAGCCAGGGCTATGTAGAAAGACAAAACCAAACAAACTCCAAAACAAATAAAAAACAGATTCTGCTCTTGAACAAGTCTATTCAGGGAGACTTAGAAGCATCGGGGCTTTGGTGAGCGTGGCCAAGTGCCTGTTCATACTCTCTCACCACACAAGCCCTTCTGTGTTTTGCCCAAATATGGTTCAGGAATACAACTGAGGTGGAGGCCTGGCAAAGGCAGCAGTCCTCCAGTCTCCCCCCAGCTCATGCACTGGGCACCATAGCAGCACCGTGCCTTGCTCAGCGTTACTTACATCTTTGAAATATGAAATACATTTCTCCTTGTCTCCCCTACTGGGAAAGATTAAGAAAGAGAAGGGATGTTTTCTTTTAAAAAGCAAGTATCTCAACTCGGGAGTATATCAGAATTGTTTCCTTCCGAACCTGTGAATTTTCCCCTCTTTTATACAAACAGATATTAGACTACATCCTTCATACTTATTTTCCAAACTAATTTGGTTAGAAATTATGAGACTGAAGGCTGCACTACTCAGTGTGACCTTGGCATGTTCTGTGGTTAAAGAACAGGCTACAGTAAGAAAATCACCCCTTCAAAAAAAGGGATTGGCTCCTTCCACTTTTTAAAGAAGAGTCATCCAGTGTCTCTTGAGTAGAAGAAAAATCAATAATGCATTTCAACCTACCTCTACAATTTTGCAATTACATATACCCTATTCTAGTAGTAAGAATGGCACATGGTGGGGAAGAGAGTATAGCTGCCACCTTTGTTTACCCAGCAGCCAGTTCTTCTTTGCTAATAGGACTCTATATTTTATTTATTTTATTTTTAGAGGGGGCAGTCAGAATGTGCATACTTTTACTCAATGAGTCATAAAGTTTTTAAATTTAAAAATTGTTTTATGTATATGCAGGTGTACACCTCCATCGTGTGTGTGTGTGTGTGTGTGTGTGTGTGTGTGTGTAGATTAGAGGACAACTTACCAGAGTGGGTTCTTAATTTCCCCTCTGTTAAGGCAGTGTCTCTCTGCGCCGTGTTAAAGACTCCAGGGTAGTCAAAAGGAGCTAATAAAATATCTATGGAAGAGCTACACAGATACCAGATATGCCCTTAGAGCAAAAACTTTCACAGTTCCTTTGCTCTTAATTTGCTGATGGTCAAAATCATGATGCAGTGAGCTCCTGTTGGGTGTGAGGTTAGAGTTCTGTAGGCTCATCTGCTGACCTGCTGACAGTCTTTTTGGTGAGAGATGTGTCTCTTAGCTAGGCTATCGCTCTTTTCTTCAAACTGTGCACGTGACAGGGAAGGTCCATCCGAAAGCAGCCTCTCTACGTGGTCTGCTTGCTGTGTGGGCTGCTGAGGCTGTTGGTTTTCCCATGTGTGTCTATTCGTGCATTTGTGCCGGGAGGTGTTCAAGTGAGTGCTTTTGTGTGGAGGTCAGAGAACAACTCTGCGTGTCTCTCATTCCTCAGGCACCTTCCATTTTCATTTGAGTCAGGGTCTCACATTTGCTTGGAATTTCACCGAGTTGGCTCGGCTGACTGGCTTACAAGTTTCTACCAGTTCTTGCCACCCTGCCTTGTCTTGCCATGATGGGATTCCAAGCACATGTTGTCATGTCCAGATTTTTATGAGTTCTGGGGAACCCAGACTCAAGTCCTCACACTTGCGTGGCCAGTCCCTCGTTCTCTAGCTTTCTGAATTCAATAAATCGGCTTATACTCACTGAGTTCTCGTACAGACAGGGAAGTTACCAAACTGTACCTTTTTACATATCAAAAGCCAGATAATCCTGAAGACCAAAATCCAAAACATTTCCCTTCCTACAGTGATCTGAAAGACTGCCATTTCAGGGCCACGAACTGCGTGGTCCGACAGACGGTCCAAGGACTCTGACCAACCACTGTTACGTAGAAGACATCGGAGCACAGTCTGATAATCAGCCCTTTGAGAGTAACTGCCTTATTATTCAGAATTCCATCAGCTCTGGTCAACGCCAGTCTGCTGTCCACAGCTTCCGCGTGTTCCAAGCAGTGAAGGACGGAAGCACCCGGAATAAGGCTCATCACGGAGGGCTTGGATGCAGCTGCCTCCCCCACTGGCATGCAGCTTAAAGGTGTCCATTAACGAATTGAGCTTTCCTGATTGGCAGCTCCCGAAGCCACATCTCACTTCAGCTTAAGAGGAAAATACACAGCTTAGGGTGGCCATCAGTCCCAATCTGTCTGAGACAAAGCATTTCCCACCAGGGAGGAAGTTCAGTGCTAACACTGGAATAGTTAGTTACAGGCAAGTTGGTAATTGATCTCCCATAAAATATTGTATTAAATTGTGTGCGTGCCTGTGTGCTTGAACTAGGGTGTTGCTGGGCTGGGTGCACAGGGAAGATACTTGGTATGCATGGAATTCAAGCACAGAACAAAGCAGCTTATTCAACTACGGAAACAAACTGGGGGTTCTTCAACTTGTTGCTGACTGTGCCTCCAAATACTCCGCCTCATTCTGGGTGTGTACTTCATTTTCTTTTGCTCCAGCTTTCTCTTAAGGCAGAAACCCTAATGAGATGCCTGCCACTAACTGACACTTGAGTTCCAAGTCAGGCACACAGTGTGACAGTATAAGGAGAGAACCGCAAGTTGCCCTCTGACGTCTGCTTGTGCACTGTGACATATGAATACATGCAAGCAAGTAAACAAATAACCACATGGAAGTAACTTTCGAAAACTCAGTGGAGTTTTAGAATTCAATTCCACATAACATGCACTCTTCAGGGCTCCTATGTGAGTCCTTCAGTGTGTCCTGCTACATTTCGGTGTCTGAGAATATTTTTTAAGTGAAGAAGTAGGATCCTCAAAAATGCTCATATTGACTCCTGATGTGTGCCGCGATCTGAAACCGCCCATCGATAAAATTCCCGACTGCGTTGTCTGTAATCCATAAACTTTGCTGCAGAATGAGATCCCACATGGGCACCTTGTTCCGGCACATCGAGGCCAATGCAGACAGGTGCAACTAATCTTCCTGACCTCAGTCTGATCCTGATTGTCCTTCACGTATCCACCTTGACTTCTTAAATGTTAGACTAACCAGTTCTAGAGCGACTATGTGATTCATGTACGACAGAGACCCCCCCCCCATCACCATTTGGAAGCTCTGACTACTTCAATGACAACCTTAAGGACTTCTTGGTCTATCTGAAATTCTCGATGTGAGATGTCCTCTAAATTGTTAGCTGTGTTTTATAAAGAGACAACAGTGCTCCCTGGAATTAGCAAGCCACCCTCAAAATTAACAAGAAATGCACAAAGCGTTAGCTGATTGCACACTAGCAACTGCTTGGAGGCGGTGAAGTAATTCATTGTTTAATCTTCCCTAACGATCTTTCAGCAGAACCACAAACATATATTTAAGATTGTTATAACTGTAAATGGAACTGTGTTGTTGTTTAATCAATAATTATCAACCAGGGAGCTGTCAGTGAATTTTGCTCACTGGGTAGAAGACATTGCTCAGATTCCCCTATTTATGGGGCTTTTACCCTAAAGAATTATTGATTATTGATTATTACCTTATTGATTATTTTGCCTTTGTATTTCCTTCACTGATCCAGATATAAGATTTTTCTACTTATCATAGCATAAAAAATTTTCCAGAAATTTCTTATTGTTTTGACTCTGCTCACATTATCCCAGCATATCTTTCTGACACCATATTCATGTTAGTAAAATGTCCTTTAATAACAGTGTTGCCTCTCAGAACTTAATGTTAATAAATCTTGAAGCTTTATTTAAAAGAAGGGGGCAGAGTCCTGGCCTATCCTTTCCCACCTCTCCCCAGATTTCAACTTTGTAGGTTTGTCCTTTGGTGTGTAGATTTTTACCTGTAAATCACAAGATTTACTAGCATTTCTGCCTATAGGAATTCAGTTGTAGCTCTTATTCTAATTTTTCAACATAAAGGCTTAGAAATCTTACATCTTGACTTCAACCTTATTGCCCACATAAGTAACTTCCTCCTTCCAGTCCAGCCCACAGAGCTGTGATTTGTGGTTACACCCGGATGCCAGGCACTGCTCGAATGGCTGTATAAGTATTATTCACAGATGATCTATGAGAAATGCTATGCTCAGATTTGTTTCTGCTTTGTGTGTGTGTGTGTGTGTGTGTGTGAGAGAGAGAGAGAGAGAGAGAGAGAGAGAGAGAGAGAGAGAGAGAGAGAGAGAGAGAGAGAACCGGTACACACATGTTTAAAACTGCAGGTGGATCATACACACACACACACACACACACACACATACACTTTTTTTTTTTTTGAGGCAAGGTCTCTTGTTGTCTTGGGGCTTCAGCACACTCGAGGCATCCGCCTGTCTCGACCCCTGCAGCACTGAGCTTATAAGCACACGTCACCACAGTCACCTAGTGTTTTACACAGACTCTGAGCACTGAACTCAGACCCTGTGCTTGCAATGGCGAGATCTTTACTGATGCGGTTGCCTCCTAGCCCCGTATATATCTGCTGTATATACAACAATTTCTTCCCCTGGGGTTAGTAGCTCTCCAGGATTGCTTTGTTATGTATTAATCTACGTACCTCTACGGTTGTGTTGCTCTGTTAACTTGGTTAACCAGTGAGCTGTATTCCCAGAATCCCCACTTCTCCCTAGTTCCGGGTTAGGATCAGTCCAAAGAGATGCTCACCACTCTGCCTCTACAGTGACATCAGGTCACCACCAGATGGCAGCACAGAGAAGAGCTTCCTGGGGCTTTCTGAGCATAACCCACCTCAGGGGCCTCCTGGTATTCAGATTCCCAGCAAGACTGGTGAGGGCTGGCTGACACACAGCTCTGACTCTTCCCTGCTATCCAGACTTCCGGTCTAGCCTTCTCTTCTGCTCCCAATCTACGCCCATAATTATCCCTCAACACCCACAGGAATTGTACTTTCCACAAATGAGTCCTAACTGTCATTTTGTTGCTTATTCGTCCAAATCTTGAGAATTATAAACTCTTCTCGATGTAAACGCATGTTTAGGGTGATTTTTTTTTAAATCTCTGTACCTTTTAGCTGGTTGTTTTATTTTTTAGGGAACCCCACTTGGGCCCTCCAGATTTGTCACTGGGGCATCATGCCCACGTTCCATTGAGAATTCCTCTCCAGCTCTATTGTGGAAACTTACTTAAACCTCTCTAACAGATTCTGTGTCTTCCTTTACTTGATAATTTCTTGTTCTGTGATCTGGCCACTTCTGTTTGCAAGTTAACTATTGATCTTGCCTCCTTGGGGAAGTTAAACCTGTTTCCTGGAGCCTCGGTTTCTTCTGTTTCTTCATGTCCTGTCCTGTCCTGTCCTGTCCTGTCCTGTCCAAGCAGGGATCCGGAGGTTGAGCACAGCCAGGGCTCTCCTGGATCTGGCTAGCAGAGAAGCAGACTTGGTGTCAAGTGAACGAGCTGGCTACAGATGTTTGAGTTTTGATGTCTGGTTTTGTTTTGCTATGATTGATTTTTTTCAGAGTCTCACACAAAGATTTAGGAACTCATGTTTGTACCCTGAGCAATCTCACTCAATTAAGAGAATATTTATTCACACTCACAGTGCCCATGAGAAATGGTCTTTAGTAGTCTGTGGAGTGCATCCTCTCGGGTGGTATCCAACCTGTGTGTGGCAGCACACTCTTGTAAGCCAAGGAGGAGGAAGCAGGAGGATCTAGACTGAAGGCCTGCCTAGATAAATACCAAATTCACCAAGACCCTTTCTCTAAAACAACACTGAGGGTATAATTCTGTGGTAGCATACTTGCCTAACATGCATACCCCTCTGGATCTAATGCCTAGTGGCACACACACACCCACAGTCAATCTATTAAAAGCCATATTTCATTTGTAGTTTCTTAATATAAAAGACACTTGTACATGTATGGGGAAAACAATTGGAATTTAAAGTCCATGTGAAAATGTGCACCCTTGCCTAAGGATGTGTATAAAAATGCTATTTAAAGGAAAGAGATGGATCTGTTCCCTGACACAGCAATCCTAGGATCTAGTTTTCTGAAAACTTAAGCATTTCATAAAAACTCTATATGTTCTATACTAAAAGGTTTGATACACTCTTCACATAACTGCATATTTAATTCCTATTTTCATCTCTTTATGTCCTTACTGTTTGTTTGTAATTGAAGTCTTAGACATTTCCTATAAAGAGCAGTTCATGAAATTGAGTGTTTATTGAAAAATCCAAAGGGGGGGGGAACATGTCCTCTCTGTGTTTGCTTATGAAGTGCCAAAGTTTTAAGTTGCCAAAGTTTGCCAACTTTCAAACAGATACCAAGCTTAGGTCAAGGTCCGGACAGAGGATGTGATTGAGCAGGAAACACCCTGTTCTTGCTGACAAGATCCTTGGAAACTGATAATGGAGATACACTGATAGTCAAAACTTCGTCAAGAGGACGCACACCCGAGGCAAACAACAGAAGAAAGCAGGCTGGTGTGGAGCTCATACTATCCCCAGCACTCAGGACGTAAGGCAGGAGAATTACCACCACGTTGAGGCTGGTCTGGTCTAAATACCAAGTTATACATCAGCCTGGACTACACATTAAGACTCACTCTGAAAAACAAAACAAACAAACAAATGTATTACAAAACTCAAAAGGAATGGTTTGCAGTGACTCTGATTTCAAGGTTTTGCAGTTCCTTAGCCTGTGGTAGGGAATCGTAGGATGGTGAGAGCTGACCTGCTCACCAGGAAGTGAGAGACAGAAAGAGGGGGGAGATGGGACCAGGGTCCCCAAATCTCTTTCAGTTCACACCTTCAATGATCCCTAAGTCTCCCATGAGACCACATCTCCTAAAGTTTATAGCTCAGAATGTAACCCATGGTCACAGACATAAAAGGGGGTTTAATTTCACAATGGAAAAGGTTGAAGACCATGTTCTTATAACTATAAGACATTCTAGAACAGACAAAAACTAAAGCCAGCAAAAGGCCAGTGAGTTTCAGGGATGTAGTGGGAGAAAAAAGTGAAGTGAGGGGTATTTAGGGTGATGGAACAACCTTGTATGCTGTCTGTTAAAACCCAGAGAAAGAATGACTCCTCAAAATAAGTCTACACTGATATTCTAGTCTACCTAATAGCTGCTAGGTAGAAGAAGTCTCATGGCTCTACCATGATAGGGATTTTGGACATGTGTCCATACCCAGCTAAACTAGGCATTTTGCTAAACTAGGATAAATAATATGAATAGGAAAGGTAGAAAAAGCCAAGCCAAGGATAACTCCATCTCCTTACCAACTGGACAAATGATGACACTTCCTGTAAAGATTAGGGGCACAGATATCCATCAGTTCTAGGGGAAAGATGACAGTGTGCTTCCACTAAGTTTCCTGAGGTTTCATTCACTCACGTGGTAATGCCAGCAGGAAGGAACTTGACAATGTGAGCTGAACTTCTCTGGAGGATGGTACTAGAGACATAGTTTTGACATCATCACTAATGGAAATACTATTAAAATTAGGAAGATGGATTTACCATTAAAAAGAAAAATAATAAAGGTGTTTCCATTCTATCTCAGAGGAAAAGGGTTCATTTACGTCCTATAAAAATATAGTTACTCTGGAAAGCATCATGGGAGGGGCACATTAGAACAAAGTATACATATTTATGGAAATACAGGGGTCAAGGAGATGACTCAGCAGTTGAACAGTAGCTATCAACACAACAGACCTGGGTGTGGGCCCCAGCAACCACATGGTGGCTCAACAACTCCAGTTCTAGAGGTTCTGGAACTCTCTTTTGGCCTCCCCAGGCATTACACACATGCAGTACACATACAGGCAAAATACCCATGTGCATAAAAATAAATCTTAAAGATGTCATAAAAATGACATATTAGTTTGTATCCTGACTTAAAATTATTAACAATAATAATGATAAATTAAATCAAGAAAGGAAAATGTAAGAGCTTAGCAGAGTAAATACTTGAAGGTGATAGAAGAGCAGGAATTCTGGTTTTCCTGACTACAGAGTTTACTATTTCTGCCACCAATACAAAGTGCTAGCGAGGTTAATATTCTCTGGAACAGAGTTTGGCAACAGAGAAAGGATGTGGGCAAGAAAATAGAGAAAGGATTCAGAGGGAGGCATTCAATTAAGTGGCCCAAATCTTCATTGTGCGTAAATATCTAAAACTATAAAAAGAAAAGTGTTAGAAACCTTTAGGCATCAATATAATCCTACTTCCACAATAACATAATTGTCTTTTGTGGAAACAATGCTGAGAGTCACTGGGAGCATCCTGCTATCAGGAATGATGTCAAAAGTGAATCTCTCATTATGGATAGATGTTCCATTAAGATAAGAACCTAGAAGCCCAGGAATGGCATTCCAAAGGATGTTTTATTTTTTTCAGATGCAATTTTATTATGTCAAACAAAAGTCTCGTTCAAGTCAATATTGTGAAAAATTTTCACATTTAAGTTTGAAGTAAAAGACAAAGACTAAAACCACAAGTCTAAGATTATCATAATCTAGAGACAATATAAACAAATCAAGAAGAAACTTATCTTCTGTATTAGCCGTCATATTTTTATTAGTCATTACTAATGTGTAAGATGATGGTATCATTGCTGAGCTAGCCCCAATTCCAATGACTAAACCCTCACTGGCTTTAATAGCATTTTGGCAGATTCTTTTGGATTTATATAAGAAATGAGAGAGATATTTTTTATGACTTCACCAAATCATTTTACTCTTGGATTCACATTTAGCTAGGCTAATCAGCATAATACCCCACCGACAAACATACAAGCTAACCTAACCTAACCTAGATATTTCCTAGCAGATGTGGCTGCAGGCTAACCTAGTTAGATGTTTCCCCACAGGTGTGCCTGTAGACTAACCTAGTAAAATGATTCCTCATAAGTGTGCCTAGAGGCTACACTAACCCCTATGACGGGTTTACCTAGAAGCTTCTCCCGGCAGATTTTACGTTGGCAGCTAACACTAACCATCACCCATTGAATGGCAAGGCCCAGAGTTTTCCATGGGTGATGGCAGAGCTCTCGTTCTCAGAATGACTCAGTGAACCAGAAGAGAGCCCTCTTAGCTAACCCACACTGTCCTGAGATGAGAGCAAGAAAACTCTGGGACTATTTGTTACAGCAGCTAGCCAGCATAGCTCACCTTAACCAATACAAAATTTAACATAAACTCTTGAACATTTTAAAAAGAAAATTCAGATGTTACTAAAAGGCACAGGGGAGCTATACCGTATTGCAGATGTAATGTTATAGATAATTATAAAATTAGCCTGCAGATTCGTGCTATCCGAACTAAAATCCTGAAATAACGCATCATAGAAGTGCAATGCTAAAACCAGAAAATCAAGTGAGTCACAATAGCTTAGAAAACTCAGGAAAGACCAAGAAAGAGGAACACCTGCTCTAAAAACGTTCATCGGCTGCACAAATCCTAGCCTGAGGTAGATTTTCAGAGGAGGAAAGGAGCCTGACACCCCCTAGCCTTGCCTTCTCCTTGGAGGCTTCTATTCCAAACGCATTCAGATGTATCCCACAATGCTGCTGAAGGGTCTGCCTGGCTCATGGTCACTACCCCACTCCTCCATGCTATCAGATGATGTTAGGGATTTCCCAGCAGTCACAGGGAACTCGGCATCTGTATTCCTCCTCACTGTGTAATACTCGGAACAACTGATACCGTTCTTCAAATTAGGAGTGTGGAAGAGATCCAAGTTAAATGTTTAAGATGAGATGATTACCCTGCCTTTATGCTGTCGGGAAACAGCAGCTAAGGCATTTCCACTCCCAGGCTGCTGGGCACTGGCTATAAAAGTCTGAGACCTGAATTCAACCCAGAACCCATGTAAAGTCATGAGGAAATAACTGATTTCACAAAGTTGTCCTCCGACTGCTTCAGAGGACACACCGTGCTAATAAAATTTTTTTCAAGAGATATTTTCTTGATATAAAATAAAACCTAGGAAATAAGTAGCAGTTTGCTGTTACAGAAACATTTGAGCCATGATGTGTTGTGAGTCATAGTAATATTCTCTGTATTTGAGAAGAACTTCCTATTCAGGTGAAGCAATTGTGGACAACTACTGTAAAATTGTGGCTAGTGTGTAACTTTTAAAGAGCAACAAATTAGGGGCTGGGGAAGCAGCTCAGTTGGTAAAATGGTTGCCATGCAAGCATGAGAATTTCAGTTCAATCCTCGGGTGCATATTAAGAAGCCAGGCAATGCACTAGAGATGGCTCGGAGAGTCAAAGTGCTTACTGCTCTTGCAGAGGACCTGGTCAGTCTCTAGCACACACATGGCAGCTCAAAGGCCTATAACTCCTGTTCTGGTATCTGTCATCCTTTTTGGTACCTGCATTCTCATTCTCTCTGTCTCTGTCTCTCTCTGTCTCTGTCTCTCTCTGCCTCTCTGTCTCTCTCTGCCTCTGCCTCTCTCTCTCTCTCTCTCTCTCTCTCTCATCAGTTCTAATGAACTCAGGAAGGTGACTACGGGACAGTCCCTGAGGCCCAATGACCATCCAGTTTAGCCTGTTGGTGAGTTTCTGGACCACCAACTGTTTTAAACAAAAAAGGATGTTCCTGGGAAGCAAAAGTCAAAGTTGACCTCTGCCTTCCACATTATGTGCACGTGTGTGCATCTACACACTCATATACAGTAATGCATAGGAGTGCATGTAAGGGCAAGAGGAAGAATCTCTACATGCTATCTCTTAACAAAGTTGGTTGCAGCAGAAGGTCTTCAACAGCAGAGTACCCTGCTGTAGTTTTAACCAAAGCATATCAGGATCCAGAGAAAGGAAACAACCACAGCTGAGCCTGGCCATCCTGGCACACTTGAGGGGTAAGGGTCAAGGGCTAGGATGTACTCATGAAGTTCACAGTCCAGAGATGCAAGCTTAAAAAGAGATGCAGACAAGATCCCAGAAGGTCCCCTTCTCCATCACCTGACCACATCACTAAAGTGTGATTTACAGCTGTTGTTGCCACCCAGCCCATAGTATTAGTTATTAAAACATGCTCACAGGTGCATGCACACATGGGAACGCACACACAAACCTACAAGCCATATTAAGTCAAAATAAAGGTTTAAAGAAAGAAAGCAACAGAAGAACCAGACATGAATATGTCAACCAGGATGGAATGCAACCTGGGGCTTTAACAACTGATTTTCAAAGGGTTCTGATGGGTAACGTCACTGGGAAACGTAAGAACACAAGATAAAAAGTCTAAGACTGAACTACGGTAAGATGTTAGCACTAAGAGCAGCATAGCGGAGATGAAGAATGGATGTCTTAGCAGTCTACAAAGAGCTGGGGCGAGAATCTCTGACTTTGGTGTAGCTCAGTGGACACTTGAACAAAGCACAAAGAGAAGACACTGTGGGGAGCAGTCAGAATACCTAAGAGGTGTGGGATGATTAGAGAGGGTGTAACATCTATATAAATGGAGGGGAGAGAGGGAGGGAGGGAGAGAGAGAGAGAGAGACAGAGAGACAGAGAGAGAGAGAGACAGACAGACAGAGACAGAGAGAGAGAGAGAATGAGAAAATAAGATAGAGTGAGAGAACAAGAGAGAAAGAGAGTAGAGAGCATGAGAGAGAGTGAAAGAGGGAGAAAGAGAGAAAGAGTGAGAGAGTGAGAATGAGAGAGAGCAAGAGAGAGAGAGAGAAAGGGAGAGAAAGAGATATGAAGAGAGCGAGGAATACAAGAATAGTTCAACTAACAGCGCCTGGGGAGATGCTCCCATATGTATTCGACAGTTAAGCACAGATGTGGGAACCTCAGAGAGAAAAGAGAAAGCAGCTTGGATGTCACAGAACGATTGCACCTAGGAATGTTGTAACTATGGTGGAGAACAATGCCTCTATGGACAATATTAGAACTTGCAGGCTGGTAAGACCACTGAGGAGTGGGTATGCGGAGAAAGGAATCAACAGAGAGGTTGTCTCCCTAGTCTTTCACTTGACTGTGAAAGCTAACAACGGGATGGTCTGCAAAGGTTTTGGAAAAGCCACTTCTCCAGCATGGTGAACCACCGGAGTCCTTGAACCATGTGTTTGGTTTGGTCTGGCCTGGCTTTGTTTCTGGTGTAATTTAGCACATGGAAAAGTCCAGAGCTCCACACACAGAATGCAGCCCTCCGCATCCACATGAAGTTAAAAACAAATTACACTTTCCTACTTACGCTACACCAACCATGCCATTTAAAAAAGGAGTGAAATGTCCCCACCTTAAAGAAAGGCTGTAAAAGTGTCCTTGTCTACTAACTGCACAAAGGGGCTCTGCTGCCGCTGTCTGTTTCCTAAAGGAGCGAAGCCCCTGCCCCCACAGCCCTGGCTCTCCAGTAGAAGTCTGCTTGGTAAATTACAAAGAAGAATGTGGTCTTTTCTGACATTTTGGCTTAGGAGCCCCAAGCACAAACTCACATCATTGCTACCGATGAATGATTTTATTCATTTTTAAGTATTAGTTCTCTTTTATTCAAATATACTTTTAAAGACATGTAACACACCAGGAGGAAATGGAATATGTGTGCTTCAGAAGAGAGATTTACATGAATGACCACATCTACATTAGAAAGATTAAAAATTACCCCGGCTAAAATTCCATCTAAAACTGGACTTGCTTTTCTGATTCCACCCTAGAACATCAAGGTGTGCGTGGGTGTGTTCTTGTTTATGGCTCTGTGGGTCTGGTTTGTTTAGGGAGAGGTTCCACTTCATAGTGCCACCCACTCTGCCTCAGAACCGAAGGCATTCTGAGACGCCCCTGCTTACCTGGAAGTGAATCCACACACTTGGGTACCAGCATGCCTCTCTTCCAAATGTAGTTCGGGAGCCGCTAAAAGAAACCACACAGTGTTAAGACTAAACATTCCTGAGTCTGCCTCAGTGATGGTGGGTTCAACAGCCCAGCCGTTGAGAGAGCAGTTACCGAAATTTTCCAAATAAATAAAGCAAACTAGTTACTTCAGGATGGAGTTCACATCTATATGATTTATAGTCCTGGGAGCTGGCCCATTGAGGCAGAAGGAGCTGAGCGGACCAGTGGTAAACTAGAGGCCACCCAGGCACTGAGAACTCACTCCAAGGATGGAATTCATGTTGAGCACTTACTTGAGTCCTTCCTGGGAACTGCTTTGTTGAGGAGCTACTGACTCTTGGAACATCCTACAAATCTCCCTGGCTTGTATTTAATCACTCAGTCTCTAAACGGGTTAATATTAACAGGAAAAAATAGGGATCCTATTTAGAGGCTCCTGGCAGCAATCAAAAAGAGCGAAAAAAAAAGTATCCCTCCAAAATCAATGTTTGCTTTGCTGAGGGCCTCCTTAGGTGGACATTGGAAACAATTCTGTCTACCAGTTAAGTCACCCTGAAGTCCCTGGTGCCAGCCTGTGGCACTCAGCCATCCCAAATCAACAGGTCACTCCCGTGAGTGCTGCCAGGACACAGTGGTAAAAAAGAATAGAAAGCTTCTATATGACAGGGTGCCCCTGCAAGATGCAGATGATAATAATTGTAAATTCACCTCAGAGAGTTCTGTCTCCATAGCCACCAGCCCCAGTCTCAACTCGGGTACCAATTTCAAGGATCATCACAGCAAGAGTTATTCTCCCTGGAGAGTTCCCTTGTGCCTTTCTCGGGGACTTCTAACCAAAATGCATGCTCCTACATACACAAACACATGCACACACCACACACTATATGCATTGTGGAAGGATACTTTATGCTTATAGAAAAATTTAAACACACTTAACTTGCTGTTCCTGCAGCCACACCTCCCTGCCTGGATACATATTCTACATGTATAGAGTTGGACAATAAAACCTATAAAGGCATAGATTGCTTTTCATTAAATTAGACCATACACTTTTTTTTCTGGCAAAATGACCAAATTCATGCAGATGGATTAGGCATAAATGCATAATACTACTGATTGTTCAGTTCCAAGACTTTCGTTCAGATTATCGAGTGCCTGTTAAATTAAGTAGTAAGGAAATTCATACATGCCTTGCAAGGCAGCCAAGTGAACTATATTAGTCTAATAGCACGACGCAATTTTTTAAATGGTCAATGACATTAGCGATTTATCTTCTTGTTATGGAACGTGAGCCAGAATTTGCAAACTCCTAGGCAAAGCTTTGTAACGGCTGGTCTGGACCAGGTGCTTTCAGGTTTTTGGTCTGTTACCCAAAGAATTAAAAATAAGGACTCACACAGAAGTGCAAAAGAATCCAGTTATTCACTCGAACACAGAGTGTTCAGATAGTACAGAGTAAAGAAGAACACATGGTCAGGGATAGTAGTGTTCACAGGAGTATGTGCTCTCAAAAATACAGACTAGAACCTAGAGTTCCTTTTATCCTGTTCAGGGGAAAGTGAGCTTTTGTGATGGGGCACGGTCTGAGTGGTTCTCTATTTTGCATGTCTCTTCCCATAATGCATCTGAGTGTAAACATACACACAGCCAAATATTTGTAGGCATGAGGTAGTAAATAGGGTATTCTCCATAAACGGTGAATAGAGGACACAGTTTTGCCTTACTGTTCATGCAACCCAAGCTAGCATCTGGATAGGACCTTCTATTCTGCATACCTGGAACACACTTGACTGAAACCGGTCTAAATTTTGTTGTTATCAGGGCAGAGAAACTCACATCATATTTCAGAACCTTCAAAGAGTGGTATATGGAAAGGATCCCATGATGAGAGAAGAGCAAAGCTCCCAGGACAAGGCCCAAAGAAATGGCCAAGTGTTCCTTGGGGATCAGAGCACAGATGCTGACCGTGTGCTCAGGAAATGTCACCACGGCCTTCTCATTCCCTGATAGTTATGACCTGAAGGCGGATTCTCCTGAAGTAAATGTTCCTACTGAGATTAGCTAATCCCGCCTCTTTAGTCCAGCTGTATCCCACAAAGCTTTGCCTCCTTGTTTAGCTGTTCCCATACATCGACCTCGTCTCTCCGTTCAAATCTATATAATAAACATGCCGAGGCTCCTGGGTGCTGCAGTTTCTTCCTCAGAGACCCAACCCACCCGATCATGGCCTTCTCTCTCCTTAAGTCCTTGTGTCTCCCTTTTCTTCATTCCCTCACTTCCCCCAGTGAGGTCCAAGTCCGTGGAGCCATCGGACGTGCCGCACCAGACCAGAGAACCCCCAACAACAGAAGAGCGTCAAAGAACTTGGGCATAGGTAGGATTTACAAGCTACACACAGGGTTCAAGAAAAAAACATCCGAAAAGGGCTATCACTTAGATACACAGCTCAGGGGGTTCTCATAAGTGCTTTAAAAGCCAGTTCCTGGGAAGAGTTCCATAAATAATACAGAACAGAGGTCTTAGAGGGCCCATCATAAATACAGAGCCCAAGCAAGAGAGACACCTTTGTTGCAGCATGCTCCTGGGATTTGGAGCATGGAGGAGTGGTTGTTACTGCAGCAAAATTCAGCTCACCCTTACCGATCCAGTAACAGTAAAAAAAAATCCATTTTCCTCTGGGGTATGCCCACGGTCATCATTGACATGCCAAGATCAGGCTTAACTATGTAAACACACACACACACACACACAGAGACAGACAGACAGACAGACAGATTCATACATAGGCAGACACACAGATTTAAACACATGCACACACAGATTTATACATATGTACACAGATTTATACATATGCACATGCATGCGCACACACACACATAAACACGTTTGTATTTTCCTTCTATTTACCCTCAGAATTATCTGAAACTTGGATGAAGGATGTGAACCTGTACGTGATTCTGTTCAGGTGATTAAGGATGTAAACGTCTGTGAAGCAGGAATTTGGCTCACTGAGAGAGCAGTGAAGAGCAAGGACTGAAGGTAGCAGATCCAGATGTGAATCGCACTTCAGGACACGTCAGCCATGACTCCTGGGTAGTATCCGGACTGTTTCCTTACTTAGAGACTAGGAATATTACCATGTATACTGTGGGGCTGCTGGAAGGACTGAATGAACTAGTGAACATTACTGACTAGCTGTATCTGGTGTGGTCCCCATTCAGAGATGCTACAAACATCATGTCCAAATCATTCAGTATGAAAAGTGACAACACATACAATCTTTTCTCCTAAGCAATACAGCATTGACTATTTACATCATTGTCCTAGTGTGCTTTCTGTTGCTGTGATAACCAAAATTAACCTGAAGTTAAAAAAAAAGGTTTATTTTACATGACAACTTACAATCCATCATTGACAGAAGAGGCAGGAAGTTCAAGCAGGCACTGAAGCAAAGGTTATAGAGAAGCTCTGTTCACTGGCTTTCTCAGTTTGCTTTCTTACACAACCCAGCACCACCTGCCCATGAGTGGCACCACCCACAAATGGGTTGGGCCCTCCCACATCAATTACAGATTAAGAAAGTGCTCCATAGAAAGAGGAACACTCCTCCACTGCTGGTGGAATTGCAAGCTGGTACAACCACTCTGGAAAGCAGTCTGGCGGTTCCTCAGAAAACTGGGCATGACACTCCCGGAGGATCCAGCTATACCACTCCTGGGCATATACCCAGAGGCTTTACCTGCATGCAATAAGGACACATGCTCCACTATGTTCATAGCAGCCTTATTTATAATAGCCAGAGCTGGAAAGAACCCAGATGTCCCTCAACGGAGGAATGGATTCAGAAGATGTGGTATATCTACACAATGGAATACTACTCTGCAATTAAAAACAATGAATTCACGAAATTCCTAGGCAAATGGTCAGATCTTGAAAATATCATCCTTAGTGAGGTAACCCAATCACAAAAGAACACACATGGTATGCAGTCACTGATAAGGGGATATTAACCCAGAATCTCGGAATACCCTAGACACAATCCGCATATCAATAGATTTCTAAGAAGATGGAAGGAGAGACCCCTGGTCCTGGAAAGACTGGATGTAGGGGAACGCCAGGACAGAGTAACGAGAGGGGGTTGAATGGAGAAAAGAGGGAGGGAAGGGGGCTTATGGGACTTTCGGGGAGGGAGGAAAAGGGAAAGGGGAAATGATTTGGAATGTAAATTAAAAAAATAAAATAAAATAAATAATAAAAAACAACTGCTGTCTGTGTGACAATAAACGAGACCTTGACAATGAAAAAAAAAAGTGCTCCATAGACTTGCCTCCATGCCAATCTGATGGAGGCAGTGCCTCCATGCCAATCTGATGGAGGTTCTCTTTTCCCAGATGGTTCCAGCTTATGTCAGGTTAACAAAATATGAACCAGTACAGTTGTGTTCTGAATTACGTCATCAAGCAAGGGCGCCGATGTCAAATGAGAGAATGTACGCAGGTACAGCAAGCTCTGTTCCATTTCACACACAGGACCTGAACAGCTGTAGAATTTGGGGATTAACCAGGGACAGTAGCATAAAATATGAGTTAAGTAATCAATCAATGGCAGAGAGCCCTGTTAAGAGACTCTCTGAAGAAGCTGGTGATGGACAGGAAATCAGAATAACACACAAATGTGCAGCTACTGCCCGTCTTGACTACCTGATGTCACACTGTACCATGAGCAAGAATTGAGTACTGTAACTTAAGGGGAAAAAATAAAGTGGAAAATTTTTAAAAATATTTTATTTATTCTTTGACAGTTTCACATATGCTTATATTTACTGTATGCACACAAACTCATGCCCCAATTCCTCCCATGTTCTCCCCATTTTCATATACCCAACCTAGTCCACTTGATGCTACCTGTTGCAGTACTGACGGATCTTATGAAAATGAAATTATTTAATGTAAAAGAAAAGATAATGAAAAATGTGATCACCCTCATGATATACAAATGGGCTGAGAAACAGAGATGGAAAGCTGCTCTCTTTCCCCTACCTAAAGACAGACACTTAAATTTAGGACTAAAGCGGAAATGAGTCTGTGCAACATGACAAACCTAAAATTCTAACAAGGGGAGTTGCTGTGAAATCGTCCTTTGGGGAATCTGGAACCTGCGCTGAAATCTATCAAGTTGTAAGGCAGGGAGACCTTTAGGTGAGGGACACATTGAAAGATCTTGAAAGGAAGTGTACAGAAAAACAGGAATTTAGACTGGGAATAGCTTTAGGCATTCAGAGGGGAATGGAAGGTGTTACTTAAGTGGGGAGGATTCTGGGAGTGTCCGCCTGGACACTGCAGTGGTGTGAATGCCCGTGGGCAGATAGAAAGGGAACTGGAGGCATCCTCGAACTCCTGCCCCTCCTTTGCCCTGTGCCTGTGTGTGAAACGGAAACTTCTAGTCCATCTTTTGGTTATTTTCAGTGAGCCTCCATCCAGGGCACTCCAGAAAGTAGAGAGACGTCAGAATCAAAACTCAGCTTGAGGAGTACGAGAAGTCAGGTCGGAGTTTTCTTGCTCTGGGAAGCCTAAGGATTTGTCTCAAATGCTCAGCTTTGAGTGCCGAACTCTGCGAATAAATTGACAGGTTTTTTTTTAACCTAAAATAACTGTTCCAACTGTACATTTGCTCTATTTTATAAACATCAGAAGGGCCCCACTGACATCCAAGTGAAAACTCCTCACCTGGGGCCAAAATGGCTTCACAGCAAAACAACTTTGCTACCAAAGAAAACTGTTCCGCCCCTGAGCCTAGGGGAACTGGGCAGCGGTGGTGAGAGCCTGTACCTACATCTGCAAAGAAGCGGAGAAGTTAATGCCAAGGGGCAACCGGGCACCAAACTGCAAGGACACCAGCTTGGGCAATGTTTTGCCTCCGGGGGTAGAAAAGATACCTTCCCCAGTCACCCTGAGCATAGCCCCACGCCCATGCCTTATATGTCTGCTCTCCTTTTTAACTAGCCCTGGGCAAACATCTCCCCCTGTGTGGCCCACAGGCAGTCCACCTCTGTTGGCCTCCTGGTCCCTGGTCTGGGCTGCAGAAAACACTGCGAACAACATACGCTTTGGGCTTTGGGGCTCCAAGTCACTGGCCAGGACCATTTCTTTCAGAGAGTTCTTTATGGCTTGGCAATTACTTCAATGAGAAAAAAAGGCAAGTGCTTCTGAAAAAAATTGCTGGAAGGCCTTGGTATGTGGAGCAGATTGGAGGTGGTGGTCATAGACCTAACAGCCAGTGGGGCAGAGCCCCTCACTCATGTGGGAGTGATGATCTCCTCAAGTGTGGTATGACACTTTCAGCACCATGTCATATTTTACAAGTAATCTGTCATTTTCTTCTGATTCATCAAACACCCTTTGGTTTGTAGACTTCTGTGGCCTGTAATTCCTCATGGACCCAAAAAGGACACAAAACTAACATTTACCCATTACATTCACTTGGAGGACAAGAAGAAAAAACACCCCCTTTAGGAGAGACATAAATTCTGAAAGGAAAAAAAAATATTTCAAGGGAAGTGTCATGTATTAGTTCACTTGGTTATAATGGCAATATTATCAAATTAGTTTGTGTCACCTCCAACTTTAATATTTTCATTCAGTTCTTTTTCCCCTTAAGTGTACTAAACAAAGATAATTAATCATTATAGGGGGACTACTTTTGATGGAGGAAGTTCATTACCAGCAGGTGACAACGTCAGTGGGAGACTTCACACAGCCATTTTTTTTTAATATTTTCTTCTCTATGGGTGAGTCAGATAAATGGAGCCAAGGAAATATCACTGAACCAGTTGAAGGAATACTGGGAAATGGGGGAGGAAAAGCCAGTATCCGCTGCTATCATGAATAAGCGGAACTGAGACTGTGTCTCTGTCTACACCTCACTGAACCTTTAATGGGCCTCCAAGTGCTCTATAAACAAAGAGTGTGTGTCTAGAGTCCCCAGATGGATTAGATAATCACCATAGTATTGTGCCCATCCCAGGAAGGGGAAGCAGAATCAAAGTGGATTATTAAGACAGCAAATTGTCTTCATGGCTGCCAAGTTTATTTCTGGAGTATCACAGATAAAGAGAAATAATGTTAAGAGAGAGAAAGAGGTGAAAACAGGCACTTTGTAGCCAGAACATTTGGTGCAGGTGTCTGGTCCAGCCTCCTGGATACCTGTGTGAATGATGGGAAAGGGTTTAGCATCTCCACACTCCAGTTTCCTCACCCACAAAACAGGGGTAGTAACTCCACCTTCCTCGGAGTCTGTTTTGAAGATGGATTGAATTAATTAGAATTCACCTTTTATGGTAAGCCTTGTGTACGTGGTGAGCATTTTTACCAAGGGTATTCCAGGTGACATATCATACGTTAAAGGGAGCAATGAAGACAGACAGACGGTGGAATTGACCTGGCAGGTCCATGACTTTCTATCCTAGGCTGCTTAAAAAGTAAGTCATTCTTTCACTAGATCTTATCTCCAGAATGAGCTTCCCCTCCCTTTCTGGAGTGAAGTCTTGGGGAACAGCAAACCTCTGCTTCCTCAAGAGTCTAGTTGCCTTGGTACAGCGTCTTTTTAAAGAAAGCATTCTCAGCTAGAATGCCCCTGTCACTTTGCTGGTGCTACTTCTGGGATGATGGCGCGAAACCCAGTTTTACGTGTGTTCAGTGCATTGTGAATGAGACCTCAAAAAGGGAAAGCATTTCTGTCTCTGAGGATCTGGTCTTGGGTCCTTCACACTCAGTGACTTCACTCCATGGTTTGGTGATCCAAGGAGCAAATGAACCTGGCATCCTGGCATAAATATTTCCACCGGGCACTTTACCCAGATGTATCCAGTCATGGACCATAAGCTCCCATCTGCCTTGATTTTTCAAAGCATGATCTGAAGGTCAGAAAAGGAAATGTTCCTCTAACGCACCCTCCTCGGTCCCTGGTCCTTCAAGGTCCTTGGTGGGATGAGAAGTGTATGACTCAGCCTCTTGCATATCTTTTCTCATATGTAAATTAAGAATGCCCAAAAGTTATTTTCCCTCCCTGGGAGTTCCTGTATCTAACCCTTGACTCCAGTCATTACTCTGGTCCTTCAGAATCTTTGTATTTCCCAAATAAAGAAGGGACTCATCTGTCTGATTCCAAGGAATACTTATTTTGGCTTTAGGTACCTTTTGTTTGTGTTTGCTTTATTATTTTCCGGGAAGCCCACAGCCTGGACCTGTGCATACTCCATTCCAACTTATGACCTCTCATGCTCTAGACCTACTGAATGGCCTGTGAATTCTTTTCTCCCCTGAATGTTATTCCAAGTCAAATCCTGACCCAGGTTTACCTACAGTGGAGTACTACTTATATTCCCAATTTTTAACTTTGCATGAAATGTTTTTGTTGGTGGTGGTCTTCGATTAGTTTTTATGCAAAGTTTCAGCTGATCTGGCAACTTTTCGTATAGCTCAGGCTGGCTTCAAACACATAATGCTCCTGTCTCGGGTTCCCAAATGATGGGATTCCAGGTGGGTACCACCATACCTGGCTATGGACTTCTCAGAGAGAGCTGGAAGGAAACCCTATGGAAAACCTGCTACCTTTCAGGGTGAGACCTATTTCCTTTCTGAGGTGTGGCACCTGCTTGAGAGTTACAGGACATTCCTGAAGACTCGGGACTCACTGGCTCAGGCTTCATGGTTCACACGATGCTCCCACAATCATCGATCATACAAAGACAAGCAGATTTCCAAAATCAAACCATTAGAGCTTTAAGATAACAAAATACCTTTAAGAACACAACGGGCGTCAACAGCCTACAGTGTTCCACTTCCAGCTATTTTATAGCATTTTAACTCTCGGCTGTCGACGAATTATGACAGTTGACGAAGCCATCTTTCGAGAGGCTAAGAGCTTAGTTTATTCTGGATGATTTCAGGCCTAGGTTACTCTGGGTGATTTGAGGAGGGAAAATGTTACCTGTCAGGTATTGATTGCAATCACAAAGCTCTGCTGAGTTGGACCAGAGTCCCAAGGAGCTGTGTCCCAGCGCTCTCTGTGGAGTCTGTCACTGTCAGGTGGTGTGAATGCGGGTGAAACACTAGGGGGCGACCTGACAGGCACAGCTTGGTCTCAAGGGCTTGACAAGCTTGCTGGCTATCACAGCAGAGTCATGTTATTCATGCTGGTTTCACTTTAGACAGAACATCACAGGAGGTCATAGACAACACAACACCGAGCATTCTTTCCCTCCCCCCACAGCGACCATCCTCCTGTCGCTCAATGCTCTAGTTGTCATAAGATGTCACTGAGCTACAAAGTCAGAGGATCACCTTGTCCTCTGTCAGGGCCCAATCCAGAGGAAAGCCTCCTGTCCTCGATTCTCTCCAGAAGTGTCCACGCCTCTCTTGCCGAGGTTCCCTGCAGTTTCATTAACAGACTGAACGGCTTCAGAAGCCTTCACTGTGGCCCCCAAAGGTTACTGTCATTGTCACCACGGTCTCGGGAAGGGCTCTTGGCCTTTCCCACTAGACATGCTTCCAATTCCAAACTCAGGTGAGCAAACGGGAAGGAAGGACCCTGTGAGAACGGAGAAAATGAGAAACTGGTGTTCGGATGTCTCTGCCTCTCGGCAAGACACCGGGAGATTTCCAAAATGTAGGAATGAAGTTGAAAGATAAAGGAGAGGACAGAGAGGAGAAAAAGGATGAAGGACAAACAGAAAAAAAAAAGAAGAGAACGTAAATGAGAAAAAGGCAATAGAAACTTGTCAAGTAGAGGAGAAAGATGATAGGTAGAAGAAATGGAGGAGAGGGGGAAGAGGGTGTAGGAGAGGAGGAGGAAGAGGGTGTAGGAGAGGAGGAGGAAGAGGGTGTAGGAGAGGAGAACAGGAGGGCAAAAGGCTGGGGAGTGGGGGAAAGGTTGGGGTTGTGCTACATTTCCCAGGGTATGTCTTAGACTCCCTGCTCCTCATCCTTTGGAGTCAGGAACAGACTGGAAGTAAAGCAAGATGGATCAGAAACTGTGGCGTCCCGTGTGCTCCAGGGCTCCTATTGATAAAATTTGACCTCACAGCCCACAAAAACACAGCATCTGGGGATACAATGAGGTAAACACTTCTTGTTCAGGGCTCACCTACCTCAGTGGCGGAAGGGCCAGTCCTACTCACCTCAGCAGCAGACTCGTAGCTTCTCACATTCCTCATTCCCAGCTTCACCCCCATGTTCAGAGTAAAGAGAGAAGCCGAGAAGTCCCTACGCTTATCTTCCCTCATTCCAACCAGATCCACACATCCACTTGGTCACACTCAAGTCATGCGCATGCGCAGCAGGGCATGCTGGGAAATCAAGGCTTTGAGCTGAGCAAAATACCCAGAAGAACTGGGAGAATGGATGAAGGGAAGTACCCAAGGATTCTGGACACAGCTCGTTTTGTATTTTTCCTCTAGGAAAACATGCCAGTGTGTATGGACGGCTGGGCCTGATTTAAGCCTGTAAGATCAACCATTCACGTTCCAAAGCACATAGCCAGTTAACCCAGCAAGCCCTCTGAAGTAATCATCACTAGCAATAAGACGGGTCTTTAAGCTTCTACTTGTCAGCCTTGGTCTGTTCTGCACACTTCAGTTTCCCAGCACTGAAGCAGATAGACTAGCAAAGCGGACTATTTCTGCAATCAATAAAGAAGAATTAGGGAAAACACTGTAAAAAATAAAGGAAACCCAACTTGACACAAGTCACATTTGATCCCTTTTACTCTCTGAAGAATGCACATTAGCGGTGGGATGGATGGACGAGTACTTTACAAACGTGGCCTTGTATTTTACAAACTAGCAATTTTGTGTATCCTAGGTGGTTCTGTGGGCCAGTTTGCAAAGATATTAAAAATTATCAAACTGTGTGTTTTCAATTTATTTTAATTTACCTGTTGAATTTAAATCCAAATTAATACTTTATTATGTGAAATACAATTATATTATATTATATATATAATTAAATATAATTATATATATACTATATATAAAATATGTTATATTTTATATATTATGTATAGATATAATATATAATTACATATATAAATATATGTGATATATAAATATATATTAGTATATGTAGATATTAATATAACATATTTTAAAATTATATATACTATAATTATATATAAATATATTAAATCATAAATTATATGTTAATATTAATATATTAGCGAAATATTAAAATAGTATTAATATTTATATATTATAATATAATGATGTTCTATTATATAATTACATTATAAATAAAAATAAATATATCATACAATTATATGTAATATGTTATATAGAATATAATTATATATGTTATATAGTATATAATATTATATTATTATAATATATTATGTAATTATAAAATTAATTATTATTCATTCTGAGAGATTATTAGTTGAGGGGTTGGTGTGGGGAAGGAGGTCAAGTAGAAGTTGCCTGAGATTCATGAAACAATGTTTTAAAAGGTTGGGAGGACGGAGTCTATGCTCTTCAGCAGAGGGTGACTTGTGGGACTAAAATGGGTAATAAAGACTTGACAGGGAGCTTCATCTAAAACTGTGGGGAGTGATGTGAGAACTAACGTGGGCAGACAGGCTGAACCTTTCATTGTGATTTGGAGTCAGTTTATTGACACTAGGAAGAGGTCGCTGACGATGACATGAACATGTAGCCGAGGTTGAGTATGGTGAATTACATGCTTGAAGACCTTGCTATCACCACCAGAAAGGGAGAGAAACACAGGTACACAAAGGTCTTTGGGAAGTAAGGTAATTTTAGGCATGTAACTTTTTCAGGGAAGTGGGTGTGCCAACTCCTCTGATTGGTTGATTCAGGCAAGTCCACTCTGTGACCCACAGGCCACATGAGGCTCCAAGGGCAACAATGAATGAATGCAGTGCAACACAAAGTCATGACCTCATTTTGGGGTGGTTTTTATTTTTTTATTTTTTTTTTTTGTAACTGGACCGTGTGGTTTTGGGTGTGAACTTTGTAGTCACCATTGTGTCAACATGTTAAAAGGGCGGTCGCTTCTGGCCACTCATCAGCTCTTACTGCATGGCGTACTCATAATGCTGTACAACTTTGGTTTAATTCTGGATTTTCAAAATGATTTTGTAGTTCCAATTTGGGTTTACAAGTAAATATCAGCCAGAAGAATTGGGAATCCAAGATTATTCTCATGTATGCAGTTAGTTTCAGACCATTCTGCACTAAGATCTTATTTCAAATACAAAAAAGTATGGATCAATTCTTGACTGATATATACATACAATGACACACACATACACACACACACGCATACACACACACACACAGAGAGAGAGAGAGAGAGAGAGAGAGAGAGAGAGAGAGAGCACAAGTGCTTGACATGTGAGCTTCAAAATTATTTACTTTTAATCAATTATTTGAAAGATAGCATAGAGCTTCACAAAACACCTAATTAGTGCTAGACAATGTGTGAAAATCTGGAGACTCCATGGTTGTTTTTGGAGAATAATTTTCTATAGATCAAATTTATAATACACAGATAAATAAAATAATGGTCACCTGAATCATACATCACCACCCCAGTTCACCTGATTCTATGAAGCCCCTGCTGAAATAGGTTTTCTGTCTTCCATCAGGTAACCTGAGAATAGACATCTTTAAAAGCAAAACCCAGAACAGGGGCTGGTGATTAGGCACTTAATTTAGTCTCTGATTTTAAGATACAGTAATAAAAGGTAGCACCATTGAGAATGCTAGCTGTTAAGATCTCACAGAACAGACGTCCCAAGCTCACTTTGAGTTTCATGTTGTGGCATGGTGTGTTTTGAAATGCTGAGAGTGATTTTTATTGAGCAATTTCTCCGTTTTCTATGTTTTAAGTGTAGATCATGCCCAATGTTTTGGAGTCTTAAACATCTAAATACAAAACTGAGCTTTAATTGAACAGGTACTACACCTGCCGTGTCAACACAGGGTTCTCCTCCTTTTGTACATCCTACCCATTTCCCTTTCTTCCATATATTTTAAAGACAAGGAATGTCCAGGTCCATGGTCATCACAAGCTAAGGGGTTTTGAAGGACACACAGTGGTAGACAAATTAATTTCTCAGTGAGTCACTGAAGACCCCCAGTGCTTCAGATCCCAATTAACACAGCATAGACAGAGATTGGGGTTCTCCCGTTTATTGTCTATGACTCAGTTTCACTTTGCTCTCTATGTTCATCGGCAACCCCTGGGCTATGGGTTGCGCTGTGTTCCCTGGCGAACCTCAGAACCTCAGAGCGTGAGCTTATCCAGAACTAAGCTAATTGTAGATGGAATTAGTTAAGAAGAGGTTGTACAGGAGGAGGACGGGCCAAGACTTCATAGTACTGCCTCTAAGTGAAAACAACGTCACCAGAAAAGCACTTTGTGAGGACGGCATTTACAAATTGGGGGACACCAAGGGCCAGTGGTCAGCAGCTAAGAGAGCACAGGATCATCCAGAAGCAAGCGACTTGGCCAGTGTCTGCCCTGCGCCTCTGGCCTCCAGCACTGGAAGAGAACTCATGTTTTCTGCTCAAGCCACATGTTTTATGGTAGGTTTTATGTGAGCTCTGGGAAACAAATACATTCGGTTTTGTGCCTTCTCTTGGGCTCTTTTTCCTTTTTTGTCCAATTTTGATGTGCTGGTTTTGTTTTATTATTATCCCTTTAAAAGCCTGCTTGTTTTCTAGTGAACAGCAGAGAGGAATGGATGGGAGGGAAGGTGGAAGGAGCTGGGAGGAGTAGAGGGAGGGGAAACTGTAATCAGGATGTATTAACTGAGAAAAAATATCTCTTATCAATAAAAGGGGGAAAGAATATAAGTTGGTGCAGCTGGAGTGATGGCTCAGCGTTAGGAGCCCTTGCTGCTCTCCAGAGGGGCTACTGAGCTGTCTTCCCAAGACCCCCGTCAGGCAGTTCACCATTGCTTTTAACTCTAGCTCCAGGGGATCCAGTGGCCTCCTCTGGCCTCCGCAAACACTGCATACACTTGGTGATAGACACTCACACAGACACACAGACACATAAGTTAAAACTACACATTTAAACATAATATGAATTAGCTCTTCTCAATATTATGCATTTTTGGAGCCTGTATGCTTGTGCTGTTCCCTTCTGCCTCCTGCCTGCCATAGATTCCCCAACATTCTAGTTTTGCACAGTCTGAATGTGTATGATACATTGCAGCAGGGAGATTTGGATAGAGAAAATATGGACAGACACACAAAGGACTGTCTGTTCGGCATATGTCTCATGTAATGTGTGATGCTACTTTTGTGGTTGTCATAAGCCTGTGGTTGCATCTGGCGAGGACTTCCATTCTGTCCCACAGAACTCATTCAAATCCTATCACCATGGTAATCGAAGTTGCCTACTCATCCTGACATGACCCAGTAACTCCATCACACTGGATTCTCAGAGCGCCATGACATGTTGGCTCTCCTAAGGAATGATGGATGACACAGTCAGATGTACATAGCCGGGGGTTTGCCTCTCTACGACAGTTCACAACACATCTTCTCTTCGTTGTGTCAGCCCTGGACACTGACCTTTTCATCCTGCCGGCCTCTTCTTCGCCGCAATCTGCCTGTAGTACTGATTCCCTCCCTCACACTGAATCAGGTGCGTTTGTCCATACATATGTGCACTTATGCTTTATATCTGTGTAGAGTATATAGATACTTTGTTTTCCCTTTTTTGACTCAGTCGATTCAACCCTTCCCTACACACGTACCGTGTTCTGAATGCTTAAATTTCCCCAGGTGCATGTGTTTAAACACTTGATCCCCAGGTGGTGACTGGGAAAGTTATAGAATCTCTAGAAGGTAGATCCTTGCAAGAGGAAATAGGTCAACAAGGGAACGCCTTGAGGGTTCATAATACAACACTGCTTACTGCCCGTTCTTACTTCCAGGTACAGTGTGACCACCTATTTGGGCTACTGCTATCATGTTTTCCTACTATGGTGAGCTGTGGCCTTTCTTAAACTCAGAGACAAAATAAATCCTCCCTGTCATGAAGCTTTTTTCATATATTTGATAACAATAGGAAAAATAACCCATCATACATGCTTTTTCCTTTGGGTTTTTTGTTTGTTTGTTTGTTTTTTGGTATTTTCACAGACTTGTACCTACTGTCAGTACCATTCCTGTCTTGGATCCCTATGCCTCTGATACCTCCCAATGTCTATTTAATACTTAACAGGTATTAGATTTGTGGGAAAGGAGAGACTACTTCCTCTCATACATAGGACTGGACAGGGTCATCATCACTGCAACACTTAATGTTTTTATAAAGAAAGTTTGCCACAACAAGCCTGTTTGTGCTGTTTATACCCCGGCGGGCACTGTGTAGCCCAAGAGAGAATCTAGTATTTTTGTGAAGTCAGTATATCCCAGTTGAAGGACTGAATTAAGATAGAGTTGGATAATGTCAGAAGATGCTATACATTTCTAATGTAAAAACTACAGTGTTGGTTGTCCTGAAACATGCTCTGTAGACCAGCCTGGCCTTGAACACAGAGATCCACCTGCTTCAGTCTCCCAAGTGCTGAAATTAAAGCCACCCCCCCCACACACACACACACTGGCTAAAAGTATAATTTTAAAACTGATAAAACTAGCAAGGAAAATGCTTGTGTTGTCTGATATTCTTCCCGAGGAGCCACCAAGGGTAAGCAGCTGGTTCTCTACTCGGTAGAACCTTTGTTAGGATTAAGCATACACAGGTTTTGGAACTGTTTAGAGATCATCTTACAGAAGTGTTCCCTGCTTTATAAATTCAGATTCACATAGCTTTAATTTTCTTCATCCCAAGCCCTGCACAACACGACGCTTCCTGGGTCAATGCTGCAGTGATCAGAAGTATGAATGGCAGACAGGTGTGCAGGCTTGGAGTGTAGAACCTAACCTTCGGGGCAGTCTATAAGAGAGGAACCAGGGTCTGTTCCTCAGGCCTTGGCTTTCCATGGGGAATGAGGATTCTGGTTGAATGCTCCCCCACAGCTGTGTAATACTTCGCTCTTCATGCTTTCTGGGTTTACTTTTTACTGCTCACCCTGAGCCCAGGAATGGTAAGGGAAGTGATCCTTCCCAGGAGCCTTTGCTGTGGCATGACCTGACCTCCTTGGTGCTCTCTTCAGAGATTGCTAAAGCGGTCTGAAGAGGTCAAGGTTTATGTCCGCACAAGTGATGACTCTTCACCTGGCTAACATAGCTGTGGAAAGAACTGGGCTCTTGGCTTCTAGGTAAATGAAGTCTATTCAAAACTAACTTCCACATGAAGGGGGCTCTTGCTGGGAATGAAGCATGTAGCTGGGACTTTAAGCTTTAAGTACATAATACAATTACTATGTTAAGCAATTGTTGCTTTCAGGAAGAGATACAAACTTATTCAGGAGGCCACAAAAGGTCCTACACATTTCCCAACTTGGACCTGGCTTCTCTGGTGACTCCTACACTGTGCTACAGTGTAACTAAATCAAAGGCTGTTGGTCAAAGTGTAGATCCAGCCCTTCCCCATCCCCAGTGCCATTCTCTTGGCATGCATTCCTGTTCAACTACCAGAGTTCATGCCTTTTCACCTTTGGAGTCCTTCTCTTCTAGAATGTTCCCTCGGAGCCCCCCAAAACATTGGGGATATTACCCTTTGCATTAATGCCTTACCAGGCACTCAAGGCTTAGACTTTCTGTTAATCTGGCCATAAATCTGAGATCTCCCCTGGGATGGGGCATGGGGCCTGCAGATGGTGCTGTACCAGCACCTTGGACAGTATCCATCCAACCAGGGTAGAATTATGCCCTCTTCCCCTCAGAGAGCTTACTCAGCCTACATCTCCCTATCACAAGCATCACTGTAACTGGGTGGCACCTGTGACTCATCATGTTTAAGGCTGAAGAACTTCCAAGAGAAAGGTGAGGAGAAGAGCAGATCGAACAGCAAGATGGAACTCTCAACTGTGCTTCCCGTCTGTAGTGGGAATCTGCACACGATAATGTTTCTCGCCCTCGCAGAATCTTGTTGAGGGTACAGGAGATAGCTCACAGTAAACACTACAGTCTAATTCTTGGTAGAGAGTTAGACATTACATGCTGGTTTAAGGAAAAATAGTATAATAGTGGTTTAGGGGTCATTTAACATGGTTTTCCCCTGAACATGAAGGAAGGGCTTCAGCTGCGGTTAGACACCCAGACTCTGGCCAACCACCCATGAGCTCAATAGTTCTCTCCTGGTGTGTACAGCCCTTGGGTTCTCCCAATGGAGGTGAGCTCTACATGCATTCTGTTTCTTAGGAAATGCAAGCATGGTAGTTAATTCTCGTGCATATAAGGCAAGTACTGTGTCCTGAGCTGTGCCCTCAGCATTCATCCTTCTTTACAGCAGATGCAGGGCAGGATTAAGCACACAAGCCACTTTATAGTGAGACTGAGGACTATGCATGCAACTACACTGACAGTGTCTTGAAGCCATCCCAGCCATGAAGATAGAGATGTACTTTGTCACAGTCAGAGGACAGTTCCACCTTTTATGCTGTTGACAAGCTGCAGCTTGTTACTGTCTCACTACTGCTAGCAGAGCAAAACTGTGGGTCAGAGACATGAACATCATTGCTTGGTCCAACTTCATTGGAGCTTGAAGCAGTTGGTGACACATCACATCAGCCTCCAGGAAGCAGAGACAGATAGAGAAACCCATGCATTGGCTCAGCTGCCCTTCTCTGATTATATGTCCAGGATCCCTGTCAAGGATTGAAACCACCTACAGTGGACAGGTTTAACTACCTCAGTTAATTCAGTCAGGATATCCCCCACAGATAAACCCCCAGCCCATCGGCCATGTAACTTGAGATCCTTTCAAGTTGACAGCTAATACTGACCATCATATATGGGGTCTTTCCCTTGAAAGTACAGCCTTTGAAAATAATAAAATAGAGTGTTGCTTAGAGGAAGGCAGTGTAGACACCGTAGGTGGACTTGATAGTCAGCCTGGGATTATGGACCGAGATTGAGCACAGGCTAATAGATAAGTGAAGATACCACAGTAGTAGATCCCCCTGCTCCAGTGTTAGAATACTAGCCCTAAAAATCCAAACTTTGGTTAATAGGTTTCCATATATATTATGGTATCCATTTTACCTGTGTCACATATGGATATAAATTGTCTGTTGGTCCAGCAGGGCATTCTCTCCTCTGTTTAGATCTCACCACTTTCCTGCTTCTGCCTGTGCTGACTATAATCAGGGGGGAACGTTATCTGCAGCTCTGCCCACACTTACTTTGTCAAGGGGAAAAGCTTCCTCCCATCTTACTGAGTGTCCACGTCCTTCACCCCTGTCCTTCCCGGGGTTCTAGACGTCCTTGGCCATTGAACCAATGATCTTCTAGAGGCCAGATTGGATGCAATCTAAAAATGCCAGTTGCTATGATGCAGTGTGCTCTATCAAGAAAAACAAAGCTCTTGTCCAACCTGAAGTAGCATGAGCAGTGGGACCAGCACTTCCCAACAGAGGGGAATGAAGCTGGTGACAGGTGGGCACTGTCCTTCTCAAAACTGTGCCGAGGGCTCCGGGTCACACTTCTCTGGGAGAGCTGAGGCATAATGCCACAGAAGCAGCACGCTGCCTTGGCTGATCAGCTAGAATGAAGCGATGTGCTTCTAATACTGATGATGAGCCAGCTCTGGCCATTCTCCATTCTATACACTTGGTCATGAAAACCTACACAAGGTTTATAGCAAATATATCTTGTAAGTGAAATTACACAGCTCAATAAAAATGTAGCAGAGCTTGCTTTACTAGGCCACTCTGGATTGTTCCATCCCCACCCCGTCCTCCCCTTTCTTATGCATCAGTCATTAAGCTGGAGCCGTGACCTTGTATAATATAACTCAATGGAAAAGGACTTTTAACATGTTTAATAGCCGCCTGAAATATTATTCCCCCGAGTCTCTGGAATATAAAAGTGGTACCGTATTGGCAACTTAAATTGAGGATTCTGTTGAGTACATGGCTTTGAATGGAAAAAGACTTGAAGAAAAATGAAATAAACCAAACTTTTGGCTTGGCTTTGCTAAGTACAGTGATCTCTGTTTACTTTAGACACACTGATAGAAGAGATGGCAGAGATTCGCTTCTGCGACAAGACCCCCCACTCCCCCAACTTTCCAGGCTCGGATTCCTGTGCTTTCAACTATTGTGTAATCAATAATATTACAGAACGGGTCATTCCGTCCTAGCTTCCCCATTCCCGCCTCCTCTGTCCTCTCTGAAAATCTCTGGAAAACATAGTGAAGCAGCCCACACCCTTTCTCCCACTGGAGGGTCAATGCTACTAATATTTTACTTTATTTGCTTGGGTTTTTTCCTCTAAACACATTTAAAAATTACAAAGATATTGTGTGACTACATAGCATTCTTACAAGTAAATCTCTGAGATGGGTTTAATGGAGCAAACCCATAGTCCAGGCACTCAGGGTACTTACTGAGTGCGCCCCTGGAGGCTCTGGTAGGCTGCTCCAGTTCAGTCAAGCATTCCTTAAAGCTACAGCGCTGCTCTTTAAGTTCTTCATTTTTGACTCTATATACATTATACTAATATGTTTCCCTCCCTCTCTCCTCCCCATTCTCTCTCCCTTTCTCCCTCCTTCTCTCTCTCCCTCCTTCCCTCCCTCTCTGTCTCTCTCTCTCCCCATTTTACCCTCCCTTCCCCTCCCTCTCCCCTTCTCTTCTCTCTTTTCCTCCCTCCCTTCTGGATCCACTGATCTGCATTCTTTGGTACCTGGCTGCTGCACTATAGGCCAGAACATCAGAGCACACTCCAGTCCTCTCCCTCCACGGGGAGCAGTGGTGTATTGTGTGTCTTCTTCAGATTTTGCTATTTCATGCAAGTGACAGAAGGTGCATCTTTCTTTTGTTTTTGGACACAGCTATGAAAAGGAAGTCTGATTTTAAAAAATTAAATGAAAATATGGAGGAGTCTGTAGAGATGGCTCTATGGTGAAGAACATTTGCAGAGAATCTGAGTTCAGTTCCCAGCACCCACACGGAGGCTCGAAACCATTGTCCAGAATGCCAGTTCCAAGGACTGATGTCTCCTGGCCTCCTTGGACACTATGCATATGGTATGTATATGTACACACATGGGCAAACCACTCATACATGGACACTCTGCACATGGTATACATAACTACACACATGGGCAAACCACTCATACATGGACATTCTGCACATGGTATACATAACTATACACATGGGCATATAAAAAATAAATCTTTAAAGATTTTGAAAATTTAATCGGTGTCTGCCTGTCCTCTCATTGGAGCAAGGCAAAGATCAACTCACTGGGATGAATAATTCTGACACATTGGGAGTGCACTCTGATCTTCCTCCCTGCTGAGGGAGAAACTGAACACCTTATCTCAGACTCCTGCCAATACTGCAAAGCCCCTTTGTACTTGTCCTTGACTGTCTACAGCATCTTCACCACACTGGCCCTGTCAGTGCTCCGTGTGAACCTGGGCAGAAACCTGTTCTATGGCTGTTCTCAAGACAAGGGACATTGAGGCCCACTCCATCTTACCTTTCTTCTTTGAGGAAGAAGACACCAGCTAAGTCAGATGGCTTGGGAGAGGGGCTGACATGGTTGCCTGTTTCAATGTGGCTGATCTGCAAGTGGATCACACTGGACACTGCAGATTCTTAATGGATTTTGGGTCTCATGCATATCCATCTATATGTTATTAATGTAGCGTTTGTTGACAAGCCAAGGGCATGGGTGTCCCATTGTGCTGATGTTACTCACTCCCTTAAAGCAGGACTGAATTACACTTATTCATCTTAATTGACATTAGATTGGAGGGAAGGAGGTAAAACCAGGGAATGGAATACTTCTCCCAAGGCAATCCAAGACAGGAGCTGCCAATGGCATCTGATGCCAGAAAAGTCACAACACAGCAGAGGATGACTCCAGGGTCAGAGCATTGTAAACGAGCTATTGAAAATTATAGCAAAGAGGGGGCAAGCCAGAGGGAGGCAGGGGAGGACAGGGCAGGGGTGTAGGCAGAGTGCAAACAGGGAGGATAGGCTGGGGTACAGCCAGAGGGAGGATGGTGGGATGACAGGCTGAAGTGTAGGCAGAAGGAGACAGGGAGGTCAGGGTTGGGGTGCAGCCAGAGGGAGGATGGGGACAACAGGCTGGGGTGTAGGCAGAGGTATATTTTCAGAGTCCACATCATTCTTGCCGAGTGGGGCCGTTTCACAGCACATGTCTCATCTGGAACACTCAGATGCTCAGTTGCTGACAAATGTGTTTGCTTCCCTGGCCCTAGCCTTCAAAGCTAAATCAACAAGGATCTCTTAAAATCGATCATTTATGTTTGCTTTTTTGGCTCCTCATATATACCACAGAGGAATCAAACTTTTTCATCTCTTTCTCTCCCCACTGGCCCGGAATCTACTTAGTCCTCTCTCTATTGCCAGTGCCCCCACCCCACCCCGGCCCCTAACAAGTTATGAGCAGACAGTAGACATGGTGGTCAGAGGATGTGAATTTGGAAAGAACATCACGCAGGACTTCAATCCTGCAGTTCTATGAAAAAAAGTATATGGAAAATTCCTTTTGGAGCAATGCACATATTTCAGTATTTGTATACAGATTCCTGTAGAATCCAGTGTGTGAGACCACTGATTGCATATTGGTGACTGTCCAAGCAGGGGGATCCTTGTCTTTAGAACAGGTCAAGAGACCGTTTCAAGAGTGATTCTCCACAGCTCCAGTGATCACTAACCTGATGGAGCTTGACGTCTCCTTCAACACTGAGCCATCCTCATGAAAAGAACGGAGAGGAACCCATGCCAAGCTTCTTGGTGTGCTAGAGCCAGGAGGGCTGCAGTAGATTAGCTCTACCCTTAACAACACGTTTCATTGGGCCTATGAGAGATGTATGGAAATGTGTCAAGGAAAAAGAGTGCACAGTCTCAGCTGGCCAGGGCGGCACAGGGAAGTCACAGCAATGAAGCTCCAAGCCAGCACCAGGGCTCATGGGACAGCTTCATTATAAGGATATAATAGGCAGGATCATGGAGAAGCTGGGTTCCTCTTGCGATGGGAAAAGAGCCTTGCCCTTCTTAGTTGCTAATTCAGATTTGGATGGAGTCCTTTTCTAACTAAAATTAGCTGCCATTTGAGACCATTTACAGGACTTGGCAGTGCTAGTTGGTCATCTCATCCCAGCTACCAAGAGAACTGACCTCACTTATGGGGCAACCTCCAAAAAGCCCAACCCCCCAGTGAATACATGGGGTCATACACAGTGGAAGGAGTCTACTACTGTAACCTGAAGGGAGACTCAGTCATCAGTGGGTGGCAGCTGGTTGACCAGAAGACCTTCTGCTCTACAGTGACCCTAAGGAAAGGCGATGTTTCAAAGAAGTGGGGAGAAGTGGAAGGAAAGGCAACGAAAGATAAAATTCTTCCAAGACAAGTTAAACTTTCCAGTTAGGCTTTAAAAAGGTCCCCAATGGGGGCTGGTGAATGGCTTAGTCAGTCAAGCCCTGGACATGCTAACAAGAAGACCTGAGTTCTCAGAAACCACATGAAAAGTTGTGCTCCGTGATGTATACATCCTCCCAATGCTCAGAGGCAGAGATGCAGGGATCCCTGCAGCACGCTGGCCAGCATACATGCGAAGTTGGTGATCTCCACATTTGTCAAGAGAATCTGCCTCCAAAAGAATAAGGTGCAGAGGCTGAAGAAGCCTCTGATTGTGAGCTCTGGCATCCACAAGCACATGCACATACATACATGTTCTCTCTCTCTCTCTCTCTCTCTCTCTCTCTCTGTATCTGTCTCCTCTGTGTGTGTGTGTGTGTGTGTGTGTGTGTGTGTGTGTGTGTGTATCTGTCTCTCTCTGTCTTTCTCTCTGTCTCCATCTCTGTCACACATACACATACACACATACACAGACACACAGACACACACACACACACACACACACACACACACTGCAGGGAAGGAAGAGGGAACCACATAGCTTCGATACCAGTGAGCCATCAGAGCTCAGTTCATGCCCGTGTGTGGCATTTCTCAGAAGCCATATCTGCCTTGTTTTTAGCTGCAGCTAGAAGCTACCAGGAGAGCACGGTTGCTTGTTTGTGCTGATGCTCACATTTCCTGGATGTGATCTACCCTTGCTTACCAAATCCTAATCCACCTAATGCCTCAATCTGCAGAGTCAAAGTCAGTGTAGCCTGGCTGTTTCCATCCATTCAGGTTGCCTGAATTTCCCAGGATTGCCTCTCCTTTGCTCCTCAAGTGGTTATAGGAAGTAAGAGGTTATCAGAAAAGGGCCCCGAAACATGGTACTTGGGAAGGCTGGGTGTGCAGGGCAAGCATCTGCATTCATTATTCTTCTTGTTTCTATGGAAAACAAATGTGACAGGTTGAAGAGATGGTTGTGCATGCCAGGTTTGATTTCCAGCACCCATGACGCTTAGCTCACAACTGTTTGTAACTCCAGAGAATCCCATGCCCTCTTCTGGCCTCCCCATGCAACACACACACACACACACACACACACACACACACACACACACACTGCTAAAAATAAAATTGAAAAAGCAAACCTGAAGGGAGCGGGTTTTTAGGTAACAGTTTGAGGATGAAACCCATCACACCGGGGACAGCACCCAAGGCAGACAGATGGTTGTACTGTGTCTATATCTGTGAAGAAGAGAAAGGCAAAGCTGCAGTTTAACAGGCTTTCAAGGACCACATCGCATGTGAGAGCGCCACTTACATTCTTCCTGCCTCAATTAGAGACCTCCTCAGAAACTCCCTCACAGACACACCGGGATATGTCTCTCCTCTAGTTCCCAATGCCATCAGGTTGCCATTCAATATTAACAACCACAGCATCCAAGAGACACTGAAATCCTGTGAGCACCATTAAGCCCAGAGCCAGAATCAGCCAGTTTCTCTGTACTACCTCAGTAGAAGAACAGAATGCAGACAGAACCAGAGAAAATGTCACACTGTGAATGCTGTGGACTTCCCATGGGGTGGGGGAAAATGTCACACTGTGAATGCTGTGGACTTCCCATGGGGTGGGGCTTTCTTATGGCTTTGATCCACAGCATTTTATACTTGTCACCAAGAACACAGGTGTCCTATTTGTCTGATGCAATGGACTCAAGCTCTCAGAGCCATGCAACCTCATGATGGCAGTGTAGCACGTGGTCCACAGACCTTCACAGTTCTGGTTTTCTCTTCCATCTGTCATCTTCTCAAGTCATAGTCATTAAGTCAGGAGAAGATCAGGAGATCCCGCATCTACCTGAACATCCATCAATAGTCAAATGACTCCAATACCTGCATTCTCTGACATCACAGAGAGATCAGCTCAGTTGTCTGCCTGATGCACTCATTCATTTTTGCTGGAAACCACACAGAAAAAATTTTTTCATAGAAAAAGAAACTTTTATTTATGAATTGGCAAAAGGAATCTACTGTCCTAACATAACAAGAGAGTAGATCCCTTTTCTAGGGGCAGTTCAGGGCACCACCGTGTGTCCAATCGACATGGTCAGCAGGCCCAAGGACGGCTCCTCAGACTTATGTTTAGGGCAAGGACTTGCTTTTACGAAATTGTTGATGGTGCTGTTACATTCTGAACAGAATGAAGTGGGGGTTTCTGAATTAATTACATGCCTTTAATCTGCAGTCTATGCCTATGCTGAGCTAGAGACACTGCACGTAGACTTAAGAGCTGAGTTTGGGTCTACCCTGAGATGATTATAAACATTGTAAAGACCCAAAAGGGGGCCACAATGTAGAGGATGCTGGGTAATTACCCACATCGTAGTATCAGGATGTTATAGAAAACATTGAACTCCCTTTCTTCCTGATCCCCAAAGGTCAGTCATTTTCAGGAAGGAAAAAGCAAATATTCCACCATATTCTAAATCCCCTGTCCAGGAGTCATGGGACTAGACTTCCAGCTTAGAGGAAGGATGAGATGTGTTCACAGTTCATCATAAGTACTTGCTCAGGATTCATTAAATTATTGGTTCTGGGGGAGCCAGGGGTGCATTTGCCCCACTCACATTGACTGACAGGCACCAGACAGTACTTAGCTTCTGGGTGTCTTGAGGAAACGAATGAATGAGGACAGGGAGACAGCTCAGTACATAAAGTGCCTGTCATTCAAACATGAAGACCCAAGTTCAATCCCCAGGACCCACATAAAAAAGCTGGGTGTTGGGGTGTGCACATGTGGTGCCCAGCACTGTGGAGGTACAGAGGAAGTAATCGCTGTAGGTTAGCAGCCAGCACAACCCAACCAGAGGGGTCTAGGTCCCAGTGAGAGATACCATCTCAGAATCACACACACACACACACACACACACACACACACACACACTCACTCACAGAATACAAAAAGGAGAAATGAAGGAATAAATGACTGAGTGCTCTACTGCCCTCCAGATCAGGTTTGAACTATAAATCTCTGAGTAGTTCCCCTTGAACTTAGTATCCACATATACTGGCTTAACTCCTGCAGAATCTCAAACACACACACATTAAAAAAAAACTCTTTGGTCACAGATGTTTCTTAGATGTACAAGTGGAGGTATGCAGGGAACAGTGCAAGACAAGAGAGAAGGGTCCAAGATTGTGGCCAGCCCTACTCTGTTCTGGGATGCTAAGTAACGTGGCCTCTGGTGATCAGTTAACAGTGACAATGAGCCCCTTTTGCAGGACATGGAAGCCCAGACTGTGGTGCCCTCACCTGTCATGAAGAGCTCATTTCTCTCTGCTTATCAGAATCCAGCCAGCACGAGATTCAAGAGATTAGAGGAACAAGACACAGGGAACTCTATATGCAATGTACATCAACAAGGACTTTGTGCCTGTGTGTGTGTGTTTGTGTGAGTGTGTGTGTGTGTGTGTGTGTGTGTATGTATGTATGTATGTATGTATGTATGTTATCCACATTCACTGAACGGCGAGAAATCATCCTTGTCTTCATGAGTGTCTTCAAAATGTTACTATGACTTTTATTCTTCTGCCTTAATTTAAACCTCAGAGCCTTTCTGTCATCCAGCTTCCTGCCCTGCCTTGAAATGACGGGCCCAGAAGGGTCCTTCTCACCACCCCACTATTATTACTGGATAATTGCTCAGCATTTTCTGAAGATAATTAAACTTCCCTTTGAAATGGAAGAAATCCCTAAATTGAGCAGTATCATGAAAGCCATTCTTTCATGTAATTTAGGTCTCATCAGCCAGTACCAGCCATTAAGTACACCCATTTCTGGCCCAAAAGCATTGAGGAGAGTTAGCAATGGAGATATTTTAAATTAAAGAACAAAAGCCCAAACCTTGGGGTCTTAATACTGCTGATCTAAATTTCTTCAGAACAGAATGTCCTCTTGTCTGATTGTCAGAAGTCAGTGGCTCTGGGTGAACCCTGCATGGTCACCTTGATAAAGGCCTTTTGTTCAAATGAGTCACGTCAACCACAAAAGACAAGCAAAGGTTTCTGAGTGCTCACCAAGACTTAGAAGTCCTGGTCAAAACTGAATGCTTCATTGTATCTTTGAAAAATGAATCTGTCCCATTACACAGCTCTCTCATATTCTGCTACTTAATATCCACTCACACTAGCCTGTTTTGTTGCAAGTCTTTTTGGTAAATGAGTAGCCTCAAAGGGCTTCAGGTGTAGAATACCCCAGGCACAAGCCCACCATCCTCTGCCTCCACGGAAGGGTGTGCCCAAGTGACTTCAGACTGATGGATGTCAGAATTTCCTTCTGCAAAACAAAAGGTTTGTGAGATAGAGACTAAATATGCCTGGCATCTCACCTCAAGGATTGTGAAGCTCTGTACTAGCAAACCACTTAGTGGTCTAGTCAGATGCTCTCAGGAGCTCTGTGGTTATCTGGAGAGATATTTACTATGGGGCCTGTATCACAGAGGCTACACTCCACCTTCTAGGTGACCCAGACCCACTATCCAAAGAAGAGGGAGGCCTCCTCGGCTTTTTAAAAGACCATTCAGAAACCCTTGGAGATAGGGAGAGCACAAACCCGACCTACAGAAAGACATTTGAGAAAAACAAATACACGATGATCTCTTTGGCGCCCTCTAGGGGCAACTTTCCATCACCTTGCAGATTGCGCAACAGTGCACAGAGGCGGGGCCTGTCAGATCTTAGTGTGGAGACAAACATCTTGTCAGCGATTTCCTCATTTCCTCCTATGGCTTACCAGCAACCTTTCCACATTCTTCGTGTTGATTATTTTATATGACCACAGGATCTCTTTTCTCATGGAAACTGCATCATAAAAGCCTGGACCAAGGGGAAAAAAATTAAAACCACCGCTAACAAAATGAAAGCCAGAGATGTTGGTCATGTCTATCAGGACTGTTTATTTTGATGCAAGCATTGGAAGGCAATGCTTCAGCCCGGCTTTAGAACACTTCAGATTCATAAACATGTGACTAGAGGTGGTTTCACCCCTTCTGACAAGTGGGGGGGCGGTGAGGATTGTCTTACAAGAGGCTTTAGGTTTAAGAGCATGGTACTTGGAGTCAAACTGCATTTGATTTCCAAGCATGAATGCCTGCCTTTGGGAAGGTCACCCAACCTCTGCGCAAATGTGTAAAATAAGATGGCCTCCCTCCTTCACAAAATTGCTATAAGATTAAGGAGATACATCCATCTCAATGTGCTACCCCACGTCAATGGAATGTTTCTAAAAACTCAGGACAGTAGACAGGAAGGAATTAAGAAGTCAAATTACGAAAGTATTCATCTTGTAGGGTGCTGAAAGCTTCAAATTAGTGAATCCTGGCATCTGGCTGGTTAACATTCCACCACACTTACCTCTCTTTCCGTGTTCTGTGGGGCAAACAACAACAGAGAGGATAAGCTACTTCCCATCAAAACAGATGCTACTCAGCATAGCCCGGAAGCAAGGGCTGGCACCAGACACCATAGCCTTCTAGCTTCATGCTCTCTCCACGCCCAGTAACTATTGCTGCCAAGATCATTTGACAAGACAAATACATTTCAAGCGGGCTTGCTGTTGCTTCCCTGAAGAGGTTTTAGTTCAACAGCCCATGAGGTGACCACACCACAGAAAGATCGGTTCCTGGAGACACTTCCAAGCTAACCACCATTTGTCGGAGTTGCAGGGCACAGGGCAGATTCCTCACCTACAGTATGAGAAGTTTTCCCATCTGCAGAATCTTTGAGTTGGTTAGTGTCTATTGTCTAGCTTTCCTCCTAAAATGAAACACTTATTCAAGGACTCAGACAGTAAGCAAAACTCACAAGCCTCAGGAAACTCCTAAAACATACAAGACTTACAGGTGTCCTCCATAAGGTTATATGCACACAACTGGAGAGCACATACTCCCTGACCAGCTCAGGGGCTCACAAGTTGTACGGAGAGACCCCAGGGAATGCAGCTGTTGTGGGGTCACCAGCTGTGCCGACGTGAGACTGCAAGTAACACAGTTGTCCCTGAGTCACCAATGCCCCTGTAAGTAACTCCAATAAACTCACAGGTTCACCAAGCTGCCCCCGAGAGAAGCCATTTGTCTTGTCTCTTGTTGGAGTGTCCTATTTGGGGCAAAGAGATGTCTGGTCACATCTCCCTGGGAAAAGGCATACAATATATGTTAGTTATGTTTGCCCTGCATCGCTGAGACCGAAATCCCCGACTAGAGCAAAGTGAGAAAGTGTATCTTGGCTCCTGTTTCAGTGGACTTCAGTCTACCTTGCAGAAGGAATGGCCGCAGAAGTCTGTGGCCGAGGTGCTTCTTATTGGGGCCAGAAAGCGGGTGGTGCTGCCAGAACTGGGGCTAGGTATACCCTTCAGGCAGCTAGGCCCCTCCTTCTTGAGGTTCCATAACCTCCTTCCATCAGCTGGCCTGTAAGAATTCTAAGCAGGAACCGGTGGAGGGCAGTTCACATTCCAATCCCATCAGCTGGGAAGAGGAGAAATGACTGAGGGAGGGGGGGTGTTCAAGAGCATGGGAATTCAGAAGAGATACTTGTCTATTCCTGTTGAGGTGAACTGTGCCTACTGGCTTGAACGTAAGGCAGTCCACCCTCTGAGGGAATGACTAGGGATGTCTAGCACAGAGGATGCTGGGAAGTGTCTTCACATGAGAGTGTATTCATTGTCACCATGGAGAGCAGCTGGGGAGTCCAATGCTCTGTGTCAACCTCTGCTTCTTGGAGTTCATAATAAATGCTCTCCATGACATAAGGCCTCCTTCAGCGACCTCTGTGAGAGTAGTACAGGCTCTGCTATCCAAGCAGTAAAACCTCACAGTCTTTCCAACATAAGGATTTCCCACTGAGTCTAGTTTCCAAGAAGACATTTCCAAGGAGGCAATGGAGTACCTGAGATTAGATGGTTTCTGCTGCGGGAGAGTCTGCAACTTCCGGGTCTGGGGAAACTCAGGTCCCTGCGAGCAGAGGGATAAAGAAAGTATTTGTTGTTTGGGGGTTGGGGAGACACTTTGTCCTTAGACTTGTTGAAGGTCTGAGAGACAAGAGGAAATCACTGTGTTTGAAAACACGGATTTTTCTACTACTGAGAGGTATGCCATGCGTATTTAAAAGAGATGCTTTGTAGCCAGGCACAGCAGGGCTCACGTGCAACCCCAGAGATGAATCAGCAGTCAGGACAACAAGACAGCAAGTATCAGTCACGTCCCTTCATCACGAAAACTCAAAGTTTCTATGTCAGGCATTGTATGATATCTCATTTGTCTTATTCTTTGTAAGAACATGTGGGGAAACTGAACTTGTAGTTATCTTTGTCATCAAAGGACACAGAACAAGTCTGTTCATGAAATAAAACACATATTTCTTCTAGTACTTCAGATGCAGTGTTGAAATAAATAAATAAATGTAATGTAAAATAAATGTAATGTCCCTTGGGAGAAGGGAGACAAGATTTTAATGTGTATGGCCATCAACCTCATGGCCAGTGGGCATTCGTTAAAAGCCTGATATCACTTCAGGTGAATGGATTGAAGTCCACAGTGTCACACACGGAGTTCAAACCAGTAGGGAAGGGAATGGGTGAGGGAGGATGCTGTTGCAGTCGAGCTCACACATCCATTTGGTCCTTACTGTGAAGTCTGGTTTGAGTAAATAGCTGGAGGTGCTTTTAGAAGCCACGAGAGCTAGAAAGATTGACATCGAAAGGACAATGGAATGCAGGTGGAGGTTCAGAGTGAGAGAAGGTTCTAGAAGGAGAAGAGAAAATGGGTCTATTTCTCAAGTATAGTGGGCCAAAGGAGCCTACTGCCAGGAATGAAGCACATGTCATTTTACCCTTTATTCTCCAGCTTCTGGTAAGACACAAGATGTCTCCCATCAACACCCCCAGACCCCACTCCAGCGCAGGCTCCTAGAGCTTCACTCCTGCCTGACTCTCCTCCAGGGTTAGCACTTTAACCACCGTTCAAAATCCCCACTTTTCCTACTCTGTAAATCTCTGAGAACTCCCAGGCCCTCAGGATAGCCTAACCACCTCCCAGGGAATCAACTGTTTCAAGATTTATCGCCTGGCCAGTAAGGTGTTAACATCAAAATTAACAGAAGTCCCTCTGAAGAGTGGGCAAAGGGGAAGACTGTTCTTACTTCCACTAGGACCCAGCTCTTTGAACTGTGAGTCCCAGCCCTGTAGGGGGCACTGGATATTGTAAGCTCATGAAGAAGTTGACAAGTGAAAGGCTGCTGTGCTGACCAAAACGAAATCACAGTCAGATGTGTCCGGATCTGAGGGGTTTCTGGCAGAGCTGGCAGGTGTGTCACATGGCTTCACTGCTGCCTTGGTTCACTGTGTGTGCCATTGAGCCGTGCAATGCCAATAAAACCACCTGATACACCACAGCTCCTAGTTGAGATGACCACATGAGCTGCAGGGTTTGCTGCCTGTGCAAAGGCTTCTGCTCCTACAAAAGCAGGAAGTCAAGACTTAACATTTCCCCATGACTGCGAGTATCAACTTAGTTGTTCTTTGGATCGAATTGTGTTAGAATGTTTGACTTCGAAAATCATCTTTGACTTGCTGATTTGAGTTTCATTAAAAAAAAAAGTGTTAAATAGATTTTGTCCTGGTATTAAGACAAAAGTTCTAAGACAATTTCAAAAATGACCCTAAACATACTCCTCCTGTGTGTCCTCTATATTTATACAGAATGGTATTTGGGGCATAGATCATAAAATCCAGGCATCCAGCTGAGAAATGTTGAAGAGGCTCCCTCAGTATCAAATATTCAGCCAAGGTTTAAGTTTTTATGCAAAAAAGCATGTCTATTTCATTAACATGCAAATTTTATTTAATAAGTGAGAAAACTTTAGCATACTAACAAATGTTAAGGTGAATAGGTTTATGATTTATTTTCAATAAGCACTATGTATATGTATATTATGTATACATATTATGTATATGTAGTTCACATGGCCACGGTTGTAAACACATCTCTGGGGTGGCCACAAATACAAACAGTTTAGGAGCCGTGCTCCAGGATGTCCAAGCCAGTCTTTAGGAGACAATACCCTTTTCTTGCCACCATAGTCTTTGACAAAGTGAAGACACAATGGCCTGGACTTCGGGTATCAACGAAGAGCCCCATTTTAGAGGGAGGCAGTAGCATCAGTGATCCCTCACCTGGGTTCAACGGAGCAGACTGACCTGGAGGGAGGATAAAGCTGGGAGACAATAGAACTCTCTGGGATTCCATTAGTCCCAGACCTCATCTTCACACGTCTCAGAGATGTCTTCTCAGAGATGCTCACCCTAGAGAAACCACCATTCTTTTATCTCTTCCTACAAATTGGTTTAATTAGCCCCCATTTCCTTCCTTGTGTCATCAGGGCTTCTGAGACAGGAATTAGAAGCACAGAGTGGACTGGGATCTTTGGACTGTCAGGACCAGAAGTAGGAAGGCTCATTGACATAGTGGAGCATGTGTCTTTATTACATGTTGGAGCATCTTCTGGGTGGAAGCTATACCCAGGAGTGGTATAGCTGGGTCCTCCGGTAGTACAATGTCCAATTTTCTGAGGAATCGCCAAACTGATTTCCAGAGTGGTTGTACCAACTTGCAATCCCACCAGCAGTGGCAGCCTTATTTATAATAGCCAGAAGCTGGAAAGAACCCAGATGTCCTTCAACAGAGAAATGGATACAGAAAATGTGGATAGAGAAAATATATATTTACACCATGGAATATCACTCAGCTATTATAAACAATGAATTCATTAAATTCTTAGGCAGATGGTGGATGGAACTAGAAAATATCATCCTGAGTGAGGTAACCCAATCACAAAAGAACACACATGGTATGCACTCACTGATAAGTGGATATTAGTCCAAAAGCTTGGAATACCCAAGATACAATTCACAGACCAAACAAAGCTCAAGCAGAGGATGGCCTTGTTGGTCATCAAAGGGAGGAGAGGCCCTTGGTCCTGAGAAGGCTGGATGCCCCAGTATAGGGGAATGCCAGGGCAGGGTAGAGGGAGTGGGTGGGTTGGTGAGTAGGGGGAGGGGGGATGGGATAGGGTGTTTTTGGATGGGAAACCAGGAAAGGGGATAACATTTGAAATGTAAATAAAGAAAATATCTAATAAAAAGGAGAAAAGAAGAAGAAGAAGAAGAAGAAGAAGAAGAAGAAGAAGAAGAAGAAGAAGAAGAAGAAGAAGAAGAAGAAGAGGAAGAACAGGAAGGTTCATTGAGAGGAAAGAATATCTCAGCTCTGACATGGGATGCCAAAGGCAGGCTAGGCAGGAAGGGGAAGCTGCCGTCTGAGTCCTGTCCTTGGTTTCCCCTTGTTTTCTTCCCCTGCAGTTCAGAATCAGTTCTCACCACCTCCTCTGTGTTCCTAAGTGACACAGGTGTCCATGTCTGCCCTGGCTCTTACACTACACCCAGTCACGGTGGCACCTGGAGGCATTATCCTCCCATCTTTAAACTTGAGAATTTGGTTCCCAGTTGTGGAGAGAGGCCTGATTTCTCCTTGGAAGGAAATGTCTTTGCCAGAGAGGTCTGTGTCAGATTATCTCGTCTGTTAGCAGCAGGGCCGGGAGATAATGAGGACTATTTGACAGAGACCAGCACTGACAAGTGGCCCATATTTTTTTTAACTCATTTCAAAGTATGAATTCTGATTTCCTTTCATTTTCTGGATCTCTGAGAAACTTAAAGACAATTTAATTGACTATATTTGAGGAAGGGAATTCCTAAAATGCTGGGCATAATATTTGGATTTAAAGAAACAGACACTATAATAGAGGCCATTGTTCAAGTAAGTAGAGACAGGTTCATGTATTCCAAACCTTGGATAACATATAAAGAAGATTATTGAGCCTGAATTTGAAAGAATTCTGTTGAAAGACAGAAAACAATCCACCAGGGGAACTTGAGAAAGAATTATAGTGTTTGATGGACAATTGCTTGCTAAGACACATTTACTTTATATCGCTTTTTAATGAGAGTGGACTATAAAACTGTTTAAAATTCCACTGGAAACATTTGGATTACCAAAATAAAACATTTAGATTATGGAACACAAATGTGTTTACTCTTTTATCCTTCCATGTAGATTGGATTGCTCACGGGAGACAGTGGAAAGAATCTAAGACATGCTGGTTTGTAGCAACAGTCTGACCCTTTCAGAAATGTTATAGACTGCATAAAGTAGGTATGAGTTTTGGACAGGGCTTGCAGGAGCTGCCATGTAGTGGGTTGGAGGAAAGCACAGGCGTGAAAGATTCCACAGACAGCAGAGGGAGCCTCTGGAAGAAGACAGTGGCGCACAGCATTCTTGGAACAATGTGTTTGTCTAACAAACGCAGACCATCTTTATTTTGTCTTGTTAGATGCTGTGCTCCCAGCGTAAGTCCACTTGTAACCTGCTTGATAATTCATGCTATGACAACATCAATCTGGACTCATGACGTTATAATTCCTGAAGCTGTTCCCCAGCACCTGAGCCCATCTCTGGCAAATGCAAACCTGAGTCTGCCTAAAACAAGACTCCATCTTTTGCTTGATGTGAAAGTTACATTTGGTTATTCATTGTAACACCAAACGAGTATGCATCTTTCTATGTTGTAGCTGAGATCCAAGGTCAGAATTCATACCTGCTTGAGGGTAATTCTCAGGCAGTCAAGAGCTGCTGTTGAAAATTCAGTGAGTTATCCTTCTCTAACAGGTACCCTGATTCTATTGCAGAAGTTCTTAGCACGGGTCCTTGGGCAGTAGCAGGTCACACCCTTCACATAGTCCCCTGAGTATCCTGGAGAGGGTGACTCAAAAGTAATGATACTTATCTTGTGGTAGCTCAAAGGAGCCAGTCAGACATGTGTTCTGCTGTCTTCAGATATGTTGAACTTCTTATGCAGAATGCACTTGAATATCACACCAGGTGCTCACTCTTGCATAGCCCAGACAAGCAACACATGACCATGACCCAGCCTCCACTTGTCTCAGTAGGCTACGGTCACATTCTCTTCCTTGGTGAATTAGTTATACTTTCTGTTGCTATAATAAAATACCTAGAGAGAAACGACCTACGGAAAGGCTTATTCTGACTCAAGGTTCAAGGTCTGTCTAGGTGGGAAACGTGGGAACTGGAGGACAAGGCAGCTGGTTATATTGTGTCTAGAGCCAGGAAGCTGAGAGATACATATTGATACTTTTTATTTAGTCAGAACCCAGTCCATGAAATGGACTACCCACAGCTAAGGTGGATCTTCCTCCCAGGTGCACTGAGTCCTATGTCCTAGGTGACAAGAACTTTTGTGATTGATTCATAGTGTTTTGATCTTGTGTGCATCAAAATTAGAGTGTAAGCTGCCTCACAGACCTGTGTCACACCCAGCACCAGGCCTGGCCTTGAGGAGGGGAGAAAAAATAACCAAAGGATGGACAGCCATGTTCTTTTCACTAACTTGAAGCTACATATATAGTTCTCGATAATCCAAAATTAGTTTCCTGCTGGATGTGGTAGTGTACACCTGTAATTGTAGCACTTTTGAGGTGGAGTCAAGAGAATGGGAATTCAAAATCACCCCTGACCATGTATGACTTTGAGATAATCAAGGGCAATACAAAATCCAATCACAAACCAAATTTCTTGAGAGAAAAGCATTTTAGGTGGGGGACTGATAGTCAGGGTATTTCTATGTAGCCTTGGCCATTTTAGAATTTGTTCTGTAGACTAGGCTGGCCTCAAACTCAGAGATCCATTTGTCTCTGCTTCCCAAAGGCTGGGATTAAAGTTGTGTGCTACTACAGCCAGCTGAAAAAAAAAATTATTTAAAGGTCGGCATAGCTAGAATGTGACCTGAAGCTCTGTAATCACACATAAGGTTGCATAGTTAACCTCTCCTTGGTCCCAACTGCCATTTAGGTAGGTTTGGCCCTAGCCCTGTCAGACTTTCTCTGTGTAGGACTTACATACAGGACAGATCAAGAGTCATCAAGATTGCTTTCCTACACTGGCTACAAATGGAACATTGCATTCTTAATTTTAAATATCAGCAACTTTTATGATTTAGACTGGGTTTATTTAGAGCCTTAGTTTCTTGTCTCCTTGGTGACTTGTGACTGACCTTCACAACCACCATGAATATGTGGGGGAATTTTTGTATTCATGGTTCAAATATGATTTTCATAGACCCAAGCTGTGTTCACTCACAGCTTACACAGACAATTCAATCTTTGGTGCATAGCATGTTAATTTAAGCATCTGGCTCCTATTGCATACATCTATGTATATCTAGGAATATTTTGGAAAAAAAAGCCTAGAACTGCTTCTGTAGCAGACACAGTATAATATCTTTATTTGTATTATAGATATTACTGTATATCCTGCCCTTGTTGATGGACTATCATCAGCTTTTCATGACTAGAAAGGAACATTACTGGGGAAACAAAAAAGTTTATTTAACTTCTGCCTTGAGGTACTTTAAGAAATCTAAATGGAACAACTCAAAATCTGAGGAGACTCGTCCTCCTGAGTCAGGACAAAGGTGGGAGCAGGTCAGGGAGGGGTGGTTTTACCTGGAGAAGTAAATGAGGGAGATTGTGGTCCTACAGTACCTTCCCAGGGTGCTTCTGCTGCAATTGACTAGGACCTCTCATAAGGCCCTGCCTCTTAAATGTCCCACACTTAAATTGTCACCCCAGCAAGCTGCACACAGCATCCATTGTTTTGACTGGTTGGTTGGCTAATCTTCTGCAGGTCACACAGACAGGAAGGAGAGCTGCTGGATGTGACTGGGGTTTGTGTTCCTCACCACTCCCTACACACACACACACACACACACACACACACACACACACACACAGGATTTTGTTTCCGTTTCCTTTGATGCTGTGCCTTGAGGCACCTACAGTCCCCTGGGCTAGGTTCAGACACAAATATCAAGGGACAATGAACTCTGACCTTGGCAGGTGTTCATTCAGATAGGTATGTTTACTTATCAGCTAAAAGGAAATCTCAGGATGCCTGGACCAAGTAGGTCAGGAAGCTAGCCAAGGATTAGCCTGACATATTGTCAAGTTTGAATTGAACCAGAAATTACCTGAAGGGAGAGGAAACTTTGTCTTGCCCTTGGGTGTTAATGATTCAGTTTTACTTTTGACCTGCTGGGTATATTCTGACTCACTTCCACTCTTACAGTTTTGCATGTACAAATCCAGGTCTTATTTGCTAGCATGGTTTGTCTCTTGACTTCAATCTGGATACTTAGTTTGGGGAGTTGGTGGGATTACATTGTCTCTATGGAACACTGACTCTGATCCACCACCACCAGGCAAACCAGCAAGCTGGTATGTGTGTGTTGTCTTTGCCTAAATACCATTAGGGGTAGAAAAGATCTTACCAACCAAAGTCACCCATTTCGTCTCTGAACAGCTGTTGGAAATATGTTCCTTTCGCAAGGCTGGAGTCAGCTGAGGTCAGCTTGCCCTTCTCAGATTTGGATGAGACTTTTTAGTTTTCATTCCTTATGTGAGTATCTACCCCTTTAACAACCTTTCAGAGGCCCTGAAACCTCTGATATGTGGGCTGAGTGTTTACAACCATCCTTGGCTGTTTCTTCCAGAGGCATGATCACCCCATTTATGGATGCCTTGCTCTTCCCACATCTCAGAGCTCTGCTCGAGCTATGGACCCATCATTTTGGATATTTTTCTTCTTCCTGTCTGGATTTACCTCTTGAGCCCATGTGAGACAGGGTTGGAAGGTGGTAGCACACCATCTTACCAGGAGAATTCAAGAAACGCATAGAGTTTCCAATAGTGAAGCAGTCTTGCTTGGGTTAGATTGCCTTACTTCACAGGGCCCCTTCACCCTTTTTAAACCAGCACTTCTCCTAGACACTTTTCTTTCTAGTCTCCTCACTACTCCCTCTACACACACAATTTTGTTTCTGTTTCCTTTGGCGACGTGCGTTGAGGTCCTTACAATCCCCTGGATATCACTGTTGTGAAGAACACAGGAAGTCTAGGTCCAGGCACAAATATCAAGGGTCAAGGAATCCTGACAGACTCACTTTGGAACTTTTTTTCCCCTTTTCTGTTCTTTCTACACCATATTCCACTTAACTTCTCTTACTTAGAAAGTTTATTTTATCTTAATTTTTCTCTAGACTTTGACCTTAAGACTACATGCTCTATCTCTTGGGAAGCCTGTCCAAATATTTTCCCCAAAACACACCACTCCCTGAAAGTCTTGTGCAAGCATTTACCCTGCCTCCAGGTGGCTTTGGAAAGCCCAAGTCTGGCTGTAATTTGCTTCCATGCAGCTCATTAAAATCCATCCTCTCTCAGGTAACATCTTATTCTGTAGTCATTGCTGAAAACAGAAAGAACACAAGATTTGAAACTAGACTGAATTTGAACCCTAGGTCTGCTACCCATGAGTTGAATGACACCTGTTACACTATCTTTTCAGACTCTGTGTTTGGAATGACTCCTGATACGCTACATTTTCAAACTGTGTGTTCCCAGCTGCGATACTATTAACAGATCTGCATAAGGATCAAGGTAATGTCAGCATCCAGCACCTCAGTGGTTGTGTAACACATTGGATGCCTTTTGCTCCTTTCCAGCCAGCCTCACACATTGGGGCTTCTAAGGTGGACTTTTCTCAGCTTGATTATTCTGTTTGCTTTGTTCTCATCACTGCTACCTGGTACCTTATTGTCTTGAATGCTTTTGTTTGGCTTCTGCTTTTATTCATAGCTTTGGATTTTATTTCACAGCTGCTGCTGCCCCAGGATGCACATGCATGGAGCTGCTTTGAATCTCATCGACTCATCTCTGCAATTTCTACTTTTGTTTTCCTGCCTAGACAACTGCTACTCGGATCTCAGTTAGACACCCCATATTCCAGAAAGCTCTCCAGACTTTCCCAGGGCCAATTTGGACACCACTATTATCTGTTCCTCTCATACCTTGAATTATTCTCAGGACAGCATTCAGTAGCTTTGCAATCTCATGTTGCTTGGCTACTCTATAGCTTATCCAGATTCCTGGGCAGATATCATATCTTCACTGAAGTCCCACCCCCAACAGGTGGTGGTTTGTCATTGATTTAACACTTCTTGTCTTGTTTTCTTGTTATATGGCTATCCACATTTTCATGACTGTAACATCAGCTTAATCAAAGAAAAGGCAGCATCCCTCCTCCTCCCCATTCCAGGTCCTCATCATCTCTGCTCATCACAGAGATAATGAACAACACAGCACTGCTGAATAGACTGCACCAAAGATGATTAGCTCAGTAACTGATAAGAGAATTCATACCACAGGGATGGAATCTCTACCACAGTAAACTGCAGAGGAAATGTGAATGGATGAGCACCTAGATGTTTTAGTAAAGTATTTGTTCCTTGTGGAAGGAAGGGGAATCCTGTCAGGAAGAACTGTGGAAAAGATGAAGACAACTACGTAAAGTCCTGCACATATAGCACAAGGCGGGACCTCTGTTCTACATAATGTTATGTATTATTTACAAGAAAAGACACCCATCTGTCTGCCTACCCTTCATTTATAATATGACTTGCCCAACTCACAAATAGCTTTAGAGATGAGGTTGTGGCATTAGTTAGGGTTGATGCTAATCCAGAAAATTCTAAGAGACATTGGAATGCTGAGGCTACTGTAAAGTGAGGGCCTTCTTACTTTATGTGGAGGAGAATATGTAAGGGAAGGTTGAGAGAAACCTGGACTCCTCTCTTTCTTTCTCTGTCTCTGTCTCTGTCTCTGTTGGTCTCCCTCTCCTCTCCTCTCCTCTCCTCTCCTCTCCTCTCCTCTCCTCTCCTCTTTCTCTCTCCCCTTTCCATCATAGAGCTCATAAAAGCCCCTTAGGCACAGCTCATGACTCACTAGAATGTATTAGCTCACACATTTAAGAGGAGGAACAAAAAATACCTCGGGATATACTTTGTAGCAAATAATGCTGCTTTAAATACACAACATTCCAAACATAAGCCCTAAATACTAGTATTAAATTTACTATAAGCAAAGATGATAATTTTGAAGGTTTATTAATCTATGATGCAGGTTATCTTAATTTCCCAGCTGTCTCAGAGCTTTGATGTGGATGGAGGCTGAGGAAGGAGCTGCAGGACGGTGCAGCCAGCCTTATGTACATACTGACAGGGAAGTTGAGGCAGGCAGAAGTCCCAGCTGGGCATTCCCCTGAAGTGATAAAAAGCCCTAAGATTGCAGGGGCGAGTCCAGATGACAGAGGAATTCTAGACAAGAACGTCATAGCTGAGATGCTGAGGCCCTGCTCTACAGAGACTAAGGAAGATTATTTCTTTTGATTTGCACCAGGCTAAGAGAGTGAACATGAGGAGAGTTAAGAAACAGGCCTGGCTACAGTGATGGAGACAGGAGTTTCTCTCCTAACACACACTGTACCCAAGTCCTGTAGAGGATAGCTCCAGTGTGAGGACTTCCCATGTTGATTCTCATCAATCTGCAGCTCTTACCTCAAAGGTGGGTTGACAGTTCCTAACTCTGAGCCTTCCTTCCAGTATTTCAGCCAGAGGGAAACAGAGGGACTAGCGGAGAGCGCCCCCTTATATGGGCATGGCTCCCATCTCATTAGCTAGCATCAGTCAATGATAATCAATTGACAAGAGGGGCAAAAGGGTCTCTCTTGTAGGGATGCCATGGGCCCAACCAGAGCACAGGACTTGTCTTTCTAACAGGACCACTGAGTGCTCTCCAGTCAAGCCAGGGGCTCTGGGTTCCATTTTCATGTTTTCAGTGTGATTGACAGGAATGGACTAGCTTCATCACAGGACACACTCTGCTGTCTGCCATTCCCATTGTGCTTTGCCATGGGATCCATATTTGCAGCTAGGGGACATACTTAGGATAAACATTTGTTGATCCAGGGGCTGAAATCCACTTTGCAATTGTAGAAGAGAATTTAGCTTCCCCCTCCCCTGCCCTGCCCCCTCAAGTGTTCCTTGGATTCTCAGATGGCGTTCTGATCCCCCAAGCAGAGGCACTCCACAAGACATGTGTCACCTACATCACCGATGACCTCATCATCGTTGACTCATCAGCAGCAGTAACATTTCTGTCATTTCAAAGTGTGAGTTCACTGCCGGGCGGTGGTGGCGGACGCCTTTAATCCCAGCACTTGGGAGGCAGAGGCAGGCGGATTTCTGAGTTCGAGGCCAGCCTGGTCTATAGAGTGAGTTCCAGGACAGCCAGGGCTACACAGAGAAACCCTGCCTCGAAAAACCAAAAAAAAAAAAAAAAACCAAACAAACAAAAAGAAAACAACAAAACAAAGTGTGAGTTCACAATCATTGAGTTACAACTATAAACAAGGAATGACTGCACACAACCACGTCCAAGCTGTGTCATTAGACAAGGCATTAAATCTAGGTGGGTAGCAGCAACCTCCTGTACACATGAGTGGGTGACAAGGGTCCAAACTCAGGTCCTCACGCTTGCACAGCAGATGCTTTACCCACCGAGTCATGTCCCCAGCTCCACGACATACAATTTTTGCATTTAGTGCTATATTGCCATCATTACACCTCTGTCTTTCATGAGAGGATCCCCCATTTCCAGGACTCAAAGGAAGAGCAACCTGATTGACCATCATATAATGCATATAGCCCATCAGAGAGCTTCATGGGCTCACCATGGTCTCAGTTGAGATATCTGTGGATGTGCTAGGGCTGTGGGGAGATAGTAGCAGAGCTAATGCTAATCCTTGAGTTTAGGGGCTCCTGGTACAGGCTCATAAAGCCCCTGATGCCTCAGATATCTATATCATAAAATAGAAGCATCCTGAAAATCAACTGCATGCTGTGATTTTGGGGTTGTTTGTTTTGTTTTTGTTTTTAATCAAAAAGGGTAAGGTTGGAGATGATGAAACACATTCTTGGTGTGTGTATGATATCATCTGACTACTGTGCAAAGACTGCTTTCTTGGGGAATATGTGATAAATGACTTCAAAGAAGCTCTTGTGTATGGAGTGCATTCTGTTCAGGGCATTGAGAACGTCAGTCACTCAGGAATGCTGTAGGGAGGTGACGTGAACCAGCTGGGAAGAGGGTGTCCTATGCAAATACTGCTATGAGTGTGAGACAGCAGATGTTCCTAAAACAGCCCTTCCTAGCCAGGAAAAGAAGGAAGGGCTGCCTCTCCCATGACATGCTCTTTATAAGTGAGGGTCTGCTATGTGGCTCAGAACACAATGAGAATGAATTACTTCACATGTTTGAGAGGAGAGCTGTGTTTAGACTGCTGAGAGTGGAGAGGAACCAGCAGGTGGCTGGAGACTGTACAGACAGTAGGCTGAGTAAAAAGTGTATTGTGCAAGGCTTGAGGATGTGGCTTCAAACCCAGGGCAGTGACTATTTATCCAAGCTGTGGGTCTAGACAAGGCTGCAGCAGCCTCCTGTGAAAAATGACAGGATGGACAACCTTCTTTCTAGTTCCAAGGTTCAGCGACATGCAGGTTCCACTATTCAGGTGTCTTCCAAGACAGTCCTGAACCTCCTGTGTGATTTCTCACCTTCTCCAGGGGACATTTAGCAGTACCACAGTTTTTAGTGACAACAGGGGTAAAGGTTCTATGGGTATCTCAAGAGTTTGAGTTAAGAATACAGGCAGACATCCGAATATACATAGGTGGGGGTGGGGAGGAGCGGTGTCGAGATCACCCAGTGGCAAAGTGCTTGCTGTGCAACCATGAGGATCTGAGTTCAAGCCCCAGCATCTATGGAAAAGGGAGCATGGTAGTATACACCTACAATCTCAGTGCTGGAGAAGCAGAGAGAAGAGGATCCCCGAAATGTGCTGGCCAGCCAACACAGTCACATGCACATATGAAGGTCAGTAACACAAATTAAGGTAGAGTGTGATAGAGGAGACAGGAGACAACAACCATGACCTCTGGCCTCCACACACATGCACACACACACACACATGGACCTGCACACAGATTAATACACAGTCAACATACTCCTGGCACAGCATCCGGCTCAACAAGGGACCTGCGTCCACATCCGCTAATTAATGTCCTGTTACCAGGGCAACGGATTAAAAAAAATTTTTTTAAGAGAATCTGAAAATTTGGATATTTATGTGCAATATCATGAATTTAAAATGTGCTGGCATTCTTAAAAGAAAAATAAAACATCCCAGGGATCAAGAAAAGCAGGGCTTCCTATCTTCTGGAAGTCATGTGTTACAACTACTTCAGATGCAAATGGTCTCAGTAATTAATGCCTGTGGTTTAGCTGAAGGTGGGGATTCCTCCATCTGCATCTAGTTATCTGAGCCAGAGCTCAGCAGGTCAAGGATAATCCCTGTCTTGCCCACACATCTGTGTGGCAAAGTGGATAAATTGTTAGCTGAAATACTATGTTATTGCAAAGGCCCACGTTTAGAAACCAGGTGACCCAATTCTGGGGTCCCAAGATCTTTGAAAAGGGAGGGGTGAAGATGTGGAAGAGTGTGCCAGATGTGCTATCAGAGGCTCTCCCAGATGTGCTTCCCCACCAGCTCTCCATCCAAGCATCCGGGAAGCATTAGCTAGGATCGGAGACTTGAATGACAAGACATGAGGGGTCTGTGGCATCTCAACCGTGAGGCGTGTGTTCATCCATGGGTCTGTGCGGGAGGACCACGAGGGGTCTGTGGCATCTCACACGTGAGGCGTGTGTTAGTGTTCATCCATGGGTCTGTGCGGGAGGACCACGAGGGGTCTGTGGCATCTCACACGTGAGGCGTGTGTTCATCCATGGGTCTGTGCGGGAGGACCACGAGGGGTCTGTGGCATCTCACACGTGAGGCGTGTGTTAGTGTTCATCCATGGGTCTGTGCGGGAGGACCACGAGGGGTCTGTGGCATCTCACACGTGAGGCATGTGTTCATCCATGGGTCTGTGCGGGAGGACCACAGAGCACTCTCTTGCCAGCCCCAGTTTCATAGCTTCACAAGGGGCCTGGACCTGGAGCATGATGCTGGCTCTGGATGGCACAGGGGGTCATGGGGTCACCGGGGTCCCGGCACATGGTGTTGGTATAACATTGTAAGGTCAGAAACCAAGTTACTGTTATTTACTAACAGAACTAGTGGTGTTAAGGGTTCGAGGAGATGGCTTTGTTGGTAAAATGCTTGCAGCACACACATTGAGGACCCGAGTCTGATCTGTAGGACCAACATTAAACAAAGACCACAGTCCAGACGTGGTAGCACTCACTTTCATAGACCCAGTCCTATGCAGGCAGAGGCAGGAGGGTCCACGGCTCCTGTTGGCGAGGCAGCCTAACCAACAGTGAGCTCCACGCCAGGGGGAGACCCTGTCTCAAAAGGCAAGGTGGATAATCTTGAGGAACAATACCTGTGGTTGACCTCTAGTCCCTGGACATACAGGCACTTCCTCCCCACACAGAGACATGCAACAATAAAATAAAGTAATAAAAAATAAATTATAACGAAGCCCTAGGGCTAAGGCTGGCTACATGCTCCCACCAAGTGTGTTCAGGTGCTAAGAGGTCTGACTCTCCGGAGTGACCTGAGTGCCTTCCTCCCCTCGGTCCTCGTCTAGCAGGCCTGCTGCTGGAGGTTACAATAGTGCAACTTTGCATCAGTTTCCAGGAGATTCTTTTCCTGTTAATTATCATGTTTGGACTGGCAGGATGTCTCTGGGCCCACTATGAACATCATCCTGGTGGTGCCGTCTGGGGATAGAGAGGTCACGGCTTAGGTTGCAAGCTCTGACCGTCGCTGGGCAGCCTGAGCAGGCTCCGCAGTTTTCGGTGTAATGATAGTCTGAGTTACATACAGGATGCAATTACCAACACTTATTTGCAATAGAAGAAGCCCATGTGCTTACTTTTCCATTAATACGACACTGCCCTTTGTGGAATGCACAAACCACCCTCTCCTCAGAGCTCAGCTGAAACCTTACTCCCCCTTGGGCTCCTCAGCCAGCATCTTCCTTCCCCTGGTGTTCCACAGTTCCCATGTCGGCACCATGGTCTGTCTGCTCTCTGTCATTTGCTGTGTGACAAGCTCCTCGGAGGAAGGACCGCTCTCCTACTTTTCCCTCCTCTCTGCAAAACAATCAATGCTTTTCGTGTGATTCTCACTCCCGCTGTATAGCCCAGTGTCCTCTATTAGGAGTGTTTACAGTTGTGGGACTCTGAGGGACAGGGCCTGCTAAATGCTATGTTGCTTCCCTGCGATTAATACCTTGAGGAAAAGCCAACAGGAACAGCAGAGCCAAAGGTGGCCAAAGAGTGAGTAGGAAGACATAGCTTGGGGTGAGGGTCGGCTGAACCTCCTGCTATGGAAGCAGTGTAGCATGAGGGCTGCCTTCACTTGGGGAGAATATGCCCCCACAGGCACAGCTCTCTCCCAAAGGAAGGACAGTCAGTGATGCCAATCATATTCCTTGCAAACTAGCCAACCTGAAAATTAGCCTAACTGCCTCCAAGGTAGCAAAGGAGCGAGGCCTGTCTGTTCCATTTGGAAAGCCACAGGAGGAATGGGGAGATGAATTCCCTCTGAGCTGTTATTTTTAAGTAATAATAACTTCAAGTGTTGAACGCAGCTCTTTCAAACCTTTCCCCAAACTAACAGAACCATTGGTATTATTTATGGGTCACTGTGGCAAGCTTGTCTGTGCAGGATTAGCAGCTTGGCTTCATAGTCTCTTAATGGGACTGTGTATCTATCAGTTGCTGGTCCACAGGAGGGAACTCCATGTCCCCCAGCCTGCCACTAGTACTTAACCAGGAATGTCTGTGGACCCAGAGACTAGTGGGAAAGACAACATCTGTCTAGGAGCTTAATTAGGTCAATTCAGGGGGAAAATATCCAAAGGTAGTTCTAGAACTTTCTGAGAAGAGAGAAGCCTTATATGGCTAATAGCTTAGGATGAGTTATAGTCCCAGCTGAAAGAGAACATGGCCACAGGCAGTGTTGACTGCAAAGGGTGCAGGAAGGAAGGGAGCTACAACCCAGAAAGGAAAGGTTTAGAGCTGAGACAAGCCTGGGAACCAGCTTTACTTAGTGTTTAGGGATTGCTAGCCATACACTTACTATGCTTGTTGGGTATTCATCTGTTTCTCTCTCTATCTTTCTGCCTCTCTGCCTGCCCTCTGCCTCAGTGTGTGTGTGTGTGTGTGTGTGTGTGTGTGTGTGCACGCGCGTGCGCATGCGTGCAAGCATTCAAGGATGTATGTGAGCATGTGTGTGCATGTGTGTATGTGAGCAAGTGTGTGAGCATGTTAGCATGTGTGTGTGCCTGTGTGTGAACACATGAGAGCCTGCGTTTGTGACATGTATGTGAGAGAGCATATGTTTACATGTGTGGGTGTGAACATGTGTGTTAGCATGTGTATGAGCATTTGTGTGTGAACATGTGTGAATGAGTGTGTGAATATGTGTGTGAGCATGTGTGTATGTGTGTGTGTATGTAAGAGCAGAGGTTGGTGTCAGGTATCTTCCTCTACTGCCGTCCACCTAAGTTTTCAAGGTCAGTCAGTGAGCTTCAGAGATCTTCCTGTCTCTATTCCACCAGTGCTGTAATTATAGGCACACAATGCTGCTCTGGGTTTCTTCACACAGGGCCTGGGGATCCGAACTCAGGCCTCCAGGCTTCCTGGTAAGCATTTTATTGACTAAGTCATCTCCACAGCCTCAAACAATTGCCTGTTTTCTTGTGCATCATAGAAGAAACCTTTCCCCCACATCTGTAAAAATACATCAGAACCAACAAAAGGCCAAGTCCTCCATGACCCCTTACTCACAGTGGATTGCAGGCTGCCTCTTTTTCCTAATTTCTGCTTCTATGAATAACACGTGGAGTTGTGCAACATGCAAATGACACATGGAAATCAGAATTATGACTTTTATGTAGACCACACTGGGTTTTGCCTGTAAATTGCCTCCAAACAGCTTGACAAGGGATATGGTTCTCTATCCCCTTAGGCTGCCTGTTGGGTACAACCTGATCTCACAACTGTCCTCATGCCATGCAGGTTGTGAGCACTACCCAACCTGGAATACTCTCACTGTTTAGAATTCTGAAAATGTAGAGGAAGAAAACACAAGCAAGCAATGCCCAGCACCCCAAGGTCACTACTTAAAATGGAGCAGTTTACGGCTTACTCTGCAGGGCACGACACAGTAAGACCAGCACAGAGATACGGATGTGAGGTCACCAGGCCCTGCCGCTCTGATTCAAACTGACTCCAGGAGAGACGGAACCTCCGAGGGACTGAAAAGTAGCTGGGAAGCTGAAAACAAACCAGAAGACAGGGTAATTAGGTGGATAAAACACTGGCTTTGGGGTCACCTGGACATGGCCAGTTCTGCCATTGACTAATCCATTGGCCTTTGGTGATTCAGGGAACAGCTGTGACTCAGTTTCTTACTGCAAAACAGGATATTATTACTTAACTCCTGATGAAAGGGATGTATGCAAAGGTTGTTTCCAAACACTGTCCTGCCCTCCACACCTCTGACAGCCCCGCTGGGTTGTTCAGAACTGCCTGCTTGCTCAGATCAAGCCTTTTAATTGTTACATCTCGAGTTTACCTGTTCCTAAAGCGCTCTTTCCACATTGTGTCTTAATTATTTTTAACAAAACAAAAACCCAAAACCCTGTTTTACTTGGCTGATTCTTTCCTATAACATTATCATATTTTTTAAAAAATAAGTAATCGACAAAATAACAATTGTGTGTGTTTCTGTGACAGTGGGGTGGTACTTCATGTGTATTCACACTGTGGAGCGATCGAATCCAGCCGATGAATACCTCTATCACTTTAGCTTCCGAGTGTGTCCTTGCTGCGGCAAAAGCACTTGCAGTCCGATTTCAGTAGTTCTGAAATACAGCCACTAAGGCACGTGTCAGGTGATGTGCTGGCTGCACCTTTCCCCAGCCATTCCACCTCGCCTTCCTCATCAGATCACCCCAAGATCTGTATAAGCACGTTCGGTGCTTCTGCCAGTCACATGGTGGACCGAAACTTCCACCCCATTGTCTGTCTTTCTGTCTCTCTGTTTCTGTCACTCTGTCTGGCTTCTGCTGCAGCTAAGCTTAGTTCTCCCTTCAGTCTCTTGACATGATGATGAGGTCAATGTCAAAGAGACTTGTCTATGTGTTCTTTTGACAGAGTCCAAATCACCTTTGTGATGAAGGCTTAGGTGCACTCCCTGTGCTGTTTGGGAATAATGTTCAAATGTGTGTTCCCAGGAGATGTGCTCAGTCCTCACTGCATCAGAATCTGAAAAGAGTGACTTAGGCATGGACGCTCTCTGAAGTAAAAACCTAGGGAACGTGTGGCACCCAGGAAATTCTGCTGCAGTGGCCCTAGCAACACTCCCAAACCTCTGTCAGGGTAACTGGTAATTCCAAAAGTAATCTGGAGATTTGGAAAACTTGACATTTTAAAATGAATGTTTCACAGAAAGGATTACTGTCTAAAGAATTTTTTTTCTGTTCACAATGCAAAGAGACAGGTAAAGAGATGTATGCCCAAGTCTAGCTTTCTTAAAACCTAACAGGCTACCACAAGCCTCTCCAGGGAAGGATTTTGGAGAAGAAAGATAGCGTGTGTTAAAATGACCACAGCCCAGAAGAGCACAGCAGAAGCAATGGTGGATGCCCGCGTAGCACTGATATCCCAATTCCTGCTTATGAAGCTAAATGAGAAGATGCTAACTCCACACAGCTGCTGCAATATTTGATATTTTCTCACACATGATTTACAAAGGATGTGCTTGCTGACACTTAGCACACTCAGGCAGAGGTCATTGTGTGAGTTTATTTCAATTTGCCACTCACTCTACAGAAAGAACAAAACAAAACCACTGTCAGCCCAAATGCTTTCCTCAGCTGTCCAGGATCAAGTGCAGGCAGAGCTGGGTCGAGAAAATTATACAGAAGACTAGCTCATCGTCTGGGTTTGGGAATTTAGGGGGAGGAAAATCTCAGCATCTGGTCCCTTATCTCTCCTCACCTTTTCAAGTGTGTATTTGTATATGACATGTTAAAGATGTTGAGCGTGACATTGTGTAACACTGCATTGTGTGTGTGTGTGTGTGTGAGCGCATGCCTGCACACATCTCACTTTCATGTGTAGCACTGTATTATGTGTGTGTGCATCCAACTTTCATGTGTAACACTGTATAACATGTGTGTTCATACAGCACTGTATTATGTGTGTGTGCATCCCACTTTCTTTTTTTTTTTTTAATTTTATTTTATTTTATTTTTTTAATTTACATTCCAAATCACTTCCCCTTTCCCGTTTCCTCCCTCCCCGAAAGTCCCATAAGCCCCCTTCCCTCCCTCTTTTCTCCGTTCAACCCCCTCTCATTACTCTGTCCTGGCGTTCCCCTACATCATGTGTGTGCATGTAACACTGTATTATATGTGTATATATGTAACACACACATAATGTATACACTTCCATTTTTCTTTTCCTCTTTTCTTATCTCTTCACTCTTCTTGCCTCCTCCTTGTTGCCCCCTCCACCATCTCCACCCCACTTCTACAACCCACATGCAACTGCACACATGCACATAGATGTACATAAGTGCACACATACACACAAACATGCATACACAATACATGTATACATACATATATGCTCATAGCACAGATACAAACACATACATACACACAAATAACAAGCACCTATGATAGGCATACATACATATGTACACACATATAGTACACATATACATGTGCACACATACACACACACACACACACACACACAAAGGCTGAGAATTGAGTTGATTCTCTGAGTTTTCTTTACAGTGCTGTTATTTTTGGCACTCTTTTAAAAGGGAAACAAAACAAAACAAAAGGAAAACCCAAGCAAATGGCCAAACCTGCACCTGACACATAAAGTTGACAACAAGAATTTAGACCCCTGTTGCTAAGATCATTTGTCATCTTCGGTTTCCTCTCAAAGGAGTGGGATTAAGCTGAGGGTTCTGGCCATTGGAACTGGCTAGATATCGTGGGCAAGAAAAAAACAAAGCCATACGGATTTGTGAGAAATTGAACCCAAGCTTCATATTCGCCTCTGAGTAAAATAGTTTCTAATCATAGTTAATCTTGCTTTGATGTATTCAGGGAATCATGAA
>BTHU01000002.1:165911153-166083653 GCA_036184795.1 Tokudaia tokunoshimensis | reverse complement strand
CGGGTTCACACATGTAGAATACTTGAGCACACTGGAAGAATTTCATTTATTTAAAAGTGATCTTAACTCTTCAGTGATAGGCTATTGTTCTAGATTGCTCAGAATCAGGTAGATCATTTCCTAAAATCTCATGACGACATCTACTGAGTTTTCTCATTTTTCTATAGCCGGTAGCATATGTCAGATTTAACTTATAGTGTATCTTTCCTCTGCTTAATGTGAAAAAAGAGGGAAGAATAAGAAAAAGAAATGTTGATACTAAATTTTAGCTTTCTAAATTACTAGACACAAGTCTTGTTTGTCTAAAAGTATTACCATATATAATGAATTTTAAAGGCTAACTCACTGTGAGATTTAATGCTGTCAACTTGACAAGATCCACAATCCCTTAGGAAACAAGTGTCTTGGGTTGCAGGTGAGGGATCATCTAGGTTAACTGGCCTGGGAAGGTACACAGTGTAGGTGGGCAGCACCATTGCCATGGTGGGGGTGGGGGCGTCCAGACTAAAGCAGGAGTCGTCTCAGCACTAGCAGTCATCTCTTGGCTGCGTGTCTGTCGACACGCTGTGTTCAGCCCTGCATACCCTCCACAGCTGTGACTCCTCCGCCATGACGGCACGGCTGTGATTCCTCTGTCATGACAGGCTGTACCCTGGAACTGGGAATCGAAATGAACTCTTCTCAAGTTGCTTGCACCAGGCATTTTGTAGCAGCAACAAGATGAGTACACAATGCACTAATAACCATCAGTTTACTAATTTAATATCAAAGTAGTCAACATTTTTATGGACTTTCAACATTTATATTTCTGGCATTTATGAGAAATAGGCATCAACCAAAAACACTTCAGGGAAAATGGTTTATAAAGGTCAGCCTTGTGCCCACGACCAGAGTTACTATCATTTTTAGAAAACAATACCTCAAAGAAATGGGCAAAGAGTCAACATTCATCACATACATATCTTGCCACAAGGAATTTTCTAGAATCTACCCCAGTGAGTTGTGTTAAAGTCAGCAATTTGTACATTCTGTGGCTGTATTATTTTTTTCTAAGTCAGCTTCCAGACTTCCGACAACTGAATGTTCGCCAGCACTGAGTCAAATTTTCCTACCTTCTGAATAACTGTGCTTCTTGATTTCTGTGTTTCCCCACATGGGCCAGTCTGTGTCACATGTTGGGATCAGAGAGATTTTAAAAAGGCTCCTGTCTGGGCTCAGCCTGTTTCTAGAAGCACTTGTACACCTTTTGCTCCAATCTGACCTGATGCCTCCTTTCTTACTCAAGCCCACGATTCCTGGGCCCTGTAACATCCTACCTTGGAAGAGAAGACCTCCTTCCACTGCCCCTCGGCCTCCTTACCCACTCCAATGGAGGACAGAGCCTACTCCTTCAAATGGAGATGCTTCCTGGCTCCTATAGGGTACCTTGCATCTCAAGGTTATTTCATATAGATGTTGCCACATAATTCTTCCCTGCCCCTCATCCTGGACAACCTTGTGAATCTGAGTAGTGCATTTCTAGCAAGGAAATTAACTCACTGAACAACGGGAGATGAAAAATTTGCTTTAGAGTTCTCAGATTGGTAATTTATCACAGGCTGTATTTGCTTTATAGTTTTCAGACTCTGGTAATTTATCACAGGCTAGGTACTGTTCTATGTGGGTGACTCCAGGTTCTTATGGGACCTCATTTAGTGATTTAGAAATATAGTGATTTTAGCTAAATCCTATTAATCAGTAGTCAGGTTATATTAGTTGGGTATTAGCTCATTAATTTTTGTAAGTGTTTTACTGATTGATTTGGTTATTAAGTCAACTATATATTAAGGTCACTAGAAGCAGCCACTGTAAAATGCTTTAATGATGGAATACAAAAACAGATACAGGGACTGGAAGACAGGTCAGTACATAAGAACACTCGGTGTGTAGGCTTGAGAATGATTTTGAATCCCTGGTACCCATGTAAAAGCAAGGATTGTCCTCAAGTGCTGGGGGATGGGGGTGACAGTGGGGCTTGCTGGCTGGCAGCCTAGCTGTAGGTCCAGAGAGTGACTCTGTTTCAAGGGATTGAGGAAGGTGAAAAAGGTGGATAGGTGACATCCTCCTCCGCCTCTGTGCAACCCATCCCCCTTCTGCACACACATGTACACACACACACACACACACACACACACACACACACACACACCCCTCATGTAGGCTCTCTTCTGGGGGAAGATGACATAAAAAGAACACAAACTCTGAAGTATAATAACAATGACATTTAATTATTCTGATGATCCACGTGACGCATTCAGTGGCACTGATGGCAGGTAGGCTACTGGGGATGGCAGGCAAGCTACTACGGGTGGAACCATCTAGCTCACTGGGAGAAAGCAGACAGAAATGACCCTAGAACATGAGTACCTTCCCTCCTGTGCACAACAAATCCCAAAGACTGAGATGGCCAAATAGGCATTTGTTAGGGGCCAGAGGTGTGAAACATCTGTTTGAAAAAAAATATAGTTTTAGTTTGCTGGCGCTTTCAATGTCTGGTAGTCTTAGCTGCTTCTCCTTACTGCCTGACACTGGTGTTGTTGCTAAGGTAAAGGGTCTGTGATGCTGGCGTTGTTGCTAAGGTATAGGGCCTGTGATGCTGACACTGTTGCTAAGGTAAAGGGCCTGTGATGTTGGTACTGTTGCTAAGGTAAAGGGCCTGTGATGCTGGTATTGTTACTAAGGTAAAGGGCCTGTGATGCTGGTGTTGTTGCTAAGGTAAGGGGCCTATGATGCTATTGCTGTTGCTAAGGGGCCTGTGATGCCTGTAGTTTATGATCAGTGGCCTATGGGTGCTTGGCTCAATGGCTTTCTGTGTGTTGCCAGCAATCTTTGGGACATAGCAGAGCTGTTTACTGGCATGAGAGCTTTTACCCAATTCTTCTTCCTCTCAGGTATATATATATATGCATATATATATATATATATATATATATGCTTCCTTCCTTAGAAGTTATTATACAAAATTCTCTTTTTTCAGCAAACAGTGTTTTTGTTTTTACTGTTTAAATACAGGATTTTCTAACTTGATTCAGTTTAATTGTAAAACTATATTAAAACATTCAAAAGAAGTTATAATTATGGATACCTGACTCTGCAGCACAACCAACCCCAGGAAAACTGCTAAGTTGGCTCCTTGAACTCTGGCATGAGTTAGCTAAGGGACAGGACTTTAAATCATCACTGATTCTAAATGACAAAAATTGTCTAAGCAGGTCACTGCCAACTCAGTCTCAGTGCTCTGCGGCTTTTACAGCTTTGTCAGACAACAAGAGACTGGTTTGCTTATATAGTCAACATTCCTTACAAAGAATCTGAGCGTTCCCATTTTAGTGTGGACTAGTAGGTGGAGACGAACTGGCACTTGCTGGGTATCCAGGGATTGTGTGCTCAGCTCTTCTGGACAGGCTTCATTGATGTTTCTTTGGTGCAAGAAATTCACATGGGCTCTGGCTACCTTAAGGGGGAAGTGACCTGTACACTCCAAGAACATCTGGGTTATAGCGTAGAGTTCAAGACTCAAAACATAGGGTTTAAATAATCTCTGACTTTGGAAAAGAAACCTTTCTAGGGCACACTCAGTGACTTACCAGTTAACTTTCCACAGGAGTTGCAATAAGTGTCATGTCTTCAGCTGCAGACCCCTCAATCAAGGTGAAGAATTAACGATAACAGCTTGAGTGTTTGCCTGTGGCCAGCACCTTTTATTTTGTAGGGGTTTATCACTGTGCAGTGACGGTCACATCATCAAGCCTCATTACACAGAGTAACAGCATTGCTTCACAGTCTAAACATCATTTCTCTGTCACACATGAGGAAACTGAGTCCTTAGTGGGCTAGGCTGTGTGTCTAAAGGTCCCACATAGAATGTGGCTGGCTTAGGATATTAAGATAAGCCAGGATATGCACCTGAGGTGCTACCCCTATGGAGGGAGCACTGGGCCACAGAGGCCTGAAAAAGCAGAGGCCAGTGTTAAAAGGCCCAAGGCTGGATCTCACATGAGGAAGTCTATTTAATAAACTCCAACATGTCACCTCCTCCAGGGTTACTAACATTGTGAGAAATACTAGGCAGTTCCACTCATGTGGGGTTGCGGGTCTTTTCCACCCTAGAATGGTAGTGTCATATTTGTAATTTAAAAGTAGTTATATCTGTCAAAAAGGCCAAACTGATCGGCTTCCAACCTTTCATGAGTCTCTGTGGGGTTCACATCTCTGGGATGGATTCTTCCCTTTGCAGTAGAAAGTGCTAGATCATTTCATTCTCCTGGTGCTTGCAACCTGAGGTGGTCTAGGCTCTTTTGATAACCAAACAAAAATTACGATGCATTTAACTGGAAATACACCTTAAGCATCACTCAACACCATTAACTAGCTCAGCCTAAAGAATTCCTATATGCGCACGTCAGACTTCACACACGGACTTCCAGGCATCTTTAAGGATGACACCCCATGGAAAAGGCATAGCAATATCCCCAAGTGGAGTAGCGTGGGCCCTGGTCAGTGTTCCTCAGTCTTCATATGCTGACAGATCTAACTCATTCCAAGAAGTTTCAGAGAACACCTACTTTGTATAGACAACAAAGCTGGAACCCCAATCAGAAACACACAGCTACCTGTGGTAGTTGGGTAATGCAGACTCAAGACTAGATACTCTCCTGGTATCTCTGCGCTCTCTGGACCTCAGCAACAGTGACCTATACCCCACAGTAACCTAAGTTCAATCTGAATGACAGGTGATGGCTCCCTGACATGTAAAAGAAAAGTGTCAAGTGAATTTAAATACTGGGCCCAGACCTACTGGCTTCTGTCTGAATTAAAAACTCCCCTCACTTTTCCCATGTAGCAGCAATTCAGGCTAATGGCTTGCTTACTCTGAAGTTTACTTAAGTTTCTATGATAACTAAGGAGTTGTAAGACTCTTGGTAAATACTGTCACTAAGGGGGAGTGTTCACAAAACACAATCATTCATAGTTTGAGAATGAAACAGTATTTTTAAAGAATTAATAAATTGTAGCCTAGCATGGTGGAACATGCCTTTCCCAACACATAGGGGACAAAGGCGTGTGGTTAGCTTTGGTTTTGAAGCAGGACTACACAGCGAGGCCCTGACCATTAAAAAAAAAAAGGAAGAAATCTTAAAGAGAAAGAAATCATGACAGCCAAGCAACTTTTTGGAGTTCCGTTTATTACACTGAGAAATCCCAGAAAAATACCAAGGCCCAGGAAGGAGAAGCACTGCAGGAAGTGAGCACAACATCCCAGGGTTCAAACCACTCATGATTTCACACCGGAGCACACAGCTCATGAACTACGAACATCCCGATTTAACCCTTAGGTCTGGTATGATTAAATAGATGTGTAGATGTCTGAGTTATTTTTTTCCAGATATTAGATTATGAAACATGATCTCGAGCCTTTGAAGAATGGCAGGAAGCAAGCCTGGGCCACACATCCCAGTTTACACAGGGCAGCTGCTCCAAGTCTGGCCAGCTAGCGTTGTTCATTTTTGGTAAATCAAGCACACAGGGTCACGTGTGGGGAAGAGGTCAGGTTAGTCAGAACAAGTAAATGCATGGTTACACAGTGGTTGCTCCCTGCACATCACCTGGAGGTGGTCACAAGGTAATCCTTTACCAAATATAGTGTCATCAGGTCACCAGAAGCTGCACAGGCTTACCTGATGCACTTTGGATAACACCACTTTTCTGTGACTTTGGGTCACAGACACTCTTCCATTGCTACTCATGGCAAAACAGCAGAGAATAAGTTGGAAGTTGGATCCGTTGATGGGTCTTGTGGAAGCTGCTCTGGATCATCCTGGAACTGGAAACCACTTTCCAGGTTTAAACAGAAAATAAGAGCATTTGTCTAAGTCACACCATCTAACGTAGAAGTCTAGTGACTGACACAATGGCCAGGGCAAGACCGCCCATCACGTTCCCTTTATTCAATGCCACCAGGCTCTACGGCCATTGGAGCACTCAGCTGCTTCTGGGCGCAGGAGACAAACAGCTTCAGAGTGGGCAGGCTCAGTTGCCAGGCCGGATCAGCTGTGTCTCTATTCAATGTCACCAGGTTCTGTAGCTATTAAAGCACTCAGCTGCTTCTGTGCGCAGGAGAGGAACAGCTCCAGGCTGGACAGGCTACGCTGGCGGGTGACTTGATCGAGCTGTTGATTGTTTAGAAAGAAAAGAGAAAAACTTCAGTTGGGAGAATTCCAATATGACGCCAGTGAAAAACACTAGGAGCTTTCTGGGAGAAAGGACTTGAAGCCCAGTGGGCCCATCTACCTGTAAAATCAAGGTTGTTCACCTGTTATCCAGGCTGACGGGGTGACATTGCACTCTCTGGCTGACTGTGGTCTGCAGTTACTGGAGAAGTTGTATGTAGAATATCAGAATGGTTTTTAGAAAATATGAGTACAAACATGCTGGTTCTTAAAGAATAGACCAAATAAACACCCTCAAAGATCCTATGGATACCATAGATGCACAGGACACACAGATCAGCCAATGACATCACACTTCAATTCAGCACAGTGCTGGGGGTGGAGAGGACTGTGTAAAATAACTGGGGGGAGGGTGTTGGAGGGGCAACTTGTTATTTAGGGCTAAGAGCGGTGCAGATTTTGCAGAGGACTACAGTTTGGTCCCCAGTACCCGCATATAGGCTTACAACTGCCTTAACTCCTGTTCCGGAGACCTGATGCCCTCCCTGGATTCTAAATGTACCCCCACACATTTGCCTCTACCACACAGACACAAAACATAAGTAACAATAAAATCGATCTTTAAAAAATATTTGATAATGTTGAAACCTGTGAGATCTATTCCCCCTGCTGAGAGATTTTAAATTAGGGTTATAGTGACAAAAGTAAGGTTCAGAAAGACAGTTATTTGGGTTATCTACTGAGAACACTCTGTATGATAAAGATGATGTTGCTAATGGTGCAGAAAGGAATATGCTATCAGTGAAAAAGAAGCCCAGGCCCACAATGGGAGTCTTCAAGAGAGCTGTGGGGTTCTGTTTTACACTATAAACCTGTCTTATACCCCTCCTATAAGCACCTCTACATCCAAGTGAGAATTCACTATCGAATTGCACTTCAATAATCCACTGGAATTCAGGATCATTCACCAGAATACAAGAACTTTCAAAAGAGTCAAATGACAAAGCATGAGATCTAACAAGACAGTTGTGTAATGGGACAGGGCTGGACAAGACTCTCTTCAACTCTGAGATTTCCGTGAATGTACAGCAGAGGTGCTGCTGGCCTTCCTCCCACAACCTTTCTCCTTCTCCCTTTGTCATGTGATGCCTCTGGGTAGATAGAAAAACAAACCCTTGCTGTACTCACAGGATTATACACAGGGCAACCCTTGATCCCAGGTGAGCAGACACTTGTACCTCGAGAATAACTGCTCTTAGCTTCTAGAAATAGGTCTGGGCATGTGAGGCACTTGCCAAGTTTTATGAGGTTGATTGAACTGATTGGTGCATAAGCTCAATAAGGGACAGAGCATCTACTGGGAATGGGTGATGTATAGTAAATTCCAAGAGAAACAGGAGGTCCAGCCTCATCCACAAGATGGGATGTTACAAAGTCGTTTTAATATGTGCAAGGCTCTCTCCTCCCCCCACCCCACCCCTCTCCTCCCCTTCTATCTCTGTTTTGTTGTCTCTAAAGCAATAAGGAAATTTAAAATCCAAGTGTATACCATTCAGATGAGAAGATGTTCATAACTATCCTGGACAGATTCAGCATGTGGAATATCTATGATACGTAAGATGTTTTAGTTCTAACAGGTGCGACCAAATTGCTTTTCAGAGTGACTGTTCCAGGTCATCAGTGCCAAGCATGGGGGACCGTGGTGTCCCTACTCTGTTCTTTGATTAGATGTTCTAGTACAACACACAGGCTAACACATGGGGAGTTTGCTTGACTGATGATTGACATGGGAGGACCCAGTTCACTGTGGGTGGTGCTGCCTGTGAACAGGCAGTCCTGGGCTCTGTAAGACAGCAGGTTGAGCAAGCAGAGAAGAGCAAGCCAGTAAGCAGCACTCCTCTATGGCCTCTACATCGGTTCCTGTTCCAGGCTCTTCACCTCCCTCAGTAATGGCTCTAAGTTGAAATAAATCTTTCCCTCCCCAACCTGCCTTCACTACATATATTTTTAACCACAGCAACAGAAACCCTAACAAAGACACACCGAGTTCAGCTTGTAGCAACTGCTTAGGAGGCAGACTGCTATCTGCAAGGTGGCCTGTGACCTCTCTGCACATGTGCAGACACCTGCCTTAACAGTTCTCCAGTGTCCACTGTTCTCCTGGCCTCACTTGTGTCCATACCGAGTCACACTGTCTTACTACGGCCTTGCAATAAACCAATTCATTGCATATAGTCATCTTATAAGAGGATTAGTCAGTAGACATGTGTAACAATAGTAACATTAAGAAGAAAGAGACCAGATAGAGTCTTAACTTTGTCAGAAAGCACAAAACAGCAAAACTCAGAAGTATATTATTCTCAGGTATAAACACAGGCAGAAAAGCCTTCCCTTCCTCTTCAGGTGTTTTGGAGGTAGCTTCATGGGTGTTCAACTGACTCTGTGTTAGCCTGAAAATGAAAACACCCACAATGCACTACGGTACATGCTGTCATTCCAGCACTGGAAAGGCTGAAGCAGGAGCATCAGGAATTCAATCTCTGCAATGAGTCTGAAACATCTGGGGCTAGAAGACTCTGCCTCAAAAAACAAAAACAACGAAACAAGAAACAAAGCCTTCCAGAAAAACCTAAAGCTCAACCAGGAGCTGCATTTAAAACAAAACTGACGTCCCTTCTTCGATGTCAGATGAAAGTCAAGTATTAGCACCTGAGGAGCAGAGAAACTCACAGTGCTCAAACTACATCTAGAGTCCAAGCCTCCACTGCTGTGAATGTGTCCTTGTTTAGGAAAAAGGTCTTTACATATGATAAAACGGGTCCACACAGGGAGAGTGTGGGCCCTAAATGCAACCACCAATGCCTCTGTAAGAGACACCAAGACAACCTAGAGGGGCTGTCAAAGACTGGAGTTGGGAGGAGACACCAGAGACAGAGGCCAGAGCTCCAGTGTCTCCTGGTGCCTGCAAGGAGAACAAGGCTCTGATGTCTGGGCTTTGAGCTTCATGCCGCCAGTAGTGGATGAGGATGCGTCCCTTGTTTTAAGTCTGTTGTAAATTGATTAAGCGCCTTAGACAGCTCAGGTGTGGCATTGCATCTTCTCACCCTGTGTCCTATGGGAGCCCCTGTGTCATGACAGCTTCTCACCCTGTGTCCTATGGGGGCCCCTGTGTCATGACAGCTTCTCATCTGTGTCCTATGGAGGCCCCTGTGTCATGACATCTTCTCACCCTGTGTCCTGTGGGGGCCCCTGTGTCATGACATCTTCTCACCCTGTGTCCTAGGGAGGCCCCTGTGTCATGACAGCTTCTCACCCTGTGTCCTATGGAGGCCCCTGTGTCATGACATCTTCTCACCCTGTGTCCTGTGGGGGCCCCTGTGTCATGACATCTTCTCACCCTGTGTCCTGTGGGGGCCCCTGTGTCATGACATCTTCTCATCTGTGTCCTGTGGGGGCCCCTGTGTCATGACATCTTCTCACCCTGTGTCCTATGGAGGCCCCTGTGTCATGACATCTTCTCACCCTGTGTCCTGTGGGGGCCCCTGTGTCATGACATCTTCTCACCCTGTGTCCTGTGGGGGCCCCTGTGTCATGACATCTTCTCACCCTGTGTCCTGTGGAGGCCCCTGTGTCATGACATCTTCTCATCTGTGTCCTGTGGAGGCCCCTGTGTCATGACAGCTTCTCACCCTGTGTCCTGTGGGGGCCCCTGTGTCATGACTTCTTCTCACCCTGTGTCCTGTGGAGGCCCCTGTGTCATGACATCTTCTCATCTGTGTCCTGTGGAGGCCCCTGTGTCATGACAGCTTCTCACCCTGTGTCCTGTGGGGGCCCCTGTGTCATGACATCTTCTCACCCTGTGTCCTATGGGGGCCCCTGTGTCATGACATCTTCTCACCCTGTGTCCTATGGGGGCCCCTGTGTCATGACATCTTCTCACCCTGTGTCCTGTGGGGGCCCCTGTGTCATGGCATCTTCTCACCCTGTGTCCTATGGGGGCCCCTGTGTCATGGCATCTTCTTACCCTGTGTCCTGTGGGAGCCCCTGTGTCATGACATCTTCTCACCCTGTGTCCTATGGAGGCCCCTGTGTCATGACAGCTTCTCACCCTGTGTCCTGTGGGGGCCCCTGTGTCATGACATCTTCTCACCCTGTGTCCTATGGGGGCCCCTGTGTCATGACAGCTTCTCATCTGTGTCCTGTAGGGGCCCCTGTGTCATGACATCTTCTCACCCTGTGTCCTGTGGGGGCCCCTGTGTCATGACAGCTTCTCATCTGTGTCCTGTGGGGGCCCCTGTGTCATGACAGCTTCTCATCTGTGTCCTGTGGGGGCCCCTGTGTCATAGCATCTTCTCACCCTGTGACCTGTGCGGCTTTGTGCAGTAAAGCATTCTGTTTCACCAAGGGGCTTTCTGTTGAGTAAGTGAAATGCACAACTCTATAAACGGTGCATTGCATTTTTATTACTTTGGTATTAGCATACAGATTCATAGGCTTCACTATCGAATTTTCAAAGGTAATTTGTTGATCCTCCTGTGACCTTTTACCCTTCTGCCCCCGCATTCTTGTTACATGTTTCATTGCCCGCCTTCCTTCCTTGCAACTTCTTCACCCCCCTCTCGTGGTCCCTGCTCTGGCTTTATGGCCTATCCCCACCGTCCCAGCCACACACAGACAAATTTGAACATTAACTGTGAGGATGAGCACATGACAGAGAAGATGTGGTGCTTTTCTTTCGCAGTCTGAGTTACTCTGCTTCTTATAACAACTTCCAGACCAACCCACTTATCCTGCAAGCTTCACTTTTCTTTATGGCTGAATAAAATTCTATTGCCCATACACACTACATTTCTTCATTATCCATCTGTCAACAGATTTCTAGGCTGAGTCTATTTCTCTGTTGTTATGAAGAGAGGGAAAATAAAAAGGGAATCACAAATATTTCTGGAGGGACACAGAGTCCTTCAGGGATGTTCCCGCATGTGATGTAGCTAGGCGATGTAGGTGTTGTAGTTATTTTAAAGATTTTTTTTTCTGAAACCTCTACCAGTCATGTGAAATGATTGAGCAGGATCTTAGTCAGGTTTTCTATTGCTATGGTGCTTACCAGGACCAAAGGCCACTTGGGGATGAAAGGGTTAATTTCATTTTCTACTTTTCATCAGGAAAGTCAGGGCAAGCACCTGGAAACAGGAATCGGAGCAGAGGCCAGGAGGAGACCTGCTTACTGGCCTGTTCCTCGTGGTTTGCTTAGGCTCATGGTTTACCATCCAGGATCACCTGTGTGTCACGGCACCTAGTGGGCTGGGCCCTTCCACAATCAGAAAACAAGAAAATGCTCCACGGGCTTGCCCACAGGGCAGTCTGGTGGAAACATTTTCTCAGCTGAGAGTCCCCCTTCCCAAATGCCTAGCTTGTGTCAAGTTGACTAAAAATGAACCAGTCCAGGTAATAGCTCCCTGACTTTTAAACTTTATAATCATGGATATATAAAACAAATTTGAAATATATCCTACCATATCATTTCTTCTAAGAGTCTGTCTAGACCCTAATCAAACAAATTGCAAGCACATGGAGAATAGCGCTCAAGCTCCAGGGCTTGTATAGTTTTGGAGCTTTAATGGTGAGACTGAACTGCTCAGTCTCACTTTCCCACACCAGTGTGGAGAGTTCTTAAAGGGATGTTTCAACGCACTGGGATCTGGCTGTTGTGTATCTAGGAGAGTCTTCCATGTCTGTTTCTAATAAGATAGGTTCTGTGGATGCTCGTTCCTGAAGTACCTGCTCTATGCCCAAGGGACACGGGAAAGTTCTGGATGACAATACAACACCCTGTCCTGACTTAAAACCACCACCAACTTCCAGATGCAGCATGCACATGTGCACCCACACACATGCACACACACCCACACATACACACACACACGCATACATACTCACTCAAACACACACACATGCACACTCACTCAAACACACACACACACACACACACACAAGATGCTGGACTTTTTCTGAGCCATCCATCAGATTCTTCTGTGGCGGTTTGCACTGTGGTGCGTGGACGCGTCCGGATGAATACCGCCACTTTTCCTGTGCCCTGTTTCTTCACATTGTGCCTACTCAGCAGAGCTGAAGCCCAAGCACAGTAACCTCTCTGGTTGCTTTACCAGAGGCTCTCTGGTATTACACTATTATTCACATGCCTTCTGTAAGGAGTTTTTCTATTAAAAGAACTTTTCTATTTTTAGATAATTAAGTCTGATGTGAGAGTCCACACTGTATAAAAAGCTAAAGGTCAGATGCAGAGTCCCTCTCTGGGAACACATCTGGGGCATTATCATAACCATGCTGACAGAGACTTTTGGATCAACTTCAGGGAAATTAGTGTTACATAAGATAAATGTTTAGAATAAATCAGACGAAGGACTCAACAGTCTGGACAGTGGTTTGACCTGAGGCAATGTCAGTTGCCTTAACCTTGAACTTGAGAGCTTGCGGGTCTGGCCTCTTCATCAGAACATTCACAGTCCATGATGACTGCCAGCTCAGAGTGTATCTCCAATGCATCCCAGAAGTCACCACAAAAAGACATCGTGTAACTTTCCCATGCTCCAGATGGACTGCAGATGCTTGTCGAGGGTAAATGAGAAGCGGGTACGGAGTCTAAAATGCATGAGCCACAACTGAGGGCTGCTGCTGTGTTTTAAGCTGCCTTACAGTAAGAACTTCTCTATTCTTGAGCTGTCTTTAGTTCTTTCATATAAGCAGTTCTGCCCTCTCATCTCAAACTACCGCAGAGCCCACGGGGAATGTAAGCACTCACTTCTGTTCTTCACTAAAGCAACGATACACTCTGTTGTGCGTCCACGCACCTCAGCACACGGTCCTGTTCAGCTTCACAGGCTCAGTAGCAGAGCTCGGCCAGGAAACAGCACCCTGCGGTAGACATGGAGTTGGCAGGGACTTCCTGTGCTGTCAGGAGCATGCCTCCTGAGGAGGGGTCTGGTCCCAGCAGCCCCAGCTCTGCCAGTGGCAACTTCAACACAACCAGAAAACAAGACCCTGGATTTAGAGTTCACAGAGGTGGAAAGCTAATTACTGCTTCCCAGAGTGTCTCTGGCTTGATAATCTGGATGCTGTCACTTGGGGTTTTGAGGATCTGATCCCTTGAGGACGGACACTGATTTCCAGACTGTCTGAGAGGCTACATAGCTTCCCTTCGTGTCTGAGGAGCAGGACACCATTTCCTAGGGTACCTCTGTCTTGTGAGCCTGCCCTTAAGCCATGATTTTATTCTCCTGGCAACTGTGTGGCGGGGAGGGCAATTGGGCTTTGAAAGGTTATGACTTGCCCAAGTGGAAGAGTGGGAGGACTTAACACCAGGTGTGTGTGGTACCCAAGCCTCTCCTCCAACCTCAGCACGCACGGCCTTCTCAGATAAGAGCTTCAGTTATGACTAGGGGCCTTGGCACAGGGTCTATTTCGCTATAAATAAACAGGGGTTCTTTATGTTGCATTGCCCAAGTCCCAGAGCCTGTCAAGGCACCAAAAACCTGGCAGAGGCAGCCATCAAACAATGCAGTCAGAAATTCCATAAGTTTCAGAAATTAACACACAAAAGGATCCCTGAAAACACACCAAAGGCATTTAAAGGTAATTCAGCTTATTGAATACACCAGGAAAAAAACAAAAACAAAATCATTTCCTTTAACAACCTGGAAATGTCAGCAGCTATACAGAAAAAGTGTAGAACTCTCTCCCGTTCCTAATGAAACAAAGGCTTCCAATGTGACTGACACCGTGTGATACTAAGAACACCTCTCAGTGCACAGCCATCTAAGCCTGGGTGACCTCTGCTTACTCACGTCTGCATTTCCAACTGGTAAAGTAACTGTTCCGTCCAAGACCGGCGTGTGCTGGGGTGCAGACTTGGTTAGGGATTCTCATGACTTAGTACCCAAAACTGAACCCATGCCGGTTCATGAAAGCATCAGTTAACTGAATGGCACTTACTGTGAATATATTTTTTTCCCCTTTGAAACCTTCTCCATCTTCATGGATTTTATACTGTATACATGATCATGGAACTCTGATCACTGTAAACTATACCAACCGCCTGGCACATTTTAACCAACTTATGCTCTCTAGCTAATGGAGGGAGGCAGTGCCTTCCCTGTTGTGCCTTCTCAGAACCACTGCTGCCTCCCAGCTGGATCTGGGAACCCAGGAAGCAATAAGCCCCTCCCCTTCCAGGACAAGCGAAGGAGGCAGGGACAGAAGCTGCTCAGACAGGGTTTACTGCGATGCGATGCGTGCTTGGCAGCAGCTGCCGTCCCCTTCACCTACAGTGGAAATCTGGGGACAGTGTACACACCTTCAGGTCACTGTTGTCTCTACTGCGCTTTCTATGCTATGATGAACACCATGGCCAAAGGCGACCTGTGGAGAAAAGGTCTTGCTGTGGCTTACAGCTGTATTCTACCACGAAGGTGAGTCAGGGAGGAACTCAAGGCAGGAACCTAGAGTCAGAGCCGAAGCAGAGGCCATGGAGGGTCCTGATTACTGGCTTGTCCCTCGTGGCTTGCTCAGCCTGCTTTCTTATACAGCCCAGGTCCTCCTGCCCAGTGGCAACCCCTCCACAGTGAGCTGGGCCTTCCTATAATCGTTAATAAAGAAAATGCCCCTAAAGACTTTCCTACAGCAAATCTGATGGAGGCACCCTCTCATCTCAGGCTCCTTTCCCTGGATAACTCTAGCTTGTGTCAAGTTGACAAAAACCACCCCCAGCATGGTTTCTGGGGTTAGTAGGCAGAAGGTAGAGAAAAGTCACTGAGATGGACCCAGATAGAGCCTTACAGGGGACAGACATCTGTTCTTTGAGGTTTATGTTTCTTGTGTTTTCATCACCCTGCTTCAAAATGTACCAGCTGGAGAATGAACTGGCAGTGTTGCATGGATGAGGTAGATGTTATGAATATGGTGGGTATGTAGACGGGGTGCCAAACAACAAGGGTATCAAGTCCCAAGGACCCTGTCTACAGAGAGGACCTAGACCAAGCACCCTGGCCAGAGAGAGCACCTAGACTCAAGCACTCTGGCCAGAGAGAGCACCTAGACCCAAGCACCCTGGCCAGAGAGAGCACCTAGACCCAAGCACCCTGGCCAGAGAGAGTACCTAGCCTCAAGCACCCTGGCCAGAGAGAGTACCTAGCCCCAAGCACCCTCGCCAGAGAGAATACCTAGCCCCAAGCACCCCGGCTAGAGAGAGTACCTAGCCCCAAGCACCCTTGCCAGAGAGAATACCTAGCCCCAAGCACCCTGGCTAGAGAGAGTACCTAGCCCCAGTGGCTCCAAGCTGTCTGACCCTACTCGGCCCTTTGTGCTCATCTGGACTTCAGACTTCTGGATGTCCTTACACTGCTGCTGATTTATTTTATTTTTAAAAAAGATTTTAATCATGGATCAGTTTGTGTGTGTGTGTGTGTGTGTGTACACGCGTGTGTAGCTAAAAGCATCTGTGAGCCACCTGATGAGGGTGCTCATAGAAGAGCAGCAGGTGACTGTAGGATCTGAGCCGCCTCACCAGCCTTGAACACCCAGCTTTTAGATCATGGACAGGAATGTGGGAAGAGGCTCAGTGTGTTAAATGGACAAGACTGGAGTTTTGCTGAGCTGGAATTATAACTTAGAGGTTGAACAAGCAATCATTAGAACATAATTTCTGATAATAATTTGGGCGTCTACAGAGGGAGCTGGGTGTGGTATCACATGCTTGTAGTGTCAGGACAAGCTGAAGGATGAAGATCCCCAAGGACAGCCTGGACCACACTGAGTTTCCAGGGAAAGAGAGGGAGGGAGGGAGAGGGAGAGAGGGAGAGAGAAGGAAAGGGAGAGGGGGAGGGGGAGAGAGGAAGAGGGAGAGGGGAAAGGGAAGAGGGAGACTGAGGGGGGAGAGGGAAGAGAGAGGGAGAGGGGAGAGGAAAAGGGGAGAGAGGAGAGGGAGAGGGAAATGGGTAGGGGAGAGAGGGAGAGAGTGAGAGTGAGAGAGAGAGGGTGAGTGGGAGGGGGAAGAGATAGAAGGAGAGAGGAAGAGGAGGAGTGGAGAGGGAAAGGGGAGAGAGGAGAGGGAGAGAGAAAGGGGTAGGGGGGAGAGAGGGAGAGGGAGAGGGGGAGAGGGAGAAGGAGAGGGAGAGAGACACCAAGGAAGAAATGATGCGTTTTACTTTTCTAATGTCTGTTGAACATTACATTACAAAGTGGAATTTGGCAGTTTGGGGGGCACAGGGTTTATGAACCCATGATAAGCCTGGCATAGAAGCTCTCATGTGTGGCTGTTCCTATTTTAGTCATTTTCTTCTCAACTAAGTAACTCTGATCTATTGATCTGATTTCTATTCATCCCAAGCAAGTTAGAAAGAGTATTCCTAAGAACAAAGCAGACAAACTCAGTCTGCTCCCCATTAGGGTGTTCTCTGCTGACAGGACTTCCCACTTCCCTCTTAATATTTATAGGTTAATTATACATATTAGGCTATATATGTTAATTAATTATTAATATTTATTGGCTAAGTTACTTAAACTTTCTCATGCAACCCAATATTCTATTACAGCTGGGAGACAGGATTAGTAAGGGGCAGGGATACCCTTTCTGACAACCTAAGTGCACACTCACGGAAGTGAGTGTGAAGTGGGCTTGGCCTCAGGTCACCAGAGTGCATCTGTGTGTACAAGTTCATTCTCCAAGGACCCGGTTAATCAAAGTGACAGAGCAGAGAAGGGAGAACTCTTTCCTTCTGTCTTATGTAAATACATGGCATCAGGCAGGGACTGGAAGGGGTGTGTCAACTGAAGGGCAGGTGGCAAGTCACCTGCAGACCCTTGTCTCACAGAAACCCCATTACAGTCACTTCTTCCCATGACCTCTCCGTCTTTACTACAGCTGTCACTGTGCTTAGATGCAGACTAGAGATGGTCTTGATGCCCAGATTCCTTATATTAAAGTCCTTGAGAAATGCCAATACACAGAACAGGGCCATCAACAGGTAAACTCTGTTCAAGGTACACATGACAAGCTGCCAGTCTGATCTTATGGACTCTGAGCAGCTGGAGGTCCTATCTACTCTCTTACGAAGATCTAGCATAAGCGGCTCTAACAAGTTCCCATTTCATAGCTCTTTATTTCTTAAAAGAAAGCACAAAAGTATATTTGCAGAGGGTATATTTCAAGCCTTACAGTCTTTGGGTGGTAGAAAGGGGCTTAGATAGAGCAAGGGCCTCATCCAGCTCAGTTGGGTTAGGTATAAAAGAAGTGGGAAAAGGCAAGGATAATGCCTGGAGAGGACAGCTACCACCATGCCTCGCTGCTCACCTGGGAGAGTGCTTGCTTCAGCCCTTTCATTAAATGTAGAATGAAAGGTGTCAGACTGGCTACATCCCAGAAACATCAGGGTGACAGACCCCCGGCAGCTGGCTGGCACTTCTGTGCTTGCAGGTCTGACTCTGTATCTCAGTCTCAAGGTCACTCCACAAGGCTTCCTGCATAGACAATGCCAGTGACCTGCCATAGCTGTTAATTTAAGACACTTAATTTAAGGCTGTACAACCTCAGTGCCCGGCTTCATGGGCTGTTTTCAGTGGAAGGTACCTGTAATCCTAGCACCTGAGAGGCTGAAGCAGGGGGATTAGTTAAGTCCAAGGCTAGCCTAGGCTACAGAGTGAAACCCTATCTCAAAAGTCAAAGCAAAACAGAATGGAGTCCTTGTCTGGGAACCAGCAAAGTCTGGCCTCATATTTCCATACAGTGGAGATAACATTGGTGGGAAGTGATCTTTCTAAAGGACTCATTAAGTTCTGTAAAATGAATGAATAATACAGCAAAAGACTATCTGCTCCCAAATACATGATGATATGAAGGGCTTGGTATGATTGATTGCTCAACAATTTCTGCTGCCCTTTCAGAGGACCAGAATTCACTCCCCAGCATCCACATGGTGGCTCACAACATCCTCTTATTCTAGTTCCAGGGTAATCCAATACCCTCTTTTGGTATCTGTGGACACTATGAGTAATACACACACACACACACACACACACACATACACACACAAACACACACATGCACACACATATATAATACACATAAAATCAATTAATATTTTTAAGGTATATGAAAACATTTATGAAAAAAACTGATCAGAAAATATCTCTAAGTGGCAAAGACTACAAAGGACTTTGGTTGTCAATATCAAACAGTAAAGCTAGGGGAGAGGTTAAAGAAACACCTTAATACAGCTCAAAATAAATAAACAAATCCATCCCTGAAAGGCAGTGTTCTTAAATCTGTGCCCTGAAGAGGCAAGAAGTAGGGAGTACAGAGAATATTTAGGGTCTTTATAATGTACTTCTAAACAACACATACCTCAAGTTAACCTCTGGTAATAAAAGAAGCACATTTGAAAGATATTTATCAAGTAAGATATCAAAACTATAGCTACAAATGACAAATGATAACTAACTACCAAAATTACTTGATAACAGATATACTCTACAAAACGTTTTGAAGTATTCAAAAAACAGCATGTATTTTATAGGCAACCAAGGCATGCATAGGAAATGAACAAATTTACTTAGTAAAAATAAAAGTATTTGGTTTGCAGACAGAACTGCTTCTACATATTGTAACAAAGTGGGAGGGGGCCCATGGAAATATTTTACCAGAACATTGTGGAATAACTAAAATGGGCAAGGTAGTGACTTGGTTATAAATGAAGGATGCTTTATGAATATGAAAGAAATTTATGGATGTAATTCCCAGCTAAAATGCCAGGCTGGGGCCATCATCAGTAATTGCCAGTGCCCAAACTCCACATGCGGCAGGAGAACCCATAATTATAGGTGTTAATAAAGATCTAAAAGAGAGCAAAGGTCGCTCATATATGTGTTCTGATTCTTCAAAGGATGCAACTCCATGTCCACAGTGCTTCTGACATGACTGTAACCCTCACTCTTCTGGGTTTCTTATCTACAGCTTGCCATCATCAACATAAGACTACGCTAATATATTACTTTTGAAGAGACATAATGTTTATGTTGTTCCTCCTCCTTAGGAACTTCTGCGTGTCTTCCAGCCCTCCCTTCAGGTCTGATACTCGATCTCAGCCATGAAACTCCAGGGGATGATTGTATCTTACATCTCAAACACGGATACGTGCATTTTAATTAAAAATAACTGCTGCAGTCATAAATCTATCCATCCTTTCTAGGGATTAAAATGATATGTGAGTTCCTTCAACATAGACTCAGATATTATATTAATTAAAGGTTGCTCAATTTTTTATCCATATTTTATTTGACACATTTACAGCATTTGATAAAATAGTCAAACCTCCAAAGTCATTTCCCCTTTTCTTTTCTGCTGCCACTCAATGCTCTTTATCTCTTGCTCAACTTCTGTGTTGTCCTGTGTCTGCCTGGACTTCCTTCAAGGCTCACCCCAGGACCTCTTTGTGCCTGGCATGCCTTGTGTCTGGGATGCTCTACTAGACTTGACCATTCTCTCTGCTCATAGCTCCTCTTGCACGTTAGCTCTGTTCATCTGGAAAGCCTCTCGCTCCTCCCTTCCAACATTCACTCAGTCCTGATCTTTCCAAGGTCATCTCAAAGTAACATTTTGCTTTCCGTCAATTTTACGTAAGTTCTCTAGGGAACCATGGCTTCTGGTATGTTTACTTCTATGGTTTCAAGGTCTATACCCTGACTCAGTGGGCATGGCACTGGGGCAGCTTTGTCTATGCTGTTTGGGCCGGCATTTAGAAGACCAGATGGCTAGGTGCTTGTTGTGGTTTGGAGGAAGCACCCCTCAAAGAGCAAATGGATGCCTTGGCCCCGATGCAATGCTCACATGTGGGAGGGCCCATCCTTGTGTGATGTTCTTGTGGAAGAGACTGATCCTGTTACCCGCATGTGGGAGGGTTGGTCCTGATGTGGATGCTCACATGTGGGAAGACTGGTCCTGATGTGAAGGTCGCATGTGGTAGGGTTGGTCCTGTTACAATGCTCACATGTGGGAAAGCTGTCTTGTTACAATGCTCGTGTGGGAAGTTTGGTCCTGATTCAATGCTCATGTTGGAAGGGTTGGTTCTCATGTCTGAAGTGGTGCTTTGGGGGAGCAAGTACATCACGAGAGCTTTGACCTTATCAGTGGATTAATTCACGGATGGATTTATGACCTGATAGCAGTACTGAATGCTGGTAGATAAAGAAGGTGTACCTAGTTAGAAGTAGACAATACATTCCGTGGATCTAGTTTCTCCAGGATTGCAGTTTGGTTCACAGCTTGAAGGCTCAAGTGGGTGTTTTTGGAGGGCCAGACAGCAGATATTTTAGGCTTTAAGAGTCACTGAGCCACTGTCATGGCTGTCTGAACATACAGCCCAGGGCCTGCAGAGTCTTTTGGGAATGCTCCCTACCCCATCTCAGTCCTGTCAGATCTTGAGTGAGATTCTCACAGTTATTGAAATTTTTGTTTCTCCCATCCAAAGTGAGGATTAAGCAGCTCTCTCCTTGGCATGCACTTGGGAACAGGTTCTCTGGGGAGTCACGCAAACCAGAAGCACAGTAGCGTGCTGAACACACTGCTCTGCCACTAGGCTTGATGTCTCCTTTCTACTGGCAACTTACATTTCATTTTGGGAATTCTTTCTTCTTCTCTGGAAGGAGTCTGTCTTTCCCAACTGATCCAAGTGGGTTAGACACTATGGAGAATCGGGGTGGTGGTAGTGGTGGTGGTGGTGGTGGCAGGGTGGCCATTTCGTCCTTTCTTATTTGTCATTCTGAGGTGATCATCAGTGCTGCTGCCTGTAGTTTCTAAGACATCTTGCTTCATTTCCTCTTAGCAAGTCTGGTGTACAGAGGTCCATCAACTCTGCTGCTTTTCGGTAAATTCCCATTTCCTAGAGTTGGGCTGGCCCACCTTCTAACACTTGCAAACAAAGAACCAGGACCCTGAGTGGCTGAGTATGTTTAATCTAATTAATGCTGAACTAAATTATATAGACTCACCCACTGTTTTGACTCTGCTTTCACCCCAGCACACACCACACAGGGCAGGAGCTACAAAGGAATGCAATCCCTCTGAAAAGAAGCTTCCTGTGGCCCAGAGGTGTCAACAACCAGCACTGCTTCAAAGAATACAAAGCCAGCATGCAAGCCTATGCTATAGGCACACCCGACCTCTTATCTTGGGCTCTATTGGATCTGGAGGGCAGCTTGGGGCTACAGAATGTGTTCCAAGGCAGTTGAGCTACAATGTGAGACAACAAGAGTTAGTCCACTGCTCAAAGAAAGATCTATTCCAAAGTATTTCATTTCAAACACAGAGTTCAAGAAAAAGCCTTTATGTGAAGACAACATCAGGAAAACCACATAGAAAGTTCTACATGTGAAGTTCGGTGTCACGTGTTGGTGGGAGCCATTAAGGTCAAGCAGTGAGCAAATCTACCTCTCACACAGCTAGGACTGCAGCCACCCTTCCCCGGGCTCTGCTGCCCCAGGCTTAGCTCAGCTCCTCTTGGCTGCCATGTCTCAGCCTGGCATTTTACACTGAGAACAGGTGCTGAATAAAGCTGTCGGCTATCTGTCTGTCTGTCTGTTCCTTCGACATGCTAGGCAAGCATTGCTTCTGCGCTCTAGCCCCAGCCTAGGTAACAGGTTCAAAATGGCAAGAACATAGAAAAGGAAGAAAAAGGAGAGACTCCCCGAGGAGAATCAGCCTTAAGTAGAGAACAGAGATGTCCTGTGGGGCCAGGAAACTCGTTGGGATTCAACCCAGTATATTCTGTGGAAAACCACGTCCACCAAGCTCGTTATCCCAAGGAGCTCTGTGGTGAGCCTTCAATGAGGAAAACTATGACACCATTACACACAAAATACCCCAAATTACAGGTGTGTGTGTGTGTGGGGGGGCTGCTGCTTAAAGCAAGACAATAGCAGAATCACAGACACCTGAAAACACCCAGCAAGATATAAATTTTCTATCAAACACTGCAGAGCTTCTGGAACATGTTACAAAACTTGGGCATCAGCTACAGAAAATTTCAGAAAATTTCAGATTACTATTTCGGCCAAGTGGAAATGTTCGCTAAGATGTCTGACAATCGCTCACTACGGTTCTGTTTTAGTAAGAATGACCACGCCACCCCCAGCATGACTTCAAAGGATCAGTTTTAGAAGTAGCCGAGAGGATAAAAAACTAGAAATATTTCTACAGTAACCATGGTGACCTGGAAGAAATTCCCAAAGTATGTGGTAGTAATTTGTAATGCTTCCTGATTTCTGACATCCTTCCTCTTTGAGAATATTGTGTGTGTGTGTGTGTGTGTGTGTGTGCGCACACACACACACACACACACACACACTCGGGCAATATTCAAAAGGGCTGTAGCATCTCAGGTGAATTTTAAACACTGAGAAATAGATGTTACAATAAAAATTGGTTTTAGGTGCTGGGCAGACAGCTCAATGCTTGTAAACAGCTACTGCTGTAAGAAAGGACCTGGGTGTAGTTCCCTGAGTTCACACTGGTGGCTCGCCATCTGCAGCTCCATTTCCACGAGGATCTCAGTCTCCAGGGGAACCTTCATGCATATGGTAGAATAAACTCACACAGACATACCCATAAATAGAAAGAAAAAATTCAGATGAGTTTACAGGGTGCAAGGCAATGGATGATGGACTTTCACAGAATCACAGCTTGACCAAGTGGCAATGAGGGGAGAAAAACATCAGGAGTCACTAGCACAAGGATTCCCATAAACAGAGAGAGGGGAGGAGAGGGGAAGAGAGAAAGAGGGGGAGGGAGGGAGGGAGGGAGGGAGGGAGAGAGGGAGAGAAGCTTCACAAGGCACCACAGTCCCTCAAAGCTGATGAGTGCTAGCAGAATTGCCCCTGTGACAATCTGGTTAGAACTCCCGGCTTAAGAAATAGCAAAATTTTAGTCAAAGGCAAAGCCAGACTTATGATACACCCACAAACAATGGACTTCATTCAGAAACAATATGGTGACAAGAGATGACCCATCCCCTTTCTCTTTCCTTTGGAAGTGAGCTCCCAGAGGTAGCAACCACCGTGGGTTATGACTCAGCAGCACATAGACTGGCAGGGAGGTCAGTTCTGTCTTTGAAGGAGAAGAGATACCACGTCCCTCAGAAAAGGATGTTCTCATGATGTTTCCAAGATAGTATTAGCTACAATGGTATTTTTCTGTTGTCATTAATTTTAGGGCACTATTTTTCCTTTTCATTTTTAAAGAAAAAAAGATACACATGATAGAAAAAATAACACAATAAACCAGACAGATTAAGACATTACCAAGTGTCTTTGTGTAGTAGGTTGGTCTGATGCTGCTTGTATTCTAATCCTAAATACTGGCTCTCAAGATCTGGCTGCCCCATGAGTAGATCCTCACGTGGACCAAGTGATGCTATGTAAACCTTGCTCCCCAATTTAACTGGTCAATAAAAGGCTAGAGCCTGTGATTGGGCAATGGATAGAGAAAGGCAGGACTTGAGGATAAAGTGAGGGAGTTTCAGGTAGAGAGAAGAGAAGAAGAAAGGACACAGAGGTGGAGGGGGCCACCATGAGAGGAAATGGATCATGAACATGTGGCCAGGAGAAATAAGAGATATTACAGTTGGGAAATAAGTCAGAATAGCTCCAAACCCACCCAATCTAGGCTTACGGCATATAAATAAAATACCTGGATTGTGTGTCTCTTATATGGGCTAGCTAGAAGTTTTATTCTTTTTATAATTTAGCAAAGAAGATATTTCTTTTCTATAGAAAATAAGATGATAATTTTTGGAGGTACTATATTGAAAAGTAGTACTTGACTCATGGTCTCTCTAATGCAAAGAATGGCAAGCACAGGTCTTCATCAACACATGCGTAGTATTGACCTGTTACTACTACATCTCAACCCTGCATCCAATTCCTAGTGGCCAAGCCTTTGACATCCATGGTCATAATGTCTATTGTGTTTCCAGACATTCAGCAAGAAACTTGTGAAAATTAGTTCGATGCCTGGAATTCTGCTGTCTGTCTGTCTGTCTGTCTCTCTCTCTCTCTCTCAATCTATCTATCTAATGACAACAAATTAGTATCATTAACTAGCAGGATAGAGAGTAGGGGTCTCAGAAAAAAGTACTTGACTACAAGAAATACTAGTTCTGCATTGCTTGCCTCCATTTTTTTTTAAGACACTCTGAGCCAACTTTATGTCAAACTTAATAAAATGGATGCCTTTTTTTTTGACTCAGTTTTCTTAACTTGCTACAACCAAACCAAACAAAACCTTATTTTAAATAACAACTTGTATGTCTGGGTACACTTCATGGAGACCCAGCGAGGCTCTGCATGGTAGGTTCCTCTTTCTCTCAGTGCCCAAGGGAAGCATGGCGAGAAGTAAGTTTGGCATTACTCCATGTGCAGAAAAGTGCTGAAGAATGTAAAGTCCTGTCGCAGGCTTCAGAACAAAGTCCTTAGCCCCACCCATGTGAGGCTAAGATATGTCTGGAGGCATGATAGGCAGCAGAGGTTGGTGAAGCCGAGTCTGGCCAGAGTGGAGAAGGAATGAGCTACTCTCCATGGATGGGTTTCTGACTCAAGAAGATCTGGGCTCTTACAAAGTTTTTGCTGTACACCGCCTTTCCTGGGGCCCTTGGTGCCACCCTAGGTCTTTGCCCAGCGGGCATGGTAACTAGCAGAATATGGTGGTAGAGTTGCCTGAGGTCTTGGGAGAGGCCGAGGAGAGCAGGAATCTATGATGCACCTTCCTGAGTTTGCAAGCCTTGAAGGGGCTCTGTAGTGCTGCAGCTGTTTGGGGGTCACCGAGGCTCCTGCAGGAACCCCCACCTGTGCTCTGGAAGCAAGCCCAGAAAACTCACTGATGTCATCAAGCTTGAACCAATTTAAACTTATCCTTATTCAGCTTATGAATGGATAAGATTCAGACTGTGGTTATTATGTTTGGCTTTGACAATTACTGGTGGAGGGGGCAACTCGTAGTCTATTTTTTTTTTAATTGCTGGCCTGGCTACCTCCCAGAAGTGTACCCCCAAAGACTTGCTGTTTCTCCTTGCCATGTGCCATGTATGTCTCCTCTCATGGTGGCTTCCTCCTCTCCCAAGCCCTTCTTCTTCCTTCTCCTCTCAACCCTCCACCAGGTCACTCAAAGCCCGCCTACTTCTAATCTTTCCAGTATTGGCTGTCGTCACTTTTATATAACCAATAGTTTTAAATTAAGGGACAAGGTTTTCACAACAAAAGTTGGTAAATGTGAGAATTTACTCACGTATAGGCTACCAGACCTTTGAGGTACCAAATTGATTATTACAATACATAGCAACTGACCAAAGGTCAAGAGTGGTAGGCGGGGCTTAGGTTCCCAGGCTTGGAGTCTAAGGAGAATCAGAGAGTAAGAAAGGAGAAGGAGAGGGAGGAAGCTGCCAGGAGAGGAGATGGTTCATGAGTGCCCGGCCATAAGGACCAGCCTGTTGGAGGAGCAGTGACCCAGGTAGAACATGGCAAATGAGATCTCGGGGTTCCTGATAGAGGAATAGGCAAAACGGCACAGAGGGTTGATATCTGCCCATGCTTCAAGGCTTATTGTATATATAAGGTTTTTGTCCTTCATTTGGGAACTCCATCACACCTAGCTTCATTCTTTAGTCTCCATTTTGCCAATGGAGGGGTCTTACCCCAAAGTCAAAGCATAGACTTAAGAATCTGACTGCCACTTTCTGCTTCTGTGACTTGGAGGCTGTTACTACTGGTTTCTGGGGTGTGGACATGCAGAGCCATATGCTCTCTCCTCAGATCTTCTTAGGTTAGTTGGCAGCTGTGGGAGATGACATATGAGTGTCTTCATCACCACGGTGATTGCATCAAGTTCTGACTTCAGACCTCCACAACTTCTTCCAGATGCAATTTTTGTATTTCTTTCTTGGTGATCCGTTATCTGTACCAGGAGACTTTAAGCCATTACCAGTACAGCACTCACTGTTTGAACCATTTCAAAATGATGTCATCAAAATCATAAACCTTCAATAACAGTGTGATGGCCATATGTGATGGTCTGATAGACAGACAGATGGCATGGTCCCTGCTCACATGTCTGTGAATTTTCCCAAGGGTGGCCCTATGCAAGGACACTTTAGATCAAGAACGCAGGTCAAGGAGGTAAAAGCAGAGGTAGGCTTAAGGTTCAGGGTATTTACAAGGTATAGACCCTCAAGGAGGGACGCAGGACAGCAATCAGGGCACAAAGCACACTTGTACTGAGGCTGAAGCTGCAGGACCCATTCAACCTGCATGGATTGTTGGCTTTGATAAGCTTTCTTCTACATGAAACGTGCTATGCTTCGCTTTCAGAGAGATGCTCATGGGGGCCACTTGGCAAGGCAGCTCGTACGGAGAACTGAGAAACCAGCCAACAGGGCGCGGTCCTCACTGTCACGTGCCTTATTTCAGGAAAGCAATCTCAAATTATGACATCCAAATCAAAAGCCACAGTGAGTCCCGCGGGCCTCAACAATGACATACTCCTGAGTTTTATCCTCTTCTGTCTACAGAGCTGGTCCAGGCCACTCAGGAGGAACGATTAATTAGGATGAGGGGGGTGGAGGCAGGTGGGCCAGGGACAGAAGAATGGTACTACCATGAACGTACAAACAGCGTAAAGAATAACTCCTGTAATGTAACTGATTCATACCAAGAACCGAAAAGCCCTTAGCGTGTTCAGCAGCTGTCAGGAACATATCGTTAACACTCTTGGTGGGATGCCAGAACCGCGAGGAGACTTTGAACAGCAGAAGTGTCACTATCACGACGAGGAACGAGACAGAGCAGCGGCATGACAGTCTCTCTAGAGTTGTCTGAATTCTAGTGACTTTGACTATCAGAAGTAAGACTCCCATTGGGTCAGTGCTGCTGTGACAGCTTCAAGTGAAATCCCAGGGGACTGCAGCAAGGCCTAGCCATCATTAAAAAATTCTAACAATGTCTTGGCCACAAACCTTTGAAGTAAAGGTAATTGCTCCTTACTCTCTTCTAAAAATCTAAATTAAAAAAATCCTCCCAAGTGAAGGTTATTTTCCTGGAGGTGATTTTGAAAACATGGGCCATAATTCTGGTTCTTAAGAGGAAAAAATAATAATCCTTTATTACATTTGGATGAGATTTTATTTTTAGGAATCTCTGCCTGGCTGTGAGTGGCCACTGATCTCGGGATGTTATTCACACTTCCTCCGTCACAGCGAGCTCATGTGTAACAGTCTGAACTTATGGGATGGGCTGGAACTCTTCATTCTAGACTAAGGGCTATCGGTCTCTATAAACCACAAACTCTTCCTCCCTCGAGAAGTGTCTGGGGTGAGGCCTTTCTGTTTCTCTGTAACCTCCCTTACACAAAGGCTGTGGCACTACTGACTATACCATTTGGCCTGGCAGTTTATATGACGAGGGAAAAACCTCTTCAGAACACGAGGGAATGCCAACCCCCAGTTCCATGGTGGGAGAGCGGGACTGCTGAAGAGTGGAGAGCCCTCTGACCCCCCCTGAAGGTGGTGCTGTTGCTTCAGTGAGAGATGCCAGAGGTTCTACTCAGTTGTTGCATCGTGAAGTCCGGCAGGCTGAGGACATTACTTCAGTGTGTGTGTGTGTGTGTGGGGGGGTGTGGAGTGTTCCTGGAAAAGTTTATTTCATAAACAAGCTGGGGGGGGGGATGTGGCCCATCCCCTGATCTAGAGTTGCAGGTGCTCCGAGAGTCTCAAAGTGCAATTAAATTGATTAGGACACAGTGAGGTTGCAGAGCAGGTCAGTGTGCCTGTGGGAGCAATGCCAGTTCTCACAGAAAACACTTGGCTTAAAAGTCTCAGGCTTCCCTGTTGCGCTTCCTTCTCTACGGTGTGAACGTGGCACAGATAACTACTAGCCTGCTGACTAGTAGACAACTAGCAGATACTATGGAAGACTTCCTGAGTGCTAAGCCAAAAATCGACAGTGTTTCTCCTTCATACCAAATTCAGAAAACAAACATAACATTTTCCCTTGGGTAAGAAGTTTGGGTTTTGCAGAAATAAATTTTTTTTTGAATTTAATTTTATCATTTTTACTTATTCACTTTACATCTCACTGCTCTCTGCCACAACCCTTCCCCCAGCCCCCAGCCCCTTCTCCACTGAGCAGGTGGGGCCCTCCCTGGGTATCCCTCCCCCCAACCTTGGTACTTCAACTCTTACATAGAAGTTTTTAAAAATATGACTGGGCTGAATATTTATATTAAGCACACAAACTGTCTCATTAATTTTTCTGATTAATCATGAAAATTCTTAGTAGTAGGATGTTTTGATTATACATTGTTTTTTTGTGGTGTGTGTGGACTAGCAGTGCAGACTTGTGTCCCTGACTTAGTCAATAGTGCTGGAGGAATCTAAGCACGCACTGAGATTTCACAACTAGTGCACAAGTAAGTCCAGATGTTTACACCAGAGGAATGACAGCTGTACTTTAAGTTTAGTAACATCCTTGTTGATGATACTCATAAAAAATAAAAATGCAATTAGAACTGTTTTCACAGAACAATATTGATCCAAGCTTCATCCTGGGTGTATTTTTACACTCAATAGTCTTGAACGATTGATGCCTACTGATGTAGATATTTACAAAAAGCTATTACCTCTTATGGTGATCTGTATTTCATAATATACAAAAAGTTTTTTAAATTATTAGGGAAATTCAGCATTTTGAATATTCCATTCCATATTTCTAAGTACTTTAGGAGTAGAAGCAAATGAGGAAATATGGGGTAGGGAAATGTTCATTCCAAACTTCCCAGGCTTTGTGGAAGAGCTGAAGACCTAAAGGACCCCAGAGCTGAGCCGTCTCCAGAACAGGGACACAGAGAAGGGACTAGTTCCACAAGAGACTCTCCCAGCAAAGGCTTCTCAAAGTTCCAAGACTGGGACTTAAGGTTGCTGGAGCCAAGAGGCTTCTAAGGTGTCTGAGGTTAAGATTCTTAAACTGGATCTAGTTAGTTAGTTAGTTAGTTAGTTAGTTAGTTTTAAGCTGGGGGAAAAGAAGGACATTTTTTATCCTGAAAATGTGATCTTTGATTAAAAAACTAAACTAAACCAAACCAAACCAAACCAAGCCAACCAACCAAAACAAACAAAACCAAAGTCTATCTTGCAAAGGAAGAAGTGGAGATGAGTTGTCTCAATTTAGGTTTTTTTTTGTTTGTTTGTTTGTTTGTTTTGGAAAGCGAAAAGAATAATGAGAATTTGCTAAAACAAACAAACAAACAAAAAATGTTTCCTCTAAGTTGGTTCATAAATTCTGAGTGTTCTTTATTTTCCAAACTTTCTAAGTCCTGAGATAATACATTAAAATTGGCCTTAAACAGTCTGGATATTATTCTAGAGGAAGAAGGAGACAGAATTACAAAGTTAAGTTTTCAAAGTGGCATATGAAGGAGGCGTTGCAATCACTGGTCCCACTTTGGATATTTTCTTGTACTTTTCCGTGCTCGTTTTTCTCTTTCGGAAGACAGAAATACCCAGACACTCACACAGTGTCACTCACACACCTGCATTCCCAGGGCAAGTGGTAACATCCCCACGAGCCCACAGCTGCAACCTCCTGTGCATTGGTGACAGGACTGAGAGAAGGTCTCAGAGTACCCCGCAGACGGCAGCGCCAGCACCATCCTGAGCACACATTTCCGTCAGTGAAATCTACCTAGCAACAAGTGCTGAAGACAATGCTCAGAGCAGTACTGGTGCCGCACAGAGTGGTGCGTCCTTACTCTGCCTGCCGCGTCCCATGCGCTGAGGCTCATGACTACTCGACAATGTGGTGTTCCATGTAATCACAGAGAGCCAAAGAAGAAGGAGACGCAGGCAGTGCAAATGGGACCTGTTCTGTTGTGCTAACACTCTTGTCAAAGAACTTTACAAGTCAAACCAGGCTACTTCCCATAAACAGGCAACTGATGGGCCTTCAGAAGGATTTAAAGGAACACAGGTCATATGTCAGAGTCTATAGTTAGATCTTTAGACACACGGGGATCAAGGGACCTGAAAAAGGCATTTTTACTCTCACTAGAAGCTTTTCAAGAAACCACATAGTGCCTTTGACAGAAGTGACACAGCTTTGAAAAAATTAAAAAGAAAATTACTCCCAAAAGGATTTTGTAGATTTTCTTTGTTACATATTCTCTGTCTAGATTGACATCTCCAACATAGATTAGTTGATTTGGGAAAGTATATTAAGCATGGAGAAACAATCTGAATGTCTATCAACAAATATATGAATACAACAAACCAAATCTGCAAATGCATGGCGGTGCCCCTCCTGCAAGTCTAGATCTTTCTGAGTAAGGACCCAGAGACCCAGCCAGAAGATGCTCCCAGTCGCTTGTTCTTGTCTGATGGGATGCCTAGAGAGATAACTTCTTCACATATGATATTTCAGGGAAACCACCTTCTAAGGAGATTACCCATTGTGTACTGAGGCATTTATCAGTATCTTGACTCCACAGTGTGTGGAGAGGCCTCTGCCATCACAGAGGTGCAATGCTGGACAGCACACTTACCCTTCTCTGCTCTCTCACGTACTCCACCAGCTCGTCCCTTGTTCTCTTTACGGCTTCCTCCATGGCCTTTTCGCTTCGCCTCTGCTCCTCTACGATTGCAGCCTTGACGGCTTCCTGTTTGGGAAGGAGAGCACTGTGAGTGAAGTGTGCCCCAGACACACTTGTGCCGCTTACGTAAGTGAAAAGGCCTCTCCAACAGGGGCAGTTCACACTGTCCCAGGCCAGTCTTTACAGAGGAATATCCCCTTATAACAGCTTCCTGGAGGATAGAGGTGGTAGGAGGAAAGAGACAGAATTATCATTTCCTGCAGGACGTGGTGAGGCTAACAGAAGCCACTTGGTTCCTTTGCAGCCTGTCCCTCCTGCTTTCTCTCCATCAGACTGCTTCCCTGTCCTCTGTATCCACACAAGACTTCAAACTCAACACATATTCTTCTAAGAACATCCCAAAGTCCAGTGGTTTCACCACACTGAGCTCTGTCACAACACGGTCATCAGATGTGGTCTGGGTAGTAAGTTATAGTTACCTTAGCCTTATGCTAGGTTAAGATGCTGAGAGCTGAACACCACATGAGACTCCACTCTGTTGGCTGCTATCTGAAATGTGAGCTCCAGGGAGGGAAGAGGAACTCATTGCTTTACTGATAGCTAATATTCCAAGGACAAACAGACTTCTCAGAAAGGAACAATACTTTCTGCAAAATAGTGCCTTATTGGTATATTTGTAGTTAAAAGTAAATAAAACAAAAATGTAGTGTGTGACTCAAATGGATGCCAGAGAACCCAAGTACTTAACTCCCAGCACAGATGCCTGGCATGTTTTCAATGGGTAACAGGGCCAGTGAGTGTTCTCTTCACTTCTGATACTTGATGGCTCTTCTCACTGTAAGGTATATTTTCTCAAACAGCTTAGACATGTATGTATGACCCGGAAAATATAAAACAATGATTCACTGTTACAAGTCTCTTTACTGTAGAAATTCTATAGAATGTAGGAAATAAGCATACAGTGATATACGTACAAACATGTAAGCATACGCATGCAAGCTTGTAAACATTCAATAGTACAAACATGCAAACATGAGTAGAGCAGGAGGGGAACTGAACACACGGAGAGAGGACTACACAGCACATTCTATCACTGGAAGCCTTCACCTCAAACAGACTCTAGGTTTGCATTCTTTTATGGTATGACCTATATTCCTTTATACAATTGTGTAATGACTCATTTCTTTTACTAGTTCTTAGATAGTAAGCCACGTTTACCATATGGTTAAGTATTATTTTAAAAGCTACACATGGTTGCAGAAAGACATAGAAAGCAAGTGATTACGAGAGGTGAGTGTCAGGTTTCAGATGCCAGAGTTCTCATCTGTGGTCAGCAGCCTGCTCATGTGACCATTTGCCAAATTATCTGCTAACTACCCAATAGTATGTGTAACATACAGTTCCAGACCCTGGAGCCTCCTATGCCCTTCTCTTGGCAAGCTGTAATTTACCCACACAAATAGAACAGAAACAATGGGGTAATAACGGAGATTTCAAAAGACATCTGGGTCAATGGGTGATGCTGACTCTAACTTAAGGAGTTTCTAGGAAAGATGTCACATATCTGCACAGCCACGCAGCAGTGACGGTGTCCAGAGCTCTCTTGAATCCAGGGCTCTCAGTACCAAATGTGCACTGGCTTCCATTCCCACCATGCAGGTCGGCAAATGTGAGCGTGGTCAATCCCCTACAGCCATCCTAGCCTCTCCCCAAAGCTGGTATCTGTCTGATCTTCTCACCATACTCTTCAAACTCTTCTTAATCATGCACAGAGAAAGGAGTGTGAGTGAATTCTCATTCTCTTTACTGTGGAGAAGAGGGTGGCCTGGGTCCACAGCCAGCAGCTCTGTTCACAGGTGGATACCTGAGATTGGTTTGTGGGAGGCCAAGTAAGCAATGCATAGGAGTAAGTCTGCATAAACCTTATAACTGGAAACACTGCTCTTTTAGTATGGTAGGTGGTGTGATTTGGGGTAATGAGCACTAACAGAGCTGGGTGGGTGCTAAGGTTTGGGTCTCAGTGTTCCCATAGGGGAGGTTTAGTTCCTGCTGTAGCATTAAGGGGTGGGTCCTGATGGAAGGTAGCTACATCACTGAGAAGTTTCAGAAGGGGCTAGTCTTGTCCCAGTAGTCTCTTAGTTCCTGCAAGCCTGAGTTATTAAAAAAGCAATCCTGACCTCTGGACTCCTCAGTTCCTGGCTCCCAAGGTCTCCACTGTTGGTCTGCCACTGGCCTGCAGTGACAGAACCCAGGGCCTCACTGGAGACAAATGGCAATGCTGCCTTTGCTGGACTTCAAATCAATGAAGCAATTTTTGTTTTCTTCTCATAATTTTGGGGATCAGTTACATCATACACAGGCACGCACGCATGCACGCACGTGTGCGCGCGTGCACACACACACACACACACACACACACACACACAGCCACACATGCAAGGTCTTGGGTACAGAAGGAGACTGTTTTCAAGGAGGAAAGAGTTCAGGTGTCCTACAGTACAGTGGGGGCAACTACAGTGAAAATATTGAATTAGATTGTCTAAAATGAAAATGATAAACGTAAGAATGAGAGGAATATGTCAGATACCCTGATCTAACACACAATATATATGTGTATTGAGATATTAGATCCCACTATAACTGTATGTGTATTTATTATTCACAATAAAAGTAATGTGCATGGGTGTCTCTGGCAGGGGGAGCCAAGTTCAAGGCCAGTCTGAAAAACATGGTGAGACCTTGTCTTAAAATAGGTGAGAGGAGAGCTATGGGCGTGGCCCCAGGTAGAGCGCTTGCTGCTCCAGGCTCACTTTCCCTATCACTAAAATCACTGCAGTATAAAATGTCTCACTGGCTGAGCTACAATTAGCACTGTGTAAACAGAGTCACAGGCAATTTTCATACTTTTCTGTGTGTCAATAGACTTCCATTTCCACACAAACTTAAAGCTCAAATTATGGTTCAGAAGGGTTTTCTAGACACTGATGGAGGAAAAAGAAAATTGTGTATGTCAAAATCCATGTACTGTGCAAAAGCCTTTTAGGTCATATTGACTTTGAATTAATCTGCACTGGTGCTGAATGCCAGAAGGAGACCATCTATAGGACACAGGGGGCTCTAGAAATGCCACCTAGGAACCAGTACCCTCCATCAGCTCGGAAGCTTAGTGACAAGAGGCAGGAGTGAGCACTGGCAACTTAGAGGATGGTGACAGTGGACCCTGAATTACACATAAGCAAAATGCCACCCACAGGAGGGAATCTTATTCTTTGCATTAGAGAGTATGGGCTGGTTGAAAAAAAATCCAAACTATTCTCATACTGATCTAGTATTTGATTATTGATATATTGATATCCACCATTGTTATGAAAATTCCCCATTGTATTAGGACCTTGAAAATAGTGATGGTTCCTATACGCTCTGACCAGGGAGTGGCATTATTAGAGAGTGTGGTCCTGTTGGAGAAGGTGTGTCACTGTGGGTGTGGACCCTCATCATAGCTACCTGGAAGCCAGTATTCTCCTAGAGGCCTTCAACTCTCAGCTGTCGTGTTCCACCTTGATAATAATGGACTGAACCTCTGAATCTGTAAGCCAGCCCCAATTAAATGTTGTCCTTATAAGAGTTGTCTTGGTCATGACATCTGTTCATGGTACTAAAACCCTAACTAAGACAACAATATTTTGTTAAACTACTTGGCCAAGAAACCCTGTAAGATTTAGTCCCTGGCGTATTAGAAAGGCATTTGCTAGCACCTGGTTTTAGCCATGGTTCTCCATGCTGGGGAACTGGGTGGCCTCAGCTCGTGTCCTTGGATCTGTTGATCAGCTGCTGAATTTACTATAACTGTCACAACTACAGTGGCCTAAAAAAGTGTGTCAAAGGCAGGGATGCTTGTTTTCTTTTATTGGTTGCTCATCCTCTAGAAAGGAAGATGCTTAAATTCATCCATCCATCCATCCATCCATCCATCCATCCATCCATCCATCCATCCATCCATCCATCCATCTATCTATCCTTTCATCATTTTGCAGAAAAGCCAGATGTATTTCTAAGGCAAAGAGTGAAAGGCTGGAGCCTGTCTAGGACCAGTTAGGGGATGGTACAGCTACTGTCACCATGCCACTTCCCAGTTCTCTCTCACTTGTCTGTGGCTTGCTCAGGAACATCCAAGATGCCAGGCACCTCTTATGGATTTACTAGCCACTGCTGATATCCTGGGCTCACCCCCTCCCCGCCCCCCCCCCCAGCCACATTCCTGGGATCCTCTGCATCTCTTTTAACCAGATTCTCTAGATTCTAGGTTCATCAAGTGCTTCTTACTGGTTGATCTTTGCTTTGGCTGACTGTCTCCTCCTGGAGGTTCTTGCTGTGGCATGTGCTTTCTCTGAAAATGTCCTTGTTTGTCCTCATCATAGTGATCTGGACTTCTAGGCTGGACACTTCTGTAGCTGTAAACACTGCTGAGAACCTGATCCGGCTGGTTCCTCCTCACTGCTACACTGCTGAGTTTTATTCTAGAGTTCCAATCTTTTGACACTGCACACCCTGCACTGGGGGTCACACTCAAGAACCATGAGTTTGAGTTTTTAAAAAACTACAAAAAGATTAAACTTAAGGGGTTTTTTTTTGGGCTCAATTCCTACCTATCCTGGGGCAGTGGGGCCAGTGGGCTACAGGCTGGGCATACTGTCAGGAGTCGAAGAGAATACTTACATATTTTCTTCATTTCTCAAAACTTTCATTATGAACCTAGCTATGGGCGGATCCAAACATGGGCTTTAATATTCAAGAAAGCTGCACATTTTAATTCTGGATTTAATAAAGTAATGAAGACAATCTACAGAGTCACAACTTCCCAGTTTGATTGCTCTGAGTTCCGTAAAGCTGCAGGGTCTTTTAACAGAATGCCTGGTTCTTTACTGTATCTGCACAGATTTATTTTAGCTTTTTAAGTTATCATTCCTACTTTCTCAGTTTACACATTTTAATTAAAGTGTAATTATATCACCATCTTTTCCCTCTCTAGAGCACCATCTATGATCCTTCCTTCTGTATCTTCCCCATACTCCCAAATTGACTGCTTCTTTATTATCATTACATATAACTGTGTTAGATGAAAGTAAATATATACATATAATTACAACTTTGAGTCTGTTTTTGTTTGTGTGGATATGGATTCAGGGCTCTGCACTGGACATCCAGGAACATAGCACATCCCTAAGAGGCACCATCTCTCCTTCCTCGAGAAGTCATTGTTGTCCAGAGTTCTTGGGACCCATGAGGCTTTCCGCCCTCCATGTCAGCATAGTGCCATTGTCTTGCTCTCGTTTATGCAGCCTTTTCTAGGAGAGTCTTTTCCACAGCAGGATTCCTGGAATTCTGGCTCTTACACCCACTCTTTCTGCCCCCTTCCACGATGCTGCCTGAGCTGTAGTACAGACGTATCCACTGGAGATGGGCTCCCCACAATCTGCTGATCTTTTCAGTGGGTCCAGTTACAGATTTTCTGGGATGGTCTCCACTTGCTATAAATAGAGCCTTATTTGATGAGGGATGCCAGCCATACTTATCCAGCAAAGGTGTCTCAGGGACAAGAAGGGATCTCAGGCCATGCTTCTGAAGTTGGACGTGTGGGTTTGCTGATGGTGGCAGGCTGAGGGACCAGATTGGTCACATCTGTATATTTATACTCCTGCCTGGAAGACATCTACAATTTCGTCTTTTGACCCCTGAGTTCAATATTTTTAATATGCATTCTTATTCTTTTGCTTTAAAAATACAGCCTCCTGTACTAGAGAGATGGCGCAATTAAAAATATTGGCTACTCTTCCAGAAAGACCCATGTTCAATTCCCAGTACAGACAGGGCAGTCCCCAACTATCTGTAACTCCAGTTCCTTAGACCCGGCATTTTCTTCTGGCCTCCATCGGTGCCAGGCATACTTGTATACAGACACATATACAGGCAAAACACCCATACGATAAAATTAAAATAAAAAAAATCTTAAAAGGAAACACAGACTTCTTTGTTTGGTGTGCACAGCTCTGTCTGAGGCATCAAGGAGAACTTTTAATAACTTCTTATCTCCCCCAAATCTTTCCTTCACTCTTTGTGCTCATGAGCAACCATCTCTGTTCATACTTGACTCTGCTGTGTTTAAAGCATTACACACTAAAGAAGGGTGACAGTCTTGTGCTTGCAGCTGCAGCCTGTGGCCCGGCCTTAAGAACAGAGCAATCTGGCCACCTCGCTTCCTTGGGGCCATTTCTTCTAACAATGTACTTGGCTCATTTATCTTGGCTGTCCAGATTCCTCAAGCGGGGGCGGGGGGGGGAACAACTTTCATTTCCCATGGCCCTCAGCCTTGTGAAGACCCAGATGGGGGTCGCTGGGGAGGGCGAGGTTCTCAACACTGAGCACAGGTTCTCACTTGCTGACCCACTCTACTTCAGGAGAGCTACTTCAGAGGGGCCCCTGCTCCTGATTCTGAGAGACCTTGCCTTCTCCTTTCAGTCTTCTGTTCAGTTTGGAAGCCAAACCTTTCCTCTATGAAGTCTCCCTGTGGGCTCCCAGCTGGAAACTCTCTGGCATCCCCACACTGGAATGGGGCTTTGAGAGGAGAAAATAGCAGTGACTCTACCACACAGTCTCCGCCCTGGAGGTGCACAAGTGACTCTAGAGATTTCAACAATTTCAGATACACAGAAATGCCACTGAGGTGATGGCTCCTGCAGGCACAAAGCCTGGCACGGTTAGATGACCCTGAATTTTCACCGCATTAATGTTCCTTTTCTGCTTCAGACCTAAGCTGAGACAAGAAGAATGCACTTAAATGCTACACCCCGAGTCCCAGGGAAAGTGCAGGTCTTAGGGGTACAGGGTTCGTCCTTGGCCCGGGTGCCATGTTTGCCCAGGTTTGTCTTCTTCAGTGCTTGCTTGTTCATCCTCCCCCATTTCAGCGGCCACCACATGAGCCAGAAGGCCACACTCCTGCATGTTAAATACCCAGCCGTTTCCGGAAAGTGTTGGAAATGCTCCTGTTTGGGTGCGTCATATTCAAGGCTGTCTCTTGAGTGTGACCAAGGCTGCTTAGCTCTCATCAGCAGTCATTACGTTCTAATTTGGTCTCATTCAGCTTTCAGGACACTGGCAGTGTGATGGCATCTAGTGTGATTACTAAGAGCTCCTGCTGCACCTGGAGGCCAGAGAGTAGAGTCTTCATCCTCCTTCAGTGTCCTTGTTTCCATCTGCAGATGATCTTGGAAAGTACTTGCTTAATTCCCCTGGTTCAATTTCCAGCACCCACACAGCAGTTTACAACCATCTGTTACTCCAGGGCAGGGGATGCAATGCCCTCATCTAACTACCATAGGCAACAGGCAGGCACAGGGTGTACTAACACGAAATGAAAACACTCTTGCACATGAAATGAAAATTAAAAAGACAATGATAAGCTAGAGGGAACAATACGTATAAAATATATTATATTCTTATTGATTTATTTATTGTTTATTTTGCTTTTGGCTTTTGTGTGTGTCATGTACTGGGGGATGGCTTTGAAGCCCCGAAATCCTGCTTCCACTTCCCAAGTGCTGGGACTCTAGGTTGGCACTACCATACCAGGCTTGCATTTCAATGGGTTACTTTTCAGGGACAACTTAAAGGTTGTAATGATTAAAGAGGCATGGGAATGGGGATGGCAGGTGGGCAATCTGGGATGAATCCTAATGAAGAGGTCAGTTCAGGACCTTTGGAAAATTCCACCAGACCCCTCCCCTCCTGGAAGAGAAAGGTCATGGAGCACTTAGGCACCCCTCCCCTCCGGAAGGGAGAGGCTAATTACATTCCTCAGATGGGGGGCGGGTCATACTCCCCAGGGCAGACCAACCATTGGCCACCTACAGACAAGGGACATTCTTGCCACCTCATTCCCTAAGGAACAATCAGTTTAAAAGTCACACTGTTCTGCCCATCACATTGTGCCTAGTGACTGTTGCTCAATTCTACCCCCTGTATAAAAACCTTGCCAAATGGGCCTCTGGGGGTCGCTGCCTCTCTTTTAGGTGCAGGATGACAACCCCAGCATGCTGGAACAATAAATTCCTCTTGCTTTTGCATCAATCCCTGGCTCTGAGTTGTTCACTCAGGGGGCGGTCCCAGTAAGCTAAGGCTTGTCAGAGTCTCTCGCTCTTCTTCTTCTTCTTCTTCTTTTCTTTTTTCTTTTTTTGTTTTTACGAACCAGCATGCATAAGGTGAAATACAGTTTTCTTTTTGAATGAAATAGGCAGCAGCCATAGAGGCAGAAGAGGCTAATGTTTCCTTCTGGATGCTATACTCTTGACAATTAAGAATGTTGCTAAACTTTGTTACAAGTGAAGTTCCTATCAAAAACTTCAATAAAAACTACAAAATAAATGAATGAATCAAAAACCAAGATATCAGTACAGATTGGGGTTGGGGAAATATCTTGCTTAGAAAGCTTGGACAGAAACATCATTTCTTTCTCAAGATTGGTTAAGTAGCAACTTTTAATTTCATTGAGAAAATTTAGGCCCTGATTCTAATACCTGTGGCGTCTGAGAAAACACAGGCCCAAATTATAGCATCCATGCTTGCTTATGAGCCATTATGAAGAGCCTACGGTGTCAGATGGGGTTTCATGGTCTAAGTACACAGGATCCTTACGGTACTCTGCAACAACATGGCCCTGTCTTCTGTGTAGCCTGGAATCTGTTACAAACACGCTTCCCCTCCTTCGACAAAGATTTTAAATTAACATAGAAATAAGCCTGAGTTATAAATCTTCCCTTAAATATCTCTCAAGGGTACACTCTGTGATAATCTCTGACACAATGGAAGGTGTGTTTCTGCTTGTGTGTCCCTGTCTCCCAGGTGCTGCCGCCACCACGAGCACAGAGAGCTGTAGAGAGGCTCTCGAACTTCCCTTCTTGGGTGGTCTAGCACCCAGGCTTTTCCCCGAGGCCGACTCTGCTATCTTCACCCTTCTCTCATTTCTGCTGGACTCGGCAGCCAAGAGGTGTTAATTCCCATCAACATGGGTCATCCAGGTCTGTTTCTCTGAATGGCTGGGTCATACAGAGTTTGGGGTCACTCTCTGGGGACACCCGTACTGCCCGGCCCTGCTAAAGGGGCTGACAGAGGCAGCACTGGCTTCTGCTGCTCAGCTGTGCACCTGGGAAACTCTGAGCATCCAGTGGGATGGGTGTAGCTCTGCATCCCAGCGTGGCCTACTGCCATCCTATGTGAATCCAAGTGTATGGTCACAGTCACCTCCACTACCACAGACAATCTGAAGCAAACTGTTATTTATAGTTAGAAGATGACCACACTCCATTAAAAAAAAAATTCACAGAGCCCTGTCTAGAAAGTTTTTAGTTCGCTCTAAACAGCACCTGTACCTTATCCATTCCACAGGACCCTAATGTGGTACCTGACTTCAGACCAGTATTTCTTCCAAGAATTAAAAGAAAAAATTTAAAACTGGAGTAATAAATAAGTCTTTAACATCTCAAAGGTACCACCACCTGGGCACTTCCAAGCAGAAAGTGTTTTAGTTTCTCCTTCCCTATCTACTTGTGAGCACCTTCCTCTGCCCCGCCCACACCTCATGCCCCGCCCACTCCCATGCCCCGCCCTCTCCCCGCCCCCCCAGCTTCCTGCCCTTCTCTCAGTCCTTTCAGCCCCTTTTAGCCCTCATGCCACCTCTACTCACTTTCCTCCTGTCCATCACACATATCCACATTAACAGAATGAGCTAGAATCCAGACACAAGCAGGAATGTGAGCACTTGCTTGCATCTTTGGGGGTTTGGCTTGGTTCGGTCTGAGTTTGGTCTCCTCAGTTAATAGACTACTTTCCAGATCCATCTGTTTTCCTGCAAATTTCATCTGTGCAGCTGAGTAAAGTGTTGTTGTGCTCACGTACATTTACATGATCCATCATCTGTTGATGGATATCAACGTTAAGTCCATTTCTTGTGATAGTACAGTCAACAGCCATGGGCACATAGGTGTCTTGATAGCACAATGTAATAAACCTGTGTCTCCAGCTACCTAACCTCTTCTCTAGAATTATCTATAGATTATCAACAGGCATCATATACTTAACACAAAGTAGATTCTTAATCCCAACAAAACTTGATGCTTTCTCAAAAATTTATTGTAATAGGAATTTGTTCTTAAGACCACAATATTCTAAGAAATGGCTGTGATGACTGATATGTCTGGCCAAATGTAACCGTCACCACAATTCAGTTTAGTTGTCACCTGACAGGAGATCCCACGGCCCTGGCAAGCACTGTCTAACCTCTGTCACAGCTCTCTCCTCAGGATTTTCTGAGTGGCACCATATAACCTGTATATTAATTCCCCAGCTCGGTCTGCCTTCCTGTATCTATGAACTTCTCCACTAGGACTCTGTCGAGCATGCAGTTGTAATGCTTTTCTTCCACCTCACAGCTCACAATTCCACTTTAACTCAGCTCCTTCTCATCTGTGCTTACACTTCACATGGGCCAATGGACTTGCCTACTGTGCTCAGCTCTGTGTACCGGACCCTAATTTACAAGTGACAGCATGTGGTCTTGAACAGTCATCTATTCCTATCTAAGATGAATGTACATTTTGTACTCAGATGGAACCTTGAGGTGGAGAAGTTGGGGGTAGGGGTGGGAAACTTCAAGACTTCTAGACACAGGCAGCCTGAGCCTAACAAGGTCAGGTGCCCACTACGATGAGCTATAGAACCTCTGTAACTTCATGGTGGTATAGGCAGGGTAAGGCTGGAGTGATGGCTCAGGAAGCCTGAGGACCTAAGGTTTACAGAAGTTCCATCTGCAGAACCCAAGTAAAGATCTGAGCATAGTGAGGCACGCTTTAATCTCAGCATGTGCGGACAGACAGGTGTCTTTGGGGTTCCCGAAAAGCCACCCCAGGCCTAATCAGGGAGCCCAGATTCTAGAGAAACAGTCCATCGTGAAGGGGAATGAGGAGGAAAACCAAGAAATGAAATTCTACACACAGACAGGAACCCAGGTAAGGAGCCCACACTGGAGTTATGGCAGTACCGGCCATCAAGTCAAGTCAGATACAGCAGCAACTGACCAGAGAATAGCTGCCGCTCACTGGAGGTGACCATCCAGGGCTGGGACAGTCACTGATCATGTCAGGACAACCACAGTCAGCTCCTCACAAGACTTCTACTTCCTACAGGAAGCCATCCCTCTCCTCCTTCTCCTCCTGTGAATCCTTACAGTGGCTTCTTTGTCTAGAATAGCCTATAAAACCGTGGAGAATGAAACTACCCGAATAATCCCGAACATGAAGAGCACCATTATTGTACAATATAACAATGTCTCATCAACTTAGTAATGCTTCATTTTTGAGGGACTTTCCTAAGGAGAACAAGGACATTAGTTATAAATCTAAAACGCACAGCTACAGTGCTCCAGGGTAGGGAGAAGATTTCAGATTCCTATCACTAATAAACCAAGGGGAAGTCTATTTATAAGTTATATTTCTGGCCTAACCACATAACTCATTTAGAGAAATTAATTAAACTCTTAGGAAAAATTTTAGGGCAACTTATAATAACTCATTGCTTTTTTTTTTTTCAACTAGTTTTCTCTGAGGAGTGCAATTAATTCACAATGCCTACAAATTCATTCACAAATTTGGGATAAGGCCAGGTTTGACAAATGTGCCTGGAACCCCAGCACTCAAGAGGCAGAGGCAAGAGGATCAGGGGTTCAAGGCCATCCTTAGCTATTCACTGAGTGTGATTCCAGCTCTCTGCATGAAAACTTGTCTCTAAAACAACAATAAAACTCTGGGTTCAATACAAGGAGGTCACAGGAAGAATCTTCCAGAAAGTCTATTCTTCGGTGGCAGGAACTGCACGCCATTGTCTATTTTTCTTATAGCTGGTACTTTATACCTATAATAATCTTATTTCTTATTTATTAATTTCCTTTCTCCTTTATATTGAGAATTTGAGGGAAAAAATTCCAACTATGGTCACATGAGATGATGCCAGAAAAGAGCAGAGACGGGAGCTGTGGTGACCTCTTCCCGTGAACACAGAGAGACAAGAGCCTCATGAGCACAGATGCCCCTCATGAGAAGTCACAGACACTTAAGACACTCTCTCCCTGTGTGAGCTCAGATCCAGGCACCCCTCATGAGAAGTCACAGACACTTAAGACACTCTCTCCCTGTGTGAGCTCGGATCCAGGCACCCCTCATGAGAAGTCACAGACACTTAAGACACTCTCTCCCTGTGTGAGCTCGGATCCAGGCACCCCTCATGAGAAGTCACAGACACTTAAGACACTCTCTCCCTGTGTGAGCTCGGATCCAGGCACCCCTCATGAGAAGTCAGACACTTAAGATACTCTCTCCCTGTGTGAGCTCAGATCCAGGCACCCCTCATGAGAAGTCACAGACACTTAAGACACTCTCTCCCTGTGTGAGCTCGGATCCAGGCACCCCTCATGAGAAGTCACAGACACTTAAGACACTCTCTCTCCCTGTGTGAGCTCAGATCCAGGCACACCAAAGCTCCCTGGACATGGTCACATCGAACTCTTCACTCAAAAAGAAAAAAAAAAGTCCGCTGAGGAGAGAGACTGGACCGCCCCACTGATCTCTTTGTGGGTGCTCACGGCACTGGGTTCTGTCTCACCTGTGACAATACAGCCCAGGAAGAAGGGTACGAGCGAAGAGCACCACATGAGCACATGAGCTGTCCCAGCTCCGCCCGGAGACAGAACTTCATGGCTTCTTCAAGGGAGTGGAAGAGTTACGTTAAAGCTTCACTTTCACAGGATGCCTGTGGGGCTAGCCTCTACTCTACTGGGGGTGGGGGAGGCAGTGAAGTGAGACAGAACATGCCAGACAGTCTATGCAGGAGAATGGCTATGGCATAAGTTGCACAGAGAAATTTCTACAGGATACACAGACAGGATACACATCATGGAGGTTCAGAGCCTCTGCTTATCTGACCAGGCTAATGACTGAGGAAGCCCGGGGGAGGTAGCTGATTTTGCTAATGCACAAACACAAGTCAAAACATCAAGAAAAATAAACACAGAACCAGGTCCCAGACAAAGGGACAAAATAAATGTGAAACCCATCCTAAAGAAATGGCTGACTTATCTGATGGAGAATCTGGGATCCACAGGAATGTCCAATAGGTCTGTGAAAGGTGAGCTGCATCACTGATTCCAAGGAGGCCCCACCTTGCCCTGCACGCATGGGTACCATAGGATGACAGGAACCGTGTGCAGTGTTGTTGGGAGCGTGGTCAGTATAGTCACAGGATTATCAGCATAGATGAGTCTCAAAAGCCCCTCTAAGGCAGCTCCCAGGTCTACACACACCCACAGAAGAGGACTGAGAGAATTCGGTGGCTAGTAGATAAAGCCTGGTGACTCAAGAGGAGACTACAGCAAGAGCTAACGCAGAATTGAAGAAACAGGTCTAGCTATGAACAGCAGAAACCTGGGGACACTGATCGGTTTTAAGGGCACGTCTGCGCAGGTGAAAGGCTGCGGCATAAGGCACACAGAGAAATTTCTACATGAAACCTCCATGTGATACCTGATCCTGTCAACCAACCACCAAGCAACCAACCAACAACCAACCAACCAACCAACCACCAACCAACCAACCAACCAACCAACCAACCAACCAACCAACAACCAACCAACCAGACAAACAGCCCACCCAATGGTACTGTGGATGATCACACAGGATCTGTGAGGTCAGATAGCCACTCATATAGGTTAACTATAGGAGACTTCAGAGCCTGTCTTGTCTTAGGACATGACTTTTTCTGGAACACATTTGATGAGCTAGACACTACCTGAACCTCCTAAGGAAATTTAGGTGGGGAGACAAGAGGTCAGATATAAAACTCTCAAGAAAGGTCAGTCAATCGTGTAAACACAGGAATCAATACAGGTTCTGAGAGAAAGTAATGGTGGGGACAAGCAATCTGGGTGTTAGCACTCACAGGAGCCGCGGGGAGTCAGGCGTAGCTGCAAGCACACATGCTCTGGGTACTGAGAGTGGAAGGCACCATCCTGAAATTCCATAAGCAGCCTTCAAAAGAACTGTAATTTTAGAGGGGCCCAGGCACTCTTGATACAGAAGACAGAGGCTTATGGATTCAGAAAACTATCTCCTCTGAGCTCCCTGTGGTGCAGGGTAAAGTCTTAAGTCTTTTAAGCCATTACTAGGGATTACTTACTAATTGTCTGCCTATGTATGGACTATATTTTCCTGTTTCTTTGGATATTATTTATAATTTCTAAACAACACACATTAAAAGTACTACAAAGCAGCTTCAGAAACAGATCTCTTCTGTCCCTTTGAATTAATTCTCTGCCACAACTGCTAAAATATAGCTTGTTTGTTTGGGATGTCTCATGAGTTAACTTCCTGAGATTAATTCTGCAAAGCCTGCAGTTATTCCTTCTATGTGGTTACTAAAGTTTCTTATTAGTGCTTTAGATGAGTAGTGGTCCATTGGGGGAGGGGCACAGATTTTGTTTCTCTCTTGAACCACTGAACTTTAGACTAGTGATCTGCTGTGACTAGAGAATATAGATTTCCTTGCTCCCTCGAGCCACTGAGTTTGCCACCCTTTTCTGGAAGGTTCGGTTGCCTGGGCAACCAGGACACAGTCATAACAACTCTGTATCTTAGTCTTTACTTTCTAAGTCAGGTGACCCTCAAGATGGCAGAGCTTTTCAAAACCATTTATGGAAAATGAGTTTTTCCCCCCAGATCTTTCAAGTTTTTACCAGTCTCTACTTTGCCTCAACAGGTATTTCTGTAGCTGAGATGATAAGGATCACCATTTTCTGTCACTGACAAACATCTTAGACATAGAGCTTTTCCACTGTGGCATTGAGGATCTGGTGTGAGTTAGGGACAGGAGCGGGGAGATGACCAAAATACATGGTATTCATTTATGAAATTCTAAAAGAATTAATAAAAATACTACACTGAACAATAGAGACAAACAGCAGGTGTTCCAAGAAGCTGCAGATCCAGGAACAGAAATAATTCATAGGCATGCAGTGTCTGTGAGTCTGCAAACGCTGCATCTAAGGTTTTCATATTTAATGCCCTGTCCAAACTTGCAGCTAGGGAAATGGTAATGAGAACAGAGGTGGTTAAAATTTTATGAAGCAAGCTTAGCAATATTTAACCATTTTTGAATAAACATTGATGGTTACAAAAATTTGGAAAAATATAATTTTGATAATTTTTGGTTAATTTTTCCTACTTTTATGAAGTTATTTTAGTTACACTTAATTCACCACTCTAACAGGCCTACTTAGGGTCTTCCTTTCAAAGAATGTTAATATTTGCCTAATTCCTTCTAAGATACGTATGATTTATAATTTAAGTATTTAATTAATTTGGAATAGATTTTACATAGAAAGTTCAGAAGGCAATGGGAAACCAATTGCAATATTTTTTTAAAAAGGTCCTAATTAAAATTCTTTTAAGAATTTAATAAAAGTATAAATTGTCTTTACAGAAAAATCTGCACAAATGTGCATTTTTGTGTAATTTTAATAAATTCCCAGACTTCCTAGACGCCTTCCTGGGAATACAGACTGGAAGTCTGGATGTGCACGGGGCCACCTGGCTCTACGTACTCTGTCACATGACGATAATATGTACCAATCCCAGGAGGAACTGGGTGGCTCTGGACTGTGCCTGCTCTACTCTTCTAACCCGTTTATTCTCAAATACTAGCGCTGTTCCAGCTAACCAAGCACATCTCTGCCTCGTTCTCCTCTGACACACTCTCCTGTTCACAGCAAGCTCCTCACACCTCTGTAGATTTATTTTCTCCTGCCAAGTGACCATTGAGCACTTGACATGAGCACTTGACATGACCACTAAACATGGCAGCTGACATGACCAACACGTGACATGACGCCTTAGTTAGCTTCCTCACCATCTCCATTGAAAAGGCTAGGTTACTGCTTTGTCACTCCTGTATCTAAAGAAATAAAAGAGGCATGAGAGAGAAAATGGTGGTCATATCAGCTATGGCTACGACAGAGTAGCGTGTAAGTTTGATTGAGGCTACTTCGTGATTATCCTAAATAACCAGGTTGAGGGGTGAGCTTCACAGAGCTTTCCACAAAAGCCATTTTCAGTATCCCTGTGCATAGGCTTTAACCAGTGGGGCAAGAGGCAGTTGATGACTACACTGAAGTCAACATGTGAAAATGAGAGCTGTTTACGAAGGGTCTCAGCATATCTGATAGGCCAGCTCACTCACACTGCTCTCTCATGGCCATTCCCTGCCCAGTGCTCCCTTCCCAGAGCTCCCTGTCCAGAGCTCCCTTCCCAGAGCTCCCTGTCAGTGCTCCCTTCCCAGAGCTCCCTGTCAGTGCTCCCTTCCCAGTGCTCCCTGCCCAATGCTTCCTTCCCAGAGCTCCCTGCCAATGCTTCCTTCCCAGAGCTCCCTGCCAGTGCTCCCTTACCAGTGCTCCCTGGCCAGTGCTCCCTTCCCAGAGCTCCTTGACCAGTGCTTCCTACCCAGAGCTCCTTGTCCAATGCTCCCTGCCGGTGCTCCCTTCCCAGAGCTCCCTGCCCAGTGCAACCACAGTAGTTTCCACTCAGATAGGTTCTATCAAAACCCTACATTTCAAGGAATCTTCAGTTCATTCTCAACTTACAGGGAACACATTTTCTGCTGTCTGTGCTTTGTTTTGTTTGAGACAAGGTCCTTTGTAGCCCAGCCTGGACTCAAACTTACTACATTACTGAGGCCAGTCTTCAACTGCTGATCTTCTTGCTTCTATTCCTGAGAGCTAGGATTACAGGCAGGCAGGACCAGACCCAGCTTTGGAGGGGAAACATTTTAATGTATAAGGTATGTTGTGCTCTACCTTATAGATGCCTGGCAACCAGTGCAGAAAACAGGCTCCCGTGAAGTTATCTTTGCCTTTTTACACTTATACAAAGGACAGTCATTCAAGTACTTCTGCCCACAGAAAGCCTGGGTCACTGTAAAACACGGCACGCAAGCTCAACTGTGAAAAAGCTTGGGAAGATCAGAGGGCAGACGCTGGTCTGTAGGACAAACTGGCTCATTGAGGCCTTCCTCTCATGGGACCACGGGGACACTTGTGAGGCTGTGTTAGCTGCTGCTGCCAACCCAAGGTGCGTGGGTATGTAAGTCAGACATAATTTATTCGACTCTCACTGTTGCTAACCAACTACACTATTTACTGCATGAGTATGCACCCATTTCTGCACACTTGCACGTGTGTATGCATGAAAGGTGGGAGGGGAGGAAGAGAATGAAGAAATGAACGGGGGAAGCTTAACACAGAATGTCAAAATGGAAACATGGATCCTGATCCTGCTGACATAGAGGGAAAAGGTAAAATATGTCATAGGATTCTTAATAGGAGAAAGAGAAAAATTATTGAAGTATGTAAGAGAATAGGTCAGAATAGAAACACTGTGTTGTGAACTGACCAAAGAACTACAGTGACCCGCGTCGGGCGTCGCAGCAGTAAGTGCCATCCCCTGCGAGGGGCGGGGCCACGAGGCACCAGGCTTCCATGACCTGCTCACCTGACTCATCCTCTGCTGCTCCTGCACAGCGGCCTGGATGGCCTCTGCCACCCTCTCCTGATCTCTTGCGTGTTCTGTCTTCCACATTTCCCTTTCTTCGGCATGAACTTTCTCCAGATTTTCCCTTTCTTCTTCCACTGCTTTAGTGATGACGTCTTTCATCGCTTCTTTCTCAAGCTTCGAAACAAAATGATGGAAGCAGAAGCATTAACAATAAGGTCAAACTCCAGCCGCGAAACTTAACCCACACAGTTAGTCCCAACATCGCAGTTTTTTATGCATATTAATCAAAGGCACAGTACATTCGATCATTTTTGAACAGATTTTCATCCTTGCCCCTGACCTTTCTGCACTTTAAAGAAATCAAGCACTAGTGTAAAGGAACAGGCATCAAAATGTAGGTCTTAAATTAGTTGTGATAAGGAAAATACACAAAAACTGAAATATGTCTTTCAGGTCTGTTGCAACACAATTTTTTTCCCTGAATTTTCAAAGACTTCAGTAACGAACACATAATTTCTAAACAGTTAGTAACTGGAAAGTACTGATGGTCAGGGTCCACTACCTCAGGAGTCTGCATGTCTCTCTGCAACCTAACAGGTGCTCTTCAAACATCTCCACAGTAACCATCCCATCACCAACCGCCCTAAGTCATGGAAGGCAAATGGGAACTTTCCTCACTGCTACCTTCCTCAGTCCACCCCAGTCTCCATCAAAGGAAACGGCTTTACCTTCTCCTCTTCCTGGGTCCTCTCTTCTCACTCAGAACTTGGCATGCATCCTGAGAGACGTGTTGAGTTCACCTTAGAATGACGCCTACATTCGTGACTATGGCTTCCAACTCCTCTTTGGCAACTCATTTGTCCCTCACTTCACACTCACATGCCCTTACCAGCACTCTCCTGGGTTCTGCAGCTAAGGCCTAGTTCCTAGAATAACACACTTAAGACAAGGGCCCTCACATCTTCCTTAGCTACTCACTCAGATCCCAACTCAGTATCGAAGACTAGCTGTTTCTCAAGGCTAAATTCTAACGTGAGTTATTACTGAAAAACTATGACTATGGATATATAACTTACATGGTCAGTATAATTTACCTAGTTACTCATTGCCTTATTGGTGCATATCATATTTTTATTCAACTGAATGTTTCATAAGGAAAAGAGAAAATTTGTAATAGTTCTTGGATCACCACCCTCAACAAAGTGAGATTACATATGCTATTCAAAAGCTGTATGTGATGGTTACTGAACCTATTTTTAAGTTACAAGCATATCTGTTTATTTCTGTCTTCCTGACTCTCTGGTGACATAACGGGTTTTAAAGAAGTAACCAATAATCTGTATTGTAAAGCTTTCCAATGCCAACATGTCATGGAATATGAATTAACAGGAATATGAATAGTCATGTTGTGGGTCAAAAAAGTGAAGGAAAAAGGAATTCTGGAACGAAGCGTTGTTCAGTGACACTGTTACTCTGTTAATGAGATAGGATATAATTCCACCAAGAAAGAACACCAGCATTATGGTTGGGCATAGCCTCACTGCCTGGACAGGCATACCTACCTTCACAGCAGACTCCAGTGTCTCTTTGTGCCTCTGCATTTCCTCCTGTAGGCACTTTCCCAGTGATTCCTGTAAATGAGAAGACAGCAGGGAGGATGCAGGCAGGGAAGACAGCAGAGGTGCTCCCTCCCCAGTCCAGGATGCAGGCAGGGAAGGCAGCAGAGGTGCTCCCTCCCCAGCCCTAGCGGGCAGCTACAAAAGCCTTACCTTCTGCTCCTGTGACTGCTGAGTCAAAGCTTCCTGGATTTTTTCTCTTAGCAGTTCTTTCTCGGTGTCTAGCACTTCTAGGAGCCTCTGATGCTACAAGAAAAAGCATATGATTGTGACTCTGAAAATCTACCAGTGAGCAAAACAGAGAACATCTGTACCAGGTAACAGTGAGAACTGAAGGAAATATCAGTATTTTAGCAATGAGGGGGGAGGGTAGAGGAAGCCGGAGCTGACATGCCTCAAGCCATGCTCAGAACCCTGTTGGACTCTCAGGTTCAGTCAAGAGTGAGGCTCTAACTATGGCTTATACATGATGACCTCACACTGACAAATCAATGTCATGAAATGTGTGCACAGAGCCCCGCCTGGAGAGAGGTCTCCTAAAACGGGGGGGTTGGGGGGATGATTGCGGGGGGGGGGTGTATTATCACACAGCAGCAGAAGTACCCAGAGCTCAGATGAGAAAAACTAATCGTTGGCTTGAGGGACACCTGTGGTAGACACATGGTCTGTGGAAGACAGAGAGATGAACAATCTTCCTCACTCTAAGATTTCACCGGTTTCTAAAGCGGAACCTGTGCAATCATAGAAACATCAAGTGTTCAGAGCCCACACTCGCTCCACACATGGGGCTGCACCACGTCCATCACTGGCAAGTGTGCTATCTGAACGGAGGTTTCTAATCATGTTCTACTTACGGAGCCTCAACGGAGTGACCAGGGTAAGGTCATCTGTTATTCTCTAATTACAGTTACTTCCCATCTCATTTTTGAAAAGCAATACAAATGTAGTCTCTCCTGAAAGGCAAGTCCAGTCTAACTACAATACAGACCATGAATCCATTCTGAAAATTTACTGGTGCCATGTGAATCTGTCAAGGTCGGGTGTCTGCCAAGGGAGTAGATTGTATAGGCAGTGGCCACATGGAAGCCTTAGCTTTCACCCCACAGACCTGCACAGGGTCACAGACAACATCCAATCCATTTTAACTACACATAGGAACCCAGGCCTCAGGTCTGAGCCGGAAAATGCCCAGTTCAATGCTTAATAGCAAGAAAGAAGGCTGGGGCATAGCTCCATGGCAGAGGGCTTGCCTACCATGTACAAGGTCCTGGGTTCCATCCCTAGCATGACAAGAGCCACATTAGAGAATATATGCAAAGGTCCCACCCAAAGCAATTAGACTAAAAACTGATAAATATGAAGCTAGGAAGACAGTGTATCAGTAGAATGCTTGCCATGCAAGTGTGAGGACTTGAGTCTGGAATGCCTGTGCTCCTGTAAGCACTGGACGGTAGGAGGACACACTTCGATCCCACCACTCAGGAGTCAGGGACAGGACTACAGCAGGCAACCTGGCTAGCTAGACTAGCCCAGCAGGAATCTTCTGTGTTCAAATAAGAGGCCTTGTCCGTCCCCATACATGAGGTGGAGAGTGGAAGAGAAAGACACCTGACACCTATCTCTAGCCTCTACAAGCACATACACATATGTACATTCTCATATATATGCCCATACCCATGCCAACATACATATACACATATACATAACCTGAAGAAAAGATAAGTATAATTCTCTTGAGATGAAAACTAATCAGTTTAGACTTACAAAGATTTAAGAAACATACTTCAATAAATAACATTTTTAGAAAAAAAAAATCAGTCAATCACAAGTAACTTTGCAAACCCGCTGAGTGGAAATCAGTGGGTGACAAGGGAGCCTGGCTTCCTCAGAGGACAACAAGAACACCTACAGGATATGTGCACTGCAATGTGACACTATGCTGAGAAAATGCATTTCTTACCAGAGCACCTGCACAGAGCACACAGCCTGGCCTTGTCTGGACAAAGCTCACTGACACTGACATTGAAAAAGCGTTTACTCACGCTATCCACGGCCACAGTAATCACAAGCCTCCCTGGGTTAATGCACACGTCTGCTTTATGTGAGTCGAGGCAACACTGAACCCCACAGCTGAAGGCTGTGCTGCCCCATACTTGCCTCCTGCCCATTGTGTAACCTGAGCCTTAGCAAGGGTGACCCTTTATCAGCTATTAATGAATTCTGCAGCAGTTTCATAAAGTTATTACCAGAAAGGGCAACTATCTAGTAACTGTTTGTAACTATCAGTTCTACCTAGTTATTACCTATAACAATGAAAAGCTACATAACCAATACTCTACAAAAGGCCTGCCCCACCACAATCATCTATAGCAGAACTGATTCCATCTGTTTATTCCTGTGCTTTTCACGTTACTCTTAAAATAAGACAGGGTGACCTCCAATTCTCGTTCACCCTGATTCATGGGAAGATGAGGAGGAATGGCAGAGAAGTATTTTAATTCACCATGCTTATATAGATTAAAGTCAGACAATCAGCCACATGTATCAGTAATTGATTCATTTTATTTGACTAAGTAGAATTTTTTTTTGTATAAATATTCAGTGGGTTCACCCGTTCTACCACTGATAAAGCAGTCACAAACTATCTAAAAAAACACATCTTTATTTCTTTTACAAATATCTATAAGCTGGCTCAGGGTAACGTTCGAAAGCAGGCTGACTCCAGTCACCCGCAGGGCTTTGCAATGCAGGTGCAAGCAGTGGGTTGCAAAGGCCACAGGCCAGAGCTGGCAGCGCAGCCTTGCTTCTCACTGAGGAACAGCTGATGTGTGGTGGCTCCCCCCAGCCGGTCTGCTCAAGGGGACTAGCCTTTACAGCCCCGTAAAAGACATTACAAAAATTAACTGAGACGTATCCCAGTCAGTCTCATCCGAGAGGGGTCTGTTACAGTTTGCTTACATAAGATAATATATCACTTCTTAAAACTGCAGTGCAAGTTTAATAAAAAAGTATAATAAATATTATAAGTATAGATATATATATAAAACCTATATATTTTACATGAAAATATAAAAATAAAAGTTATAAAATTATGCAATTGGAGAAATAAGTTCTAACTTTATGGAGTAGAAGCTGTGTGCAAGGGTGTCAAAAACAATCTTTTAAACAGCCAAACACAAAGCATCCAGGACTAGAATGCCTCACCTCCTTGGAAACCATCCCAAAAGAAAGCGCTCAGACCCCAGACTCAGATGTAAATACAGAGGTCTTGTGGTTTCTACTTGATTCCTGAATGGGAAACAAAACAAAAACAAAACTAAAACCCGACCTAAAATAACACAACCCAACACAACACCCTCTTCTTCCTTGGGTTATGAATGTAAGTTACAAGTCATGCCTGGGGCGGATCCACCCAATCACACCAGCGCCTCCTCTATACTACAGTTTAGATTAAGCCGCCTTGGTGGCCTGTGGCCAGGCATACTTATCTACACACTATGCACCTGAAACCTCCCATTATTCTTCTGTATTTGGGGTGGTGGTGCTGGGGCATATATATCTGTACACCTGTCTCACTTTCTCCAAGTCTCTTATCCTGTACACACCAAGTGAACTCAAGGAATCTAAAAGAATCTTGAAGAGCATTGTCACTCCTGTCTGATATGAACGGAAATGCATGATAACTTGATAAGCTATAAAATGAATCACAGATACTCATTATGAGATGATGCATTAAATGTTACTGGGAAGGAAACCTTAGCGAAGATAAACTGGGATCTCACAAAGCCTCAAACACCACCATGTTTCTTACTGTGAATAAAAACAAACCGTAACATGCCTAAAGCAGCAGACCTACCCAACCAATAGTCATAACTCCTAAAATGCACGGGAACATCAGCAGACAGCGGCTCCAGTTTAAACAGGGCTTCGATTTACCAAGGAAGAAACGAACCATTGGGAGACCAGCATCACAGAGAGCACAGAGGCAGGACAGCACCCGCACGTGCTGAGAGACCAGCAGTGCAGAGGCCGATGGATGGCCTCCACAGCAGGCTTCCACCTTACACAGCTGGTTTACTGAATCAGAGGTTTTGATGCACTCCAAAATTTAAGCAGAGTCTTTCTGTCTCAACGCCTCTAAATGAAACAGCTCTTGAAAACTCATCATAACCCTAGTCTGTTAAACATAGCACGGCAGACTCTCAACAGCAGTGACCAGCAGTTTGAGAGAAATGTGTATCAGGACCAACAGCAACTGCCTCATATCTTAGCAGCATCCCATTTGCATGGGTGTGACAACACCCTGGGACACGGAGGTTATGTACAGCAGGAACTTCCTATTGCATGTATGAAGTCTACAGAGAGAGCAGTTCCCTGGTCTCACAGTGACGCCTCCAAGGCTGGATTCTCACAGCAGCCCTCGGAGGTGCTAAGCCCTCTAGGACCTGCTCCCAGCACTGCCCTTGGAATTATGTGGCAATATGAATTTTGAAAGATGTGAACATTCACCCGGTAACAGCCAGGGAGGGTGCGAGGACAGACACAGCAGTCAAGGCAATGGCTTTACACATGCAGCAGTTTTAGGCAATCAGCTTGAGCTCTCGAGAGCACATAGCGCTGATTCTCACTCCCAGGAAAGCAGCCTCAGAAACTCCCTGGCAGCACCCCTTGTTTCTCATGCTTATCCATCTCACAACCCCACACCTTAAGTATTCTGCCTAGCAATATTCCTAAGCCGGCTAGAATAAGACACTTTAAAATCCAAAAGGAATACTTTAAGGCAACTAAGCTTACAAAACAGTAGGAGCCCTGTGGCAGAGCACTGGGCAACATCTTACAAAGCTAGACATGGCTCCTCATAAGGCCCAGCAATCATGCCTCCTTAGTACTTACCTAAAGGAGCTGAACACCGATGTCCATGAAAAACTCTGGACACGTGTGTGCAGTGCTGTTCCTAATAACTAAAACTTCTGAGTGCCCAGAATGTGCACCTGCGAGAGTAAACACTGAGGGCAACCACACACTTTGGGGGACACTGGGAGGGCCGTGAGGTGTGTAATGAGGGACAGTGGAGGGCCATGAGCTGTGTAATGAGGGACATTTGGAGGACCATGAGCTGTGTAATGGGGTACACTACTAGGAAAACAGACTATGCACAAGGTGTGTGTGTGTGTGTGTGTGTGTGTGTGTGTGTGTGTGTGTGTGAGAGAGAGAGAGAGAGAGAGAGAGAGAGAGAGAGAGAGAGAGAGAGAGAGCGAGCGAGCACCGGGCAGACGGGAACTCTGCAGCTTCCATAACCTGCCGGTCATGCGAAAAGAGAAGCTCAGACAGCCACTGCTCACAAGGAATTCATCCTGAAGTGAAGTCCAGCCAGCAGCAAGTGCAGAGCAAGGGTCTGAAGCACAGTGTAAGGCATCTGACATTCTACTGCTGTCCTCAAATTCTTTAAGATACTCAAATAACTAATTCAAAATTTGGAAGCTCAAAAGCGTTCCTGGCTTAAAATAAAAGGCAGCACATAGAATGACATGATTCGTATTAGAAAAGCGGCCTCTCAGTCTCAGTGGAAGATCTCTCCCCAAGCGTATGCGCAGATGACCTATAAAGGGCCTGTCAGTGCTCAAAAGTCAATGCCCCGTGGTGATGAGCTTGGTGTGAACACTGCAGCAGACCCCAAGGGGTTCACTTTCTCTGTCAGTCAAAACCCAGGCCTTCAGGTCCCATTAACATACCTCCTATCTGTCAAGTCTTCCCACAAGCTCAGTAAAAATTATCTGTGGCCCACTGATGTTTGCTTTTATAACCAGCACAGTATTTATCACTATATATAATCCATTTTATATCCGACGCTATGACACTCTAGCTTCTTAGAGACAGTGTCCCATATTTAAAGTACAGGACACACATACTGAAAGCTCTGAGAGTAAGTTAGACACACATTATACAGACAAGTTTGTAAGTCCAGCGTATCATCATGACTGCCAATATATCCCAGAGAAAGTGAGAATTACGTTAATTCTTGACTGGTTAAAAACAAGTAACCATTGTTTCATGAATCATGGTGAGAGGAAAATAAGGCTGGCACCCATGTAAACCTGGCACAGAAAGAGCCGGTAAACTAATTAAATAAATACCTACATGCAAGCAGACCAAAGCTTCGAGGACATTATACTGAGCCTCCCTAAATCATCTGGTCTGCAAAGTTCCCTGGTGGACATCGCCATTGACCACTCATTACACTCCAGACCATGTTGGGAAATAGCTGTGGGTAAGATTTACACAGACTAGTAATGCGTTAAATTGCTGGTTCAGTGGAAAACCAGACCAGACGGACGTAAAATAGCAGAAGATAGATGATTAAAAAGATTTAAACAAAAGTCTCCCTGACCAACTCATCAGCGCCACGCTGAGAGTCCTGAGATCATGAAGATATGGCAAAGCTTGAGCTGTTCTTTTTTTTTTCAATATTAGAGGTTTTTATTATCTATGTATTTCCCAGCTTTTAATATATATAATCTCCAGCTTCCTTTTAATCAACTAGTAGTGTTTGTCATGTGGTTCTGGGGATAGAGGGCTTCCATCTCTGTTCTTCATGACATCTAGGATTTGGAGAAAGGCCCTTGGAGGAATGACTCCCTTGGGCATCGCCTGAAGTCAGATCTGGTGGTGATGAGATCCTCTGTTGGTCTGAGCCTCTACTACTCCATCATCTCCTGGGGCTAGTAAGGACTCTTGGCATGAGTTTGCCTTTCAATACTTTTAACAATCTCATTTCACACTCTCTTAGATTGCCAGTTTCTCTTGAGCTGTTCTTATACCTAAAAACTAAATGATCAGAATGTGCAGACTGGGTTGAGGCCATCTTGGGAAGGATGGACGCATCTTCATGTCTTTATTATCTTTTACTGAGGAAAATGACTTAGTGCTATTGAATATCACTAATGCCCTAGTTCCCCAAAAGATCGTATGCTCATGTAGAGAAAGAGTAAAGTAACAAAAAAATACTGCTGGAGATATGCAGAGCAGAGCCTATTATGAGCCTAGTGTGGGGTCCTGTCTTTTATAGAACAAAGAAGTCAGCAAAACCCATTGTCTCTCCTCTATATGTCAAGAAACATGCATCAGCTAGAAAAGGGTAATTTAAATCACAATAACTTGTTTCCTAAAGGAGAAAAAGCAAAAAGCTTGATTTGCAGTTTCCCTAGTAAGTTATACACAGTGAGAGGGTAACTGAGTAACAGACTCAGTAGCACACAGTTCTTTCCTCACATAGGGAGCAGGTCTTTGGTGGCACGTGCTTCATACTGTAGGTCATCATTCTCCCGGGGAGAGTTCTAGAAGTTTCCATTCTTACTTCGAGCAAAGCCTCAAAGCCCTATTTGTAGGTTTTGAAGTTTGAAAGTAACTTATGGTGTAGCACTGGTAATAATTCAGTAATCAAATTATAATAATTTGAAATTTGTAACCAATAATATTTAAGTGAGTATTAAATGAGCTAATGCAGTAAAATGCTTCGAATACACACACACACATGCTGTGTAACATGGTTGCATATGGGTTTTGGGGGACAGGACACATGATTTAGATAATTTTATAATTAGAATTTCACTTATTAATTTGCTCATCTGTTGATACACTAATGTTATAATTTCTGCTATAGTTAAGGTGTATGTAGACTCGTGCATATACAAGTAAAATGACCATACCTAATGAACCCTTCTTTCCTCAAACAGCTGTAAAAGGGGTTCAAATGGTGAACACTGGAATGCTTGGTCCAGAGACGCCCGTGCGCAGTGCTACGACAAGTCTTCCTGCATACTGAGGGTCTAAGTATTAACAGTAGGCCTCATATTAACTTAATTTTAGAAATTCTGAACGACAAGGTACCAAAAATAAGAAATAACTCTAATTCTTTGTTTGGCAGGGAATCTGTTAACATAGAACTTTCTCCTGAATCTTCATTAAAATAATCCATCACCCAGGACCTCTTGTCAAAGAAATGGAGACTCTGTGGGTAGAAGCTCCCTCCTGAGACAGCATCTGGAAATAAAAGCCCAGAGCTGTTTATTTCTCTGTCTTTCTGTAAGTTTCCTTTGATATTTTCCTGCTGAAAGCAAATATGCACATCATAGTAAATTACTGCTAAGTATGGAGTTATTCCACAGGAACACTCTGACAAATACATTTTTTTTTCTGAAGAGATAATGGGATTCCCAAATTGTTAAGGTAAAGACAACAAAGTCATCAAAAAACACTCACAGAACAAGGGGAAATGAAAGGCCACCATCACATACTGTGTCCTTTTTCTGTCTTTCAGTCTAGATGGAAGTGTTGACTTGCCCTGAAAAGGGACAATGTTCTCACTCAGGAGCAATTAGGCTGAGGTGACAGCTGGGGAGCCAGGGTCCCCTCTAAGGAAGGCACAACGTGGTGTGAAGATCCAAAGTTGTTTCGAGAGCCATGGAGGCAAACCTGGAGAAATCTTGATGCCATCACTCACTATGTTTGAGACTCTGACACCAGCACTCACCAATGTCAGCTTCTCGTCCTCCCATGGGGAGGAGAGCTGCTGCCTTTTGGGCTGTCACTCAAGGTTTTAATATGAAAACGGATTTGTGTGGCCAACTGCATTCCAGTGTGAAATGAGGCTCATCTAAGACTTTGTATTTTCACATGTTGAGTGGAAATAGCTCCTAGTCCGGCATGCTTGACCCTAATTCTAGGATAATCTAACAAGTGTGACCTTTTCCCCACATGACCTTCTGCACATGTAGCCCATTTCAGTGCCAAGGACTGTTCTATTATCTTTTAGGAACTAAATTAATGGAACAGTGTTTTTAACTCTTCAGACCTGATGTTTAAAGCCTAACTGTTACATGCACATGAGACAGCCGAGTTTGACTTCTAATCTGGTATTGATGTAGAAGATTTTTGTGTAAGACCCTTGTATCCACTTTAGATACAGTGCTGCTATGCTGCTACCTTAAACACAACAGTGTGTTATATACAATGTGGAAATGTGCCTTCTCTACCCCACACTTGTGGGACACTGAGCAGAATGGATACACATGGACACATTCCCCCACAGACGCCACCCTAGCTGACTCCCTTCCACATGTGATTCATTCAGCTGCTTGTGGTCAGTTGTCTAACTCCCCTTCTCACACATGTTTCTGCCCACAGGGTTTTGTGTGACCCCTGACTGCAGTGCAGTCTGCCCTACCACATTTTCTAGTCTGACAAGCCTAACAGCTCTGTCCTCCAAAGGTTCACATCAGCCCAGATAGACTTCCTTAGCAAAGCACTGCACTTAGAGTCATGAACCTTCTTTAATAGTTTACCATGAGGCCACTCTAGTATTATACAATTGTCTCTGGGATAAAACTTCCATCTTGTAAAACCTTACATCTTGGAAGAAAGCTCTTTAGATACAGAAATATTCTAAAAGGAGGTGAAACTTCCTATCCTTTGTAGAAGCTCTTAAGCTCAGTAAGTCCACAACTAAAAAGTTTCAGGAAGTCCATAAAACTGACCTGGTGCACTAAGCCCTTCCCTATAAAAACTGTCAAACTAGCCAAGAGAGAGGGTCAGATGAGCTGAACTGCTGGGAGATGTTCAGATCACCTGAGCTGCCTGAAAGGCACAGTCTTCAGACTGTTGAACTGCCTCTAGTTGTGAAGTGTAGTCCAGGATTTCAGCTGTCTGAAAACTATCACCACTGCTGGGGTGGGCTTTGGGTGATGCAGCTGTCTTTGAGTCATTTCTGTTCCTATAAGTAACCCCTCACCCATATTCCTATAAATAACCCAACGCACTGGTTCACCAAGCAACCTTGGGTGGTACTGGAGCTGTGGTCTGTCACTGGGTTTGGGTGGTATCAGTGCTGTGGTCTGTCACAGGTTTACTATCCGTGGTGAGTAGATTATTTGTTCACATTTCGCCAGGAACAGCATCATACAGCATCTATCGCCATGATTACAAACATCACTGTGGACATTCTCCTCATGTAGCCACGGGCATGAAAGTCATCTTTCTATGGACTAAAGGCCATGCTTCCCAGTTTCCTACTCCAGCTCCCTAACAAATCCCCCTGTCCAACCCTGCTGCTGCTCCGACAGGACAGGGGCTGCTGTCAATAAGCTGTCTTTATTTGGATAGAGACTTATGCACTGAGAAAATCCAGAAGGGCTAAGCAGAAGTTCATCTACTTTATCCTCTCACAACATGAGCATGAAGATTATATATCTGTCTGTCTGTCTGTCTGTCTGTCTGTCCTGGATTTCATCTTAATATGAACCTGACTTATCTTTATGGCTTATTTGGTTTTAGGAGTATGGTTATGCATTTCTTCCAAAGAATGTATTCAAGAGAAATAGGAACAAGTGTCTTATTAGTGGAGTAGGCTTTGTTTTAAAATAATGATTTGTTAAATATTTTTAAATTTACTATAAGCAGAGAATAAATCAAAGAGAAGTATGTGGTAGAGGAAAACAATCTCCTGGATAGCCATGATCTGTTCACATATCTTAATGTACACATTTGGGACAATAATTAGCAGTTAATAAAATGTGTTTTTCCTGGCAGATAAATGGTCTCAGAGCACACTTTTTATCTGCCTATTTAATAACAATGAGACTCAAGTGTTCTTGATAGCTAAAAATGAACAAAAAAACACCATCACAGTTTAGACGACACTGCGGCTATTTTATAAACCACTGTATAGAACTTTTTTAAAAATGTGCTAGTTATACTTGTTGTTAAACAACTTTTATACAGCCTGAATTCTGATGCCGGCAGTTTCCTCCCATTTTGCCCATGTAGATATCAGTATGCAAAAGTAACAAGCAGTTAGTAACTGAGTAGTAACTTAAGTTACTGAGTTAGGTAAAACCTGAAGGTTTTATGGAGTCTGTATGGGAGCCAGACCTACACCCTCTGTGATTCTAATACTTGGCACTATAATTCATTCCTCTGCCATTAAACAGACAGACTGCAAGACAGACACTGGACACTGGGCATCAGACAATGCTATGGTGAGAGCCTTGAATACAGGCTCCCAACACCTATGTGGACTCTGCTAATGGCTAAGGTACAGCAAAAGAGCCAGTCAGTGGAGCATCCCTAGGCTTCAGATCCACACAGGCAGAGGAAGAGCCTTTGGGGTACACATCACTAAGGACGGGGTTCACCACAGAACCATACTAACAGGCTGGGAGGACAGAAGAAGCAAGGAGAGGGAGTCAGCAGGGGTGGCTGTGGAAGAGGACTGGGAATTCAGACAAGGCTATGCTGCAGTGCACCCAGCACTTCTGTGTCAGGAAAATACTTAAAGCTTTCAAGTGATGGAGCTTAGGATTTGGAGAGGGTATGACATCATGCTGGCTTTCAGAGTGTTTGCCCTTTTATCTCTTCAAGTATGTCTCTATCTACATATGTACACCCTTCCTTTAATCTCACACCCTTCTCCTACACTGTATTTATCTGACCCTGCCTTGCACATCCTGCTTGCAAGTTCCTTCTGGACTCTGACGTGGGAGGAAAGCTCTGACTGCGTAGCCTCCTGTGCTTTGGGAAAGACACTGCTTAAATCACAGCTCGACCTCTGCAGAACCTTCTATTTCTTCTCCTTTTTCAGCCTTTATTAATTTCCATTGTGATGCAGTTGCATTAAAAGCTATTTTCTAACAGCACATTATTTATCTATGATACCAATCCACCTGTCACAAGTTTCTAAATACATTTTGTCTGAGAAACAGAGCAAGGAAAACATCCTTTTATTTGCTTACATGCCAGACTGATTCACTGAAATTACAGCTGTGAGGAAGCACAAATTCCCTCAACATTTATTTCATAAAATGAATTTAATTTCAGGAAAATAAGTTGTTATAATACATCTCTGCGTTTTCCTTGCTTTCTGACTTAAATTCCTTCAGTCTTGTTTATCAATATTTATTTTCTTAAGTTCTTACCTGCACTGTTGCCCACTTGAAGTGACTAAAGGAGAGATACCAGAAGTGAGTTTTGCCAGGCCTGGGGCAGGGCAGTGTATGGCTGAGTCTACCAACCAAGACAAGCAGGTTACCTCAGAGAGGACAATGACAGGGCAAAGCCAGCAGAGAGTCAGGAGAGAAAGGCATAGAAACAAATTGGTACGTGTCTGAGGAAACAAACCACGGTCAGAGAAAGAAACACCCAAGAAAAAGAGGCCCCAATACCGAACTAAATCTCACAGAAGAGAAAGTGGGAAATACCTTTGAACAATTTGGTACAGGAGATACTTTCCTGAACAGAACACCAATGGCTCAGGCTCTAAGATCAACAAATGATAAAGAGGACCTCATGAAAGTGAAGAGCTTCTGTAAGGCAAAGGACACTGTCAATAAGACAAAACAGCAGTCTACATACTGGGAAAAGATCCTCGTCAACCCTGCATCTGACAGAGGGCTAACATCCAAAATTTATAAGTAATGCAAGAAGTTAAACACCAACAACCCAAGTAACACAATTAAAAAATGGGGCACAGAGCTAAACAGAGAATTCTGAACAGAGGAATCTTAAATGGCTGAGAATCACTTAAAGAAATGTTCAAAGTTCTTAGTCATCAGGAAAATGCAAATCAGAACAACTCTGAGATTCCATCGTATGCCTGTCAGATGGCTAAGATCAAAAACTCAAGTGACTGTACATGCTGGTGAGGATGTGGAGCTAGGGGAACACTCCTCCATTGCTGGTGTGAGTGCAAACTTGTACAACCACTCTGGAAATCAATTTGGCATTTTCTCAGAAAACTGGGAATAGTTCTACCTCAAGACCCAGCTGTACCACTCCGGATATATATCCAAAAGATGCTCCAACATCTCACAAAGACACTTGCTCAACTATGTTCATAGCAGCTTAATTTTTAATAGAAAGAAACTGGAAACAACCCTGATGCCCCTCAACTGCGGAATGGATAAAGAAAAAGTGGTTCATTTACACAAAGTAATATTATTCAGCTATAAAAAACAAAGACATCATACATTTTTTCAGGCAAATGGATGAATCTTGAGAATATCATCCTGAGTGAGGTAACCCAGTCTCAAAAGGACATGCACGGTATATATTCACTTATAAGTGTATGTTAGCCATAAAATATAGGATGCCTATGCCATACTACACAGACACAAGGAGTCTGGACAGGAAGGAGGGCACAAGCAAGGACACTTGAGTCTCACTTGGGAGGGGGCATGGAATGTGGAATGGTCATGGAAGACAGGTAGAGGGAGGGAACTGGGTGGGAGAAGCAATTGGGAGGGGGTGGGGAGGGGCAGGGGCAGGGGGAAGGGGCAGATGGCCACAAGAATGAAGGGAAATCTGCAACAGATGGGGGAGGGGGCATCTCCAGGAAGAGGTGGAGACCTGGGATAGGGGAGGCACCCAAGAATCAATGAGACCTGGGATGGGGGGAGCCACTAAGAATCAACGGTGGTGGCCTTAGCTGTAACTCAAGCATTGGGAATATGCACCTGGGGAGGCTTCCTCCTGTGGCCAGGCAGGAACCTTGGTGGAGTGATAGGGACACCAACCCACCTACAAAACTTTCTACCCAGAACTTAATCCTATCTACAAGAAATACAGGGACAAATATGGAGCAGAGACTAAGGGAAAGGCCAACCAACAACCGGCCCAACTTGAGACCCATCCCACAGACAAGCATCAATTCCTGACACTACTAATGATACTCTGTCATGCTTTAGACAGGAGTCTAGCACGTTGTCCGTTGAGAGGCTCCACCCAGCAGCTGACTCAGACAGATGCAGACATCCACAGAGAAACAGTGGATGGAGATTGGCGACTCTTATGGAAGAACAGGAGGAAGGATTGCAGGCCCCAAGGGAATAGGAACTCCACAGGAAAACTATCGGCATCAACTAACCTGACCCTTGGAGCTCTCAGAGACTGAACCACAAACCAAAGAACATACACAGGCTGGACCTAGGCCTCCCCACACATATGTAGCAGATGTGCAGCTTGGTCTTCAGGAGGTTCCTGAACAATTGGAACAAGGGCTGCCCCAAAGCTGTGGCCTGTATATGGGATGTGTTCTTCTAGCTAGGCTGCCTTGTCAAGCCTCAGTGGGAGAGGAAGCGTCTAGTCTCATAGAGGCTTGAAATTAGAGGGTTGGGGAATACCCTGGAGGACCCCCACCCATTCAGAGAAAAGGAGATGGGGGAATGGGGAAAGGGCTGTGGGAGTGGGTAATGGGAAAAGGGGACAGTGAACAGGAAGCCAAGTAACTTAAAAAAAAGTATAAAAAAAGGAGCTTGATCTATTTTAGATAACACAAACATAAAGAAGTTTGATCTAATATACATCAAATACTTACATATCTCCAAAACGGAAATCATTTAAAAGGAAACACAAGAGAACATTTTGAGACGGAATTAGGTGAAAGCTGTTTACCAAAGAGTTGAGATTTATATGAACATAGGTAACCACTGGTATTATTTCTTGATGCAACCTACCTCCCTTGTCAGACAAACTCCCTGTATGCTGCTCCAACCTATGGCTGGTGGGATGTTTCTGTACCCACAGCCTTATCCTAACATTCACAATTCCCTTAACTTGAGAGTTCTGACTGTGCTATACAGAAACACAACCAACGGAACACGCACGCACACGTGTGCACTCGTACATACAGATGCTTGCAGAAGCCAGAGATTGTTAAGATTCCCCAGAGCTGAAATTACTAGTTACAAACTTGCAGCATTGGAGGCCAGAGACAGAGGCTCTTGGGGTCTTAGTGGCCAGGCAGGCCAGCCAGGTACAGTAAAAGGCCCTGTCTCACATAAAAGATGGAGACAGATATTATGTTCTATCTCTTGCCTCCCCTGTGCGCTCTCGCTCTCTCTCTCTCTCTCTCTCTCTCTCTCTCTCACACATACATACACACACACACACACACACACACACACAGAGAGAGAGAGAGAGAGAGAGAGAGAGAATGAGAATAATCTAACAGAACAGATCCCTAATTGACTCTAGCCTATCCACAAACCTCCATCAAATTTTATACTTAATTTTGATTCCTCGATTGTAGTTAATTTTCTTCCTAACCTATTAAAAAGCTGCTTCAATCTTCCAAGTTGTATGTCATAAAGCATTACAAAAAAAAGTATCTTACAAACATTACTGACTATGGTATTCCCATACAAAGCTCTGTGATTGATGGCTTAATTTATGTAAAGTAGCTTATGTTTTGGCTTTTAAAAACATTACAAAGTTAAAGGTGAAACCAGTACTTAAGAGAATTATTAAAAAACTCCAAAATTAACAGGTTGTTTCCCTGTTAGTGTAGATAAATGTTGTTTGTATGTATCCATTAAAAATTAATTTTAAATTCTGAACACCAGCTATCTCTTTGCTTCTGTGACTTTGCCAACCTTAATATAACCCAGAAATGGAAATAAGGGTGATCATGGATTAAGAGGAAACCCACGTAGTATAGTCCTTTGGCCCTGTTTGTCGCAATCTATCATAAAGTTCTCAAACTGCATTTATTCAAGGGTACTTGTTCTCCAAGATGCATCAAGGAGCGTGAGTGGCTGGCAGCTGATAGAGAAGATCCTGCAGTCTGGAGGAGGGAGGCGGGGGAGCGCTGGTGTGTGGAGGGCACACAGTCAGTACCTGAGCATGTAGGAGCTCCTCACAACGGTGAGCTTGTTTCTCGATTGCAGACACATACTGCTTCTCGATAGCATCTAGCTGCTGCTTAACTGAAGACTGCAGAAGAGCCTAGGGGGGAAAAAAAGCTTGGATCAGACAACCTGGAGCTGATGGCTGGCATGAGAGTCTTCGACAGCTCTGCATCTCAAGTAGAGCACTCTGCACTCCAGAACCCACACGCACGACAGCAGGGTGCACTGACACGGGACATTAAGCATCTATCTTTAGGTTTTATTGCTGCTAATACTACGCTTTTTTGGCTCGAATTCCACACATCTTCTCCTTAAAAAAGTCAAGCCATAGAAAATGATAAAGAGAGTAAATAGTTTTGTTAAATAGCAATTCAGTTCAGTAGAGACCACACAGGATGAGGAGCAAATGAAAGTTGTGGGGGGGGGGGGTAAGGGGAGGAAGAAAAGCCAGACATATTTCACTGGCTGACAAAACTCCACATCCTCTGGGCACACTGCAGTGCCCATGGGCCAAGCATGATCTTTGAGACCACAAGGCAAGTGGAAGCAGATGGAGGCTCTGAGCGACTTCACTGGAGCCTGCCCCCCAGGATGCTCATGCCCCCAACATGAAAGGGTGGAGGTTGGGTATGTGTAAGCCTGCCATAAAGCAGTACTCAGAGGGCTAGCAGGGCTTGTGAGACAGAACTGTATAATGTGGACATGGGAGGCCAGGAAAGGACATCAGAAAGTCAAGTTGGCAAGCAGCGGTGCCAACGGCCCCCTTCCTGGACATGTTTACATGCCAACTCTTCTCTTCCCTTTTAAGCACTGCGTGAGTCTAACATGTTTCCATAATGCCTTACGTGCTATTTATAGATTCTAACATCCTAAACGTGCATAAGGGCTCTTTAGCACACACTCTGTTGTTAGACCTATGCTATAATAAACTACTCACAGTCAGAACAGCGACTGAAGGCAGACACATCTTATGGGAAACAGACCTTTGGCATATTCACCAGTAAAAGAAAAGTGAGCCAAATCTCTTAATCTTTGTTTTGAAAATAGACTTATTCAGTTGGAAACAACATGCATCAAAATCCTAAATAAATAGGCATGCATTTATTTTTTTTTTTTAACAAAACTAAAAATACTTTTTAAACCTCTGGATAAGTCTCAGATGCTCAGGAAAAAAAAATGGTCCTTTTGCAACGGGAGCTGTGAGGCTGCTGTCCCAGCTCCATTTCAGGTCTGAGAAGAGCAACAAGGGTGAGGGCCAGAGTCTATGGAAAGGAGAGGACACAGTGCTCTCTCAGTGTGAGTGCTACCCGAAGCTGCCTCAGTCCTGGGTTGACAGACTAAAGCAGCAGAAGGAATGATGGACAAAGAAGCCAAAATTAAGTCTCTGAGCTGTGACTAGAAGCTGTAAATCTCTTCTTTTCTCTCACAAAATTTAGTATTTATTAGATTTAAAAAAAAATCTTTTCAGTGTTTTGTTCTGTTCTGTTTGAGACAGGATTTCACTATGTATGTAGCCTTGCTTGGCCTGGAAATGACTATGTAGACCAGGCTGGCTTTGAACTCACAGAAATCTGCCTGACTTTGCCTTTCAAGTTCTGGGATTAAAGGTATGTCACCACGTTTGGCATAAAAAAATTAATTAAAGGATGATATAGATACTTTCTTTGATAGGTCTTTTGTAAGGAGTATCTTCTTGTTTTGAGAAGGGGTGTCAGGTTAGTCAAGGCTGTCCTCAAACTCACTATATAGCTAAGATTCTTGTCCTGCCCCCGCCTCCCAAGTCCTGGGAGGTCAGGTGTGTATCCCCACGCGTGGCAAAGCTGACATTCTCTTCCGGAACTTGATGGAACTGGTCAGTGGAAAGAGGTATTCTCCCTTCCCTACTCGTCGTGGTCCAAAACTTCCCCAAATTCAAATGGCTAATTCTAATTTCTGGTCAGTTATGTTTTCAGGAAGACAATAAATAAAACAGCCTCTTCCCTCAGTGGAGCCCTCATTTGAACAGCTATCTGCCTTCACCTGCTGAGTCATGCTATCCCTCTTCTTTTGGATATAGCTTTTGAGTAGCTACAGGAGACAGGCTAGCCTCCTGGCCGACCGCGTACACTCCAATCTACATTACAGTTTCTGCCTCTCGGAGCACAAAAAGACAGTCGCCCTGAAATGTAGTGTGGGTGTGAGGGCCTATCCTTAGGACTCAACACAGTAGCTGGCAAGAAGAAGCCAGAACGGAGGCGAATGCGGAAAGTGGACTTGGGAGAGTGTAAGCAGGAGCTACTGACTGTCTTAGGTTACTGAGCAGAGGGGCTTGTTAGTACCTCGGTCTGGCTAACCAGGAAACTCCCAGAAGCCATTCTCCCATCTGGGTTTTATCCGTTGTGGACACAGGAAGACACATTCACAGAAGCCATTTGTGTTTCTGGATTCCTGTGTTACTACTATAAAAAACAGCAGTTGTCTTCCTATGTGAAATGCTTATGGACTTTAGGTCAAAAACAGCATATTAATATTAACATTCTGTACCTTGTCTTCTGCAATCATCTTTGCAGATAGCTGCATGGAACAAAGGCTTCAGTCTGGATGTAAGGTGGCCAGTCAGGCAGAGGCCATCCAGACCCCATACGCTCAACCTCTGAATAGAAGGTAGGAGCCCCGTCTCAGGAGTGACCACTATATGTCTGAGGAGAACTAATACAGATGTGATTCTGTCATTTTACAAAAAAAAAAAAAAAAAAGGAAAAATTGAAAAAACCCTATTGTCTAAGTTTCTTAACAACTCAATTGAGACATCAAAGTTTCTCTGGTTTTTCCATTTTCCCCCCTTTTTTTGTTTTTAAAGAAGAGCGCCAGCAAGGTCACACAGAGGCTGCCGGAGACGTCTCTGGCCATGTTGGGTATGTGGAGAAGTGCTGGCACGTAGTGTGTGTGGCAGAGCCCGCCTCAACAGGCGTCTCTGTAGACTGAGGACCAGAGCAGCATTAATGCACACTCCAAAGACAGAAATGCTAGCTGATGGGCGTGGATCTTAGCAGAAATTCAATACAGTCTAGCCATGTTATAAAGTGCTTTAGAGGCTGTGAAGGCCAAAGCAAACTATCAGGACGGAGGGAACGGTTGCTGCCGGCCTTGTCGGCACAGGATTCTAACTATCAGGACGGAGGGAATGGTTGTTGCCGGCCTTGTCGGCACAGGACTCTAGTAACGTAAGAGCCGTCACCTCAGACACCACAGACGTCTCCCAGTGAGAATCTCTTCTGTGCCATGGACAACACATTAAAATTAAGAAGTTTCTAAAATTAAGCACTGTGCAGAGGCTATGCATGTCTGCCTTCCAGATACCTCAACCTCTGGACAGGCTGCCATGTGGGCTGGCCTGCTGCTGATGCCACAATCTTGTTCCTTGTGACTTGAATCACAACTATGGTTTCAGTTGAAAGAACAAAGAAAGGAAAGCAAGAGCTACTTCTGCCTCCATCAGCCTCCTCCTCTTCCTCCTGAGTCCTCAGAGGATTAAATGAGGTATATGGTCACTAGAGCAGGAAGTCTGTGACAATGGGAAGGTGGCATTGGGGGATCATCTGCAGGACTAGAATGGACAGGTCTGAACTTCCCAAACACAAGCAAGCCCTAGATCAGGACAGGAGGGATCTGGCTTTTAATTAATATATATATATAATATACATACATATATATATACATATGTACATATATACATATACATATATATACCCTCTTCCATCTGTTTACCTGCATTTATCATCATTGTGCCTCTGTTTCCCTATGTTGCCGGGATAACTGGGAAGAACTGCAGACTCTCTCCTTGGTGATGATGCTCTCTCAAAATGGCAGTGGCTTGGCCTTCTCATTAATGAAGTTACACAATGGGATTGCTCTAATATCTTTCTGATAGATTCATGGTTTAGGTTCCTCTCTGTATATACATGAAATAGACTCTCTGAACCAAGTGGTGCCAACATTACTTTTAGTATTTGTAAAATCATTCATGAAGTACAGGTCTCTCTGGAAAGTAGACAAGGTTCTTTACATTGAACCTTTACCAGCACTGGGAGCTGAGAGGCTGGCCTCATCAGCTCATCAGAGCAGCACCAAGACACACCAGCCTTGATGTGAGGAGCAAAGTTATGAGGTGATAACAGATGACAGAAGTCACTGCAGTAAGGGCAAGACCTGAAATCCTTAAAACCTGTTGATGTGGACTCTCTGAAGTCAAGAGCAACTCTGCCCAGAACTCAAGCTTCCCCAGGAGTTAGGAGCAGGCCACATGGACTGCCAGTAACACAGAAGAATCTCACTGCTGAATAGTGTGAGGTGGCCTGGCAGCCTTGCCATCAACCCATGCTGGTCTTTACCAACGACTTTCTAAATCGGGAAGGACCAGCCACATGGATATCCCATAAAAACATGAAACTCTTGTGTCCTGCTACCGAGAGTAGGGCGGAGTCAGGGGTTACTCTTCTACTGAAATCCCTTCTCGCTGAGACAGAGAACCTTACAACTCTTCATAAATCAGAGATAAGGAGATTTGAAGTTCCTACCTCTAAAAAGATAGTCAAATATTTTCTAAATTATTCATTGTGTATGCTAGCATGCACCCACCAAAAAAGGCCAAGTAGCTTTAGTAAGGCAAATCCTTTAATAACATATAATTGCATAGAAAATTCTATGTTCTTACACAGTGGATGTACACAGAAAGCGGGACTGAATGTAAGGATTAAAATCCAACTTGGCCTCTCTGATCTCAGTAGTGGGTTACACACTACTGAGAACCAAGACAGACAGTTAAAGCGTTTTTACGGATCATTACATCTCTGCTGTCTGTCCTCAGGGTCTGTTACACAATAGAGAACAGATTTAACCACTTCTCTTTTACATCTGTCAAACAGGCAAGAAATTTCAAAGAAAAATGCATTCGTGTAGCTAGTGCTCTTACAGAGATGTCTGTACCAAACCCTTGTCTGCAGGTGGAGTTCAGTTGAGGTAAGAATGGTAAACTCTCATCACTGTCTTCTCCGCTAGCGACACCCATGCCATCTGTCCCACACTAAATGGAACATTATTGACAAGTGAACAATAAGTCTGTATTACGAACATGTTCACTCTGTCCAGACACTTTCTCAGATTAGTCCAGAGAGCTGCACTCCTGAGGACTCAAGGACTGCATGGCTGACACAGGACACTACTCAGGGTCCCCAGAAAATGTGATTTTACAGATGCTCCTCCTAAAGTACTAGCTGAGATGGGCACTGTTGGGTCAGATTTCCAGTCGTGCACATGCCAGGCCTCAACCATGCAATGGATAAGGAGCCAGGGAATATTAGCTGTGAACTCACTGTCCTGTCTGGTTACTAGCAGAAGTTTCAGGGTAATAAGCAGAAGCTGTCCATCTGTCCTATCTGGACACTGATCAAATGCTTAACCCTGAACAGCACTGATCATGAAACACTACTGTCTGTGCAGTGAATGCTCAGCACGGGGAAAAGCAGGTGCTACGGACTCAGGGGACACATGGCAAGAAAACTGGTCTCGCTCTCAGCTTTACTGTATTGGGAGTTTTTCCTGGAGATCTGCTATACAATGAAGGGAGGAGAGGGAAGGGAAGGAGGGGAGGGGAGAAAGAGAGTATGGGGGTGGGGTGGATGAAGATCTGTGTCTTCATCTAGAAGTCTTCCTCCTACCCCATTACCAGGCTGCCATTCACAACAACACAGGCAAAGCCCTGACCTATAATAATAAGACTAGATTTCTTCCAATGTTCCAGTGCCTTTCGGTTTTGGCCTGCCTAGAAAAACCACAAGAATAGCCTGGCATGTAGAGTTCTGGCTCAGTCTTGTGAACTCAGAGGCCCAGAAGAGCCATTCTCAAGTACTCAACCTTCCTCAGTCTTCCAGTGAGATTGAGCAGGGTGGGAGGGACGAGGGAGAACAGGCCAAGGGCTGAGTCCTATCCAGTCACTCATATCTAGCAGCAGGCGATTGGGCCAAACTTCGCTGGCAACAGCAAACAACTTCACGGTCCAGGAAAAATCTGATCACATGATAAAACATGGAATTTATAAGAGTCCACGCTCAATCAAATAACTGAAAGCTGTAAATTTATTTCATACCTTTGGGCTAACAGAATGGTGAGATTCAAATAAAAATATCTTAAAATGTACTTTTCCCATCTTTGGATGAAGACCCAGAAACATCTAATCAATGGAAAATACTCAACAGTAAGAAAACAAAGTTGTTTCTCTAGTTGGGAAAGAACTTTATATAATATGAAGAAACTGTACACCCTGGGAAAAGCCTCCTAAACGCTGTATGCTCTCCCTTACTAAATGGCACAGTCATCGCAAGATCTGCAATAAAGCACAGGCCAGTGGAGGCTCTAGGAAATGGAGGCAGCAGTCATGTGACCTTCTAGGCTGGCATATAATTGACGCCAATTTAATAAAATTCAATGCAATCTGTACAAACAGGAATTTAAGGCATATCCAAACTTAAAAAAAAATAAAAAATAAAAAAATAAAGCAAAAGACCAATGCTCCCAAAAACCACGGTTTAGTTACTGTAGGAAACTGAGACACCAAGATCGAGTTGAGACCATTTCAGAAAATTGTATGCAGCAACCTCACAGCACTTTTCCATTGTACGTAGCAGAAACTCCAGTCCTTACACTCAGTGCCTCTGGGTCAGTACCTGAATAATAAAGGGACTGGGGGAGCATCAGAATGCTCTCATCATAAGAAAAGGAATCTGTCCATGCATTGTTTTCTCATCCAACAGTAGTGTTTACAAGTGCATTCACACACTCAGCCATGAGGGGACCTTGGCTTCTGGATTGTGCAGATGATTAGAGATGGCATGTGGAGTTGAGCTCAGAAACAGACTGCAGGAACAAAGTGGCCATATGTGCTTGTGGGGAAGACATCTCTAAGTGTATAAATACCATAGGTAAGGGTAAACTAGCTGGTTGTTTGGCTGTTTGGCTACTTATTTGGCTTGTTGGCTAACTGACTGTTTGGTTGGTTGGTTGGCTGACTGACTGACTGACTGGCAGGGTGGTTGGTTGACCAGTTGGTTATCTGGTTGATCGGTTGGTTGGCTGACTGGTTTATACATTTATTCTGATACTGGATTTAATAATCAGTGTTGACTGTTCGTGTTGACTGTTAATTTACTAGGCAATTAAGTTTTGCCTGGAACTCAACAACTTCTTCCTCAGCCTCCTGAGTGCTTTCACACCCAGCCAAAAAAATGAGTTTCTTAAACATATTCTGCTTGGTCAAGTGTTTGTCAACAATGAACTAGAGAAGGAAAAGGTACCCACTATTGGAAACATGAAAATTCTCTCTTGGTGTGTGGTCAAGCAGGTAATTTTCATTTCACAAAAAAACTGAAAATGATACAAAAAATTGTACAGTTATACACAATGTGCCAACACACATAACACACCTTCACAGTTATAACTTGTTAGGCACTACCTGTGAAGAAGAAAAATCAAACTCTACTCAGTATTTTAACTCATGAAGCAGGAAATACTCAAGGTTTTAACAGCTCTGTCCAGCGTAATCTATAAAAGGCCTAGACTTTTAGATTAAAAAATAAATATTAAATTTGTTTGAGTGAGATAAAACCACTGAGATCCCCTGTCCCCTAATCTTTTAATTTAAACAATAGCAAAAGAGTGCAATTTAATTCCAAAATTAAACAAGGTGAGCTAGACAAGAAAACAATTTATAAATGCCACTACAGAATAAAATTCTAAGTCCATTTATAAGACCATAAAGAGAAAAGTCTTTTATTAATGATTGATCTTTAAGTAAACACTATGCTAGATTTAAGCTAAAAAAACAAAAACAAAAAAAAATAAGACAGTGGGAAAGGGTGGAGCTGCCACTGAAAAAGAATATCCTCTATACAGTAGCAAAACAAAAATTTTAAGCAAAAAAACATGTTCAGATTTTACTTGTGTCAAGCTGGAATTTTTAATGAACTGAGCTCCAAGTGAGATAAAATAAAAGCAACATGTTTCTCTTAAGTTTCTTGAGAACTCCCCCCTCACTATTAGAGCAAGCTAGAAGTTGGATTTCAACATACTGAGTCAACTAAGTACTTCCCTTGGAAAAATTTTCCCCAAAGTTATTTAGGGCAAAAAGAAAAACCGTTTTTGAAGTGGGGTTAGTAGTGAAAATTACTTTACCTCAAGTGTTGATGGGCGCTGTACTAGCTGGACTGAGGCATGAGGAGAAACTTTGCAAAGAACAACGGGAATTAAGTGCCTCTGTGTGGGAGGGTGCCTTCTCTTTAGAGAAGTCAAGTCAGTAAATATGGCATATCTGTCCATGCGTGACTTTCCTTGGTATTCCCGTTATACCGAAACTCCTCTGTAAAGAGGTCTCTGACTGTGATCACTTATGAGACTGACAGCTAAACACAAGGCTGATGTTTGTTATAAACCATTTTGATGTAAGTCAAACCCTGTTTGCTTAGCTACAATTAAAACTCAAGTTTCTCTTATTTGTCCCCTTAACACTCAAGAACAAAGGAAAGTCCTCCCTACACTTACTTCCTTTCTGAGTTTCTCTCTTCTTTCTTATATGGGATTTCGGTGACAAATCACACATTTATGTGCATGTGTGTTCATATGAGCGGATGGATGCATATCCATCCAACTTAGTCAGTAACTGGATAAAAACACGAGAGTGGTAAACGAAGGCGAGCGAGGGCGAGCCGAACCGAAACACACTGATAGAGGAGAAAATGAAGCAGAGTGGCCAAGGCACACAAGTCCTTTCGGGAAGTAGGATAACGTCCAGAACTTTAAATAAAGACGCAGACCCTAGCTGCACCTACTCGTCTAGAGTCGTGCGTATATACCCACCATGCCATGTGTGCCTTTGACAGCCTCATAAGGTATTCATCATGTCCTGTAAGATCTCAGAACCAGAATTCAGTGTTCTGATCCCCACACAATGGCTCAGATTACCTTAAAACAAAAACCCCAATGGTGATACGGCTACTTATGTACCAGGGGGATCTGTGCTTCTCAACTGGTGACCCTGAGAAGATGACTGGATCAGATAATAGGATTCCAAGATCATCTTCCAATAAGCAAGTAAAGAAAAGCTTTTCTGTTGATTGTGCTCAGCAATCTCAGAGTCTAGGAAAGGCCTTCCAGAATTTACATTTACTTCACTGTACTAAATCCTAAGAAAAGGACTTTCAAAATAAGGACCTAAAAGGAAAATGTACCATATTCAGCAGTCGTACAGGACAGCATAAATATGGAGTGTGTTGGTATTTCTGTTTGGTTTTCCTTTGTTCTATAACAGATCTTCCTATCTCTTTCTCATCATTCCCTGGTTAACTACTGAGTTTCTGTGAATAAAAGGCTGGCCTTCAAACAGTAGCCCAGAAGCATAAAAGGCTAGGATGGGCTACCATATCCTGCTCTCAAGTGAGTGCTTCTGAGAAGTTCATAATAAAAGTCTATACTACCCAATTTTGAGAAGTAAAAAACAGTCACCAGTCATAAAATAATGAAAGGATAGCCATGTGCTATGCTAGGAAACTGACAGCTAAACACACGAGCCATCATCTTCTAAGGCTTCTTACCTATGTGATAGGTTCCTTCAGTATGCATATGTAGCCTGTGACCAGGATGCATCTTTACTCTGTACGCACTGATGAAAACACTAAATGAGATAATCAGAGAAGCTGCCCAAGGTCACAGGAATCAACAGAAGGATCAAGCTCTAAGGTACGAATGTCAGACTATAAGAGCTCTGCTCTTGGGCCATCTGGTCTACCAGCAGGAACTTTTGGCCACTATAAAATATCCCTCAGTGGCAGGCTTGGCAGAAGCAAGAAAAGTATGTGGTAGAGGGATGGGAGAGTAGTAGAGTGGTTTGTGTCCTATGAAGAGAGGCAGAAATGTAAGGATTAGCCTGATGTGACAGGCCTGTGCTACCACCTGAAGCCAGGATGACCTCCAGGACCAGCTGCTGCTGAGGACCATGTCTGGCTCTGTCATCCAATTGCAGTCAGGGTCTGTGTTGGTGTCCATGGCCCATGTTACCATTGAAGGCTATGTAGATGTTCATGGTCTGAACTGAACCCATGTTGATGTCTGAGGGCTGTAATGAGCTGGTTGTGCTCTTTACTGGTGTGGGCCAGCAGTAACATGGGTGCTGGAGAGTTGGCCCCACCCCTCGTATGGCTAGCAGAAAGCTGGTTCCAGTGGTGGGTGCAGGGGAGCCGGTATGTTGACCAACTCAGCTATTACTCAGGCCCAGATCCAGGGCTTTGAGATGGCCCACCTCTTCCCCTATGAGCTGCTGGAGATCATAAAGGGGCCTTTAAACCTTAAAGCTATTAAAGCGTAGCCTTGGCTTGCACATATTCTTAGGCTCACAAGAACTAAATTGCCCTTACCTCATCAATCCAGTAATGAGACGAGTAGGTCATAACCTTTGCTTCTTAAAGAAAAGCTCACGTCATGACAAGGCTTATTTCTGTATTGGGTTAAAAGTACTGGTAACATCATTTGGACATTTTAAAAAGTGACATCTCACCTGAGCAGCAGCATGCTTACACAGGGACACCCCTGCCCACACAGAAAACCTAGTCAACAAGCATAGAGCAAAGTCTGTGCTAACTCAGAATTCATATCACACCCCTCAAACCACTGTATGGATCTTTGTGGAGAGGGCACTGCAATGATCTTAAGAGCCAGAGGGTGTGAAGGACACTAAGGCAACTGTTATATACACACAACAGTGCAGAAGCAATGTGAACTCACAGATTGTATCAGTGTGCACAAGACCTGCTTAAGTGCTGGCCAGAGAAAACCCCAGCACACAGGAGAGGTGGACGTCGTGTAACCCCAGTAGCTGAGAAGCAGTTAGCATTCAATGGCTGCTGGGAGACAAAGTGCAAGTTTTCTTTAACTACGGAAGGCTGGTGGGCTGACCACAGACGAGAGGCAACACGAGCCAGACTCAAAGGGCTAAAAGGTAACCTTAAAGTAAAGTGGGAAGAAACAGAGGGAGCATTAAAGGACCCTGGTGAGACGGTCTCAGAGGGACAGAGCACACTGTCACAAGAACCACAGGAATCTCTGACGTTTCAGTCTGACCCCTGAAGGAGCAGAAATGTGGCCGACAACACAGCCTGGCTGCACTGTTTCTAGAGGCTGCACCTGAGGGTCACCAGTGCATCTCAACAACCTTGAGCTGCACGAGAACCTTAACGAAGAGTCAGTGAGGAGAGGCATGTGGAACAAGTCACACAGCCGCTCATGGGAATGAGCTTAGGCTGTCCAAATAAAACTCATTATCTAGGACATGAGAAATTTAATATCATTCTGTAGGTCATTTGATTAATTCCCAAGTCTTTTCAGTAAATCACAACGGGGCACACTGAAACTTTTAAATCCTCTTTGAATGTTAAACCATGGAAACAGCAGACAAGCAGATAGAGCAAGTAGCTCTCAGTCAGGCTCCTTCTAAAATGCCATTTGCAAAGAATATTACAAAAATGCATATGATTTAAATCTCACTACCAATGTTAAGAATGATATCAACACGTTTGTTATAAAAAGGAAAACCGTGGGGCTGGAGAGATGGTTCAGGAGTTAGAAGCACTAATTGCTCTTCAGAGGACTTGGGTTCAACTCTTAGCTTCCACGTGACTACCCACAAAAATCTGTGACTCTAGTTTTAAGAGATCTGTGACTATCTTTTAGTAAATTCCATACTAATTTTACTATATATCACTGCTATGACATTACTATAATCTGTCACCACTTAAATCTATTTAGCTAATTTTAAAAATAAAGGAGAATAATTTTTAAAAATTTGTTTAATACTTTAAGTTTTTCCTGTAAAAAGGTAAACAGCACATCATAGGTGAAGATCGATATGGTGATTAATTATACAAAATTTTACACTAGACTTCACCTGCTGGCTGTCTCAAATATTTTCAGAGTCTTGAAAATACAATAGTTAGTATAACTCTGTAATCAATGACCACTTCCTCCGCTCAGTGGATTATTCACTAAAATAAAGTGTGTGGTTTGGATCTTAACTATCCCACAAAGGCTTGTATGGTAAAATCTCGGTGTCACATGACTTCTGAAAAAATGACTGGTTATGGTGGCTTTAACCTTTTGGTATTTGGGGGAGCAAGAGCAACTTGGAAGCATGACCCAGTTGGAGGAAGTAGGTCCCTGGGGACATGTCCTCAGCTCCTGGGCTACCGTAGGGTGGACATATCAGCGGCACATACTCCATCTGACAATCAGCTTTATCTCGGGTCCAAAGCAAGGAGTCAAAAGACCAAATTCCTGAGCCACAATGACCATCCCCCGAGGGTGTGCTGGACCACTGCGGGTGGCAGTGAAGGGCTGACAGACACACAGAGATGCAAGCAGGGTCTGGGAGGTGTGCATGGTTCCACGGGCCCACGAATCAAGCTTTCCCTCTTCCTGGGGTCTGCAGTTAGCAAAACCTCCTGAGCCTACCTTGTACTCATCCACTATGATGCTCAGAGCCTCGTGCCCAGCCTTCCTCATGTCTTCCAATTCTTGTTTATGCTTTTCCTGAAAGGGAAGAAAGAAATTCAATCTACATTTTTTTCCTTTAGGTTTGTTCCAAAATAGTGATAAACTGCTAACTTTTCGTTTTATACCCTGGTAGCATGCTGAACATTGGGTCTACAGGTGACATCAAGAAGAAATGGGTTGGTTGGCTTAGTTTTTTTTTTCTTTTTGTTTTTGGTTTTTATAAAAGAGTCCATCTAAAGCATGGTCAAGCATAAAGGCAAGGAGGCATTGTGAGATCTCTGTGAGTTTGAAGCCAGCCAGGTCTACACAGTGAATGGTAAGCAAGTCAGGATTGAATACTGAGACTTTCTATGTCTCAAAAATAAAAAAATAAATGGATGTATTTGAGGTTATTCCTCAATAAACAGGTTTGTTTTCTGCATAAAATTCAATAATACATGCTATGTCTTCCATGTTTCCTTCTAAAGAGAGTAAAACATTGTGATCACGCTTAACAACCCTGAAATACCCACTTTTTTTTAGTTCATTTCCGGCTAGAAATATCTTAGTACAAGTGCTGGGTGACTGGATGATGTCAGAACCACAAAGCAGCACTCTGTTGCACTCGGCACTTCAGCCCAAATCCCCAGTCAGCTGGTCACCCTGTGTGCCAGAGGCAGATGTGATGGGGATTCAGAGAACCAGCTCAGTTTGTAAAGGAGGAGCTGTACAACCAGCAGCAACATTTACATAACTATTGGGGGTGATTCAGCTATGGTTCACTCTTCAACACCCAAGGTATAAACTAATTTTCAGTACATACTCTTTTATAGTTTGCCACTGCAGGGCCTACTAAAACGCATGAGTCCCTTCTAATAAATTAATCCAGGCAGAGCAAGGACATCTTTAGCCACACAGATGGTGCAGAACCATCCTTGGATTGACAGGTTGGTAAGGAACGAGAAAACAAAGAGACTGTGTGGTCCAATCACACATGACACTCTACCTGAGATAAGGCAACTGATGTTGCCTTTCTTTTCCAAGCCAGTCTAGAGATAGTCCACTGGAACCGGTTTTGAAGCAATTTTCCAATTGTAGGCTTTACCGGCACTATCTCTGAAGCCACAGGTTGTAACAACTAGTCAACCCCACTGGAGAAGGCAGCCCTTGCAGCTTCAGACAACCCAAAAAGGAAAGGAGCACAGCAAGAGATCAAAGCAATCCAGTAGGGTAGACAGAGCCCAGGGCTCTGAGGAGGCTGGCCTACCATAGTCCGTGGGTCCACCCAGGTTGGCCTATTATGTTCTGTGGAATGACCCAGGCTGACCTACTTGGTCTGTTGGACGCCCTAGTCTGGCCTACTATGGTCTCTGGGACTACCCAGGCTTGCGTACTGTAAACCAGAGCATGGGACTTCCATGCTGTCACACATGTGTCACTTGTCTAAGCAAAGAGATATGATGCCACACTACCTATACGCTTCTCATTCGCTGTGACATAAGACAGCTCATTCAGGGTCTTTGTTCTCACACAGGGTCTCCCTCTGCAGTCTAGGTTGAGCTAGAACTCACTATGTAGTCTACTAGGCTGGTTCCAAGCTCATAGCAATCCTACCTCTGTCTGGCAAGTGCTGGGATTCAGGCTTGAGCTACCATACCCAGCTTCTTTCTGACAACTATGTCAAGTCTGGCTGAGCCCAAAGGGCTCTATACTCCTTGTAAAGAATGTAGGCAAAAGATGTAAGGTATCTGGCACTTCCATTTCTTTATATACTTGGTGTTAAGTTAAACATTTGACAGAACACCTGAGAATCTCCCATGTGTCTCAAAAATCTCATCATTTGCAGACAAATACTAAATGGAGAGAAATAACAGACATAAGAATCAAGCTAAAAGCATCTGTCAGAGAGAAGTAAAGCACCCTTGTCAAAGCTGTCACAGCACTTATGTATATGACCTCAGTAAGACTGTTAAGGTAACAAATTCTCTCGGGATTCATCTGACCAAACAGCCTTGACTACTAATGGCGCCTCTGCAAACTGCATACATTTCATCAGCAAGCTCAAAGGCTTAGGGGGTTCTTGCTGAGTCCTGCCCACCAAAAGGAAGAGAATAAAGCAAATTCCTCCAAAACTCTTCCTAACGAATCTAAGGTTGTACAGTTGACAGCAGCACATAACTGACCCATTTTCTACATGCTAGTTTACAAAGGTTTTTACTTTGGCTTAGAAATGACAACCTCATATCTGTCGAAACCAAAACTAAAAGGAATTAGTACTTTAACAAATGAGGGATGTGATTCCAAGAGACAGTTGAAGGATCCCCCTGTCTCAATCCTGAGGCTCCTCTGCTCACCTGCAGGCTCTGAGGTGTGAACAGCTCCACCCATGAGAAGCCCATCAGGAACCAGGCCTCCTGTGAAGAACCTAGGTACCAGGTCAGCACCATTTCTGTGCTAAGCTCATCAAAGGCAGATCCCTGAGAAGACATGCTTAGAACTAATTTAAGCAAAACGGGGGGGGGGGGGTGAGATGGAAACAAGAAATAGATATAGTAGGAAAATGAGGGAGGAAATGAAGGGGAAGGGAGGGAGTGGAGGGAAGGAGAAGAGGAGGTGAACAAGAGGAGGAAGGAGTTGAACAGTCACCACCAACCAGGGAAAGCTGTGCCTTGTGCTGGACTCTGACCTCCAGTCCTTCCTAACGGGCATCAGAGGGTAGTGTTTAGTCAACTAATAGCAATAGTGTAGCAAGGACTCCCAGGCAGTGAGAGGTGGCTCAGTGGAAAACTGTCTGTTGTAGAAGCTTGAGATCTGAGTTCAAGCCCCAGTGCCCATTACAAAATGATTGTATTGGAGTGTTCCCACAGTCCCACAGCTGGGGCTTACTAGAAAAATCAGTCTCAAAAATCAAAATGAAGTGTGATTTTGGAAGACATCAGACATCAAGCTCTGCCCTATACATGCATAAGCACACATGTGCACATGTGCACATATATATACTTCCACAAATACACAAAGAAAAATACTTCTGCACATAATACACCTAAAACACCATTCTATTCATCATGGATACAAACTTCTCTCTCAATGCTGTAATGTGCATGGCTTCTCCAGGGCAAGGACACTTGGCAAGCCTGCTGTGGTTTAATCCCAGTGACGGGAGTGCCTCCTAACAGTTTCTCCCAATAGTTAACACTCCGTTCACTGTGAAGGAGCTGAGCAAGAAACACTACGTAATGCCTTGGTTTCTGCCCACAATGCCATCGCCTGGCTTCATGGATTTCAGTATTCTGAAATCCCATCACCGATGTCCATAGGGAGTTAAATGACCGTGCCTCCAAATATAATGTTCAAGTCATCACTGCTACTCCTGTATGTTCCATTGCAACTACACCTGGATAATGGTAAGAGGTGACCATCTTGAGTTTAGTATGGACTCCAAATTCAACTGCTAGGATCCTTGCTAGGGAAAGGGGAGGGGCATAAGGCAGCAACACCAGACTCAAAGGAAGTGAAGATCAAGTGTAGGGCAGTCACACTGCTGCTATCCAATCAGTACACAGCACCACCCTCACAAGGAGGCTTCCGAATGGCAGCATGGGTAGGGGCTGGGAGAACTTCGAGGTATAAGAGAAAAAACCAGGTGCCTCTCTGAAGAGCTGAGTTGGAATACAGAAATTTCCATAAAGCAACAATAAGAGATCTGGTGGAGCAAAGACCACCATGGGAAACGCCTCATTTTAAGGAAGAGGGCTCCTCAATCCTTCCTCTCCTTCTGCAGGATTCACTGAGTTCCACCTAATGTTTGGCTGTGTGTCTCTGCATCTGTTTCCATCAGTGGCTGGATAGAGCCTCTCTGACAGTGATTGTGCCAAGCTCCTGTCTGTAAGTAGCAGAGGGTCATTCGGAGTCATTTAGGCTACCTTTGTTTGTTTTGTTTTGTCAGGCATGTTTGGTTCCATCCTAGGTCTCTGAGCCATCTGGCGTCTGGTTTCTGGTCCTCTAGGCAGTGTCAGGTGTGGGCTCCCTCTCATGACACCAGTCCCAAGCTAGACCAGTCATTGGTTGGCCACTCCCACAATTTCTGTGCCACCTTTACCCCAGCACATCTGGCTGGGAGGACACATTGAAGGTTTTCTGGCTGAGCTGGTGTCCCAATCCCTCCACTGGAAGTCCTATCTGATTACGGGAGATAGCCAGTTCAGGCTCAGTATCCCCTATTACTAGGAGTCTCAGCAGGGTCACCCTAATAGATTCCTGGGAGTTTCCATTGCACTAGGTTTCTAGCTTGCCCCTGAATTGGCACCCCGATTCTAGCTGTCTTGCCCAGTACTCCCTCTTATCCTCCCCCACATGATCTCTCCTGTTTTAGTCCTAACCCCATCCCCAGACCACTGTCAATATCTATTCTATTTCCTCTTCCCAGAGAGATTCACGAATTCCCAACAAGCTAGACATAATGAGCCAGGGAATGAGAAGGAGCCAGAAGATGAGAACAGCTTCCCAAAGTCAGTATGAGGGTAAGCAGAGCAATGCAGTCAGAAGCTGAAAGAAGCCAGATCGTATCAGTCAACTTGGAGAGGAGTTTGAGTCAGAGCAGCTGAGTTGAATCAGCCAGAGATCAGAAAGAGCTAGAAAGGGTGAGCTTATTCTGTAGTAAGTCTCAGAGGCTGAAAACATTCTAGGCCTAGATAAGATTGTAGAAGCCAGTTAGGCATAGGTTAACTGAAGAGGCAATAAGCCTCAGAAAGGACAAGTCTGTATTTTTTGTGCATGTTACTGAGGATGTCACTGTTTATGGTGGCCCTTAAGAGTCCTGTGCACTGTGCTCAGGGGCTCGCTTGTGTTCAGAAGTGCCAGCAGTCTACATTACAAAGCACTCATGACAGGTTTGCTCAATCGTGGCTGACAGTGCGGCCAGCAGAGCCAGTGTTGTTAAATCAACAGTACACCATAACTGAGGTGACTTGAATAGGCCACACTAGTCAACTGAGGAAATGAGTACAGGGTCTACACTTGTGCAGAGGCCAGAGGGTGGTGACATGTGTCCTTCCTGGTCTCCCTTCACCTTGCTTCCTGAGAACGTTTCTCACTGAACTCAGAGCTCAACGATTCAGCTTAACTGCTTAAGAGGTGGGATCCTCCCGTCTCTGCCTTCCCAGGACTGAGATTACAGGTTCATGCTCCCACACCCAGCTTTTTAACTGAGTTTCTGGGCATCTCGACTCAGGTCCCCAGTGCTCCTTCAGCAGGCACTGAGCTGAATGGTCACCTCCAAGTTCCAGCACTACTCTGATAATAACCAGCCATTAACATTCCCAGGCTTTGTTTAAAAATCATAAAACATTGGATGAATTTTCTGAGTAAAAATGAAGATAGACACTCTGGACAGGGGCTTTTTCTCACTTTCTATTTCTAAGAAAGATAATATGAAGGTAGAAAAGAACTTTCCGTCTTCATTTTTACAAATACTTTAAGAAATGACATTTGAGTTCACTCACCTTCCAGGCCGTGCCTTCCCTAGATCATCTTGGCAGCTCATGTCACAAGACTGCATGGTTTTAAGTATATTCCCTAAACCGTGAGCTTACTGAACTAATCGTGAAAGCAGCCCTTCCCTTGCCCGGGAAGCTGACTGTGTCTGCCTTCACAAGCTAGCATGCTATCCTATAATGCTGGTTCCTACTGATCTTAGGAGTCATTACTGAAGCATGAAGCCCCACATCTGGCTTACCTATTCTTCTGTCAGTGTGCTGACAGTAACCACAGTTTAGCCACATACTGCGTATTGTCATTTCCTACTATGCGTGCCTAGTTACCATGAATCCTCCTGAAAGGACTAACATGACTGCAGACAAACCATGAACTGTCTCCTAGCTCTGTACAGAGTAATCTTTCCAAAAATAGACTAATTTGTTGTGACTATCATCGGCCATAATGTCCCGGGCTTCAGAAGAGGGGGAAGAGGGTTCATATTTCAAGAGCTCTGGCTTTCCACAGTGTTTAAAAGATTCATGGTAAAAAATACAGCAGTATCACTGCTTCCAGAGCTCAGCACTGCAGCTTCTCCTGCCTCCAGGAACGTTAGCCCAGTCTGACTCTTCTCCTTGCATGAACCTGTCAGGACAGCTGGGCTGGCTGCAGAAACGCGGTCCCGGGTATTCATCCTGAGACCACGGACAGCTCAGAAACCACAGGTCTGGAGTGAAGACAACACTCTGTCTTTACGGTCAGGATGTAGTTTGGCCTGAGTTCATCACTTTTTATATGGTGGAAGTAAAATAAATTTAAGGAAAAAAAAATCCATATTTAACTGTCTTTGTCTCAGAATTATTTCCTGATCATTTAAACAAACGTAGAAGAATTTAGATTACTATCTTGAAAGATGCATTTAATTCAACATCCAATTGAAAACAATTTCTGATCCAAAACTGTATTTGAGAGGAATCCAAAAGAATAGGCTCACTTGGCGTTTCGCTTACTCAAAAAAGCGAGATCACCTTCTCAGAAGACGCCCTCCCACAACAACCAGTTTCAGTTTTTCTTTTTGTAAAGGTTGAAAACCAGCTCTGAGCATTCTTCTCCCTGGAGATCTGGGCACCCATCTCCCACTGGAAGAAGTGAGTCCCAGGGGAGCAACAGCCTGAGTGTTGTCCAGCCCTGCGACTGCTCCTCTCCCTGCAGCAGTATCTACAAACTCACACTGTCCACACATACTCGGTCTGACTATCCGATCACCACTAATATAAGTCCCCTCTTATAAAAATTCAAAGTGTGCCAAGGAGATACGGGAGCAAGGACACAAACTTAGACAAATGGCAGCCTGGTAAGGTGGTGCACACTTTACCCTCAGCACTTGGGAGGTGGAGGCGGCGCATCTCTATGAGTTTCAGGTCAGTCAGGCACACTGTCTCAAAAAGAAAAAACAAGTAACTAAATAAGCACAATGCACTGAAGTCTGCAGACAAGGCTTTTGCCTACAGAGAGCAGTATAGCCATGGATCTATCTGCAGGATCAGTGGATGAGGTCTCTGCCCCATGGAGAGCAGTCTAGCTACAGAGAGCATCTACAGGGTTAGAATGATTGTGCACATATCTGCCAGTGACAGAAAGTGAGAATTTAGTGGTAATTAAGTTCACTCCACAGTACTATAAACTAGCACTCTAAATTGAAAAGTCAACTTGATCTTTGACAAAGGAGCTAAAACCATCCAGTGGAAAAAAGATAGCCTTTTCAACAAATGGTGCTGGCTCAACTGGAGGTCAACATGCAGAAGAATGCAAATTGACCCATTCTTATCTCCTTGCACTAAGCTCAATTCCAAGTGGATCAAGGACCTCCACATAAAACCAGACACACTGAAAGTAATAGAAAGGAAACTAGGGAAGAACCTTGAACATATGGGCACAGGGGAGAATTTCCCGAATAGAACTCCAATAGCTTATGCTCTAAGATCAAGAATAGACAAATGGGACCTCATTAAATTACAAAGTTTTTGCAAGGCAAAAGACACTGTCAAAAAGACAAAGCGGCAACCAACTAACTGGGAAATGATCTTTACCAACCCTACATCCGACAGAGGGCTAATATCCAATATATACAAAGAACTCAAGAAGTTAAACTCCAGAGAGGCAAGTAACCCTATCAAAAAATGGGGTACAGAGCTAAACAAAGAGTTCTCACCTGAAGAATATCTAATGGCTGAGAAGCACCTAAAGAGATGTTCATCATCCTTAGTCATTAGGGAAATGCAAATCAAAACAACCCTGAGATTCCATCTCGCACCAATCAGAATGGCTAAGATCAAAAACACAGGAGACAGCAGTTGTTGGCGAGGATGTGGAGAAAGAGGAACACTCCTCCACTGGTGTAAGCTGGTACAACCACTCTGGAAAGCAGTCTGGCGGTTCCTCAGAAAACTGGGCATGACACTCCCGGAGGATCCGGCTATACCACTCCTGGGCATATATCCAGAGGCTTTACCTGCATGCAATAAGGACACATGCTCCACTATGTTCATAGCAGTCTTATTTATAATAGCCAGAAGCTGGAAAGAACCCAGATGTCCCTCAACGGAGGAATGGATTCAGAAGATGTGGTATATCTACACAATGGAATACTACTCTGCAATTAAAAACAATGAATTCACAAAATTCCTAGGCAAATGGTCAGAACTTGAAAATATCATCCTTAGTGAGGTAACCCAATCACAAAAGAACACACATGGTATGCAGTCACTGATAAGGGGATATTAACCCAGAATCTCGGAATACCCTAGACACAATTCGCATATCAATAGATTTCCAAGAAGATGGAAGGAGAGACCCCTGGTCCTGGAAAGACTGGATGTAGGGGAATGCCAAGACAGAGAAGCGAGAGGGGGTTGAATGGGGAAAAGAGGGATGGAAGGGGGCTTATGGGACTTTCGGGGAGGGAGGAAACAGGAAAGGGGAAATGATTTTGAATGTAAATAAAAAAAAAACTTAGAAAAGAAAATTGAAAAAAAAAAAAAGTCAACCAAGGGACAAAGGCTGTAAAGTCCAATCCAAACACCTTCCTGTAGTTAAGATTCCATGAAACTTCTTGTCCTAGAAGCCCCCCCACAGCTCAAGCATCTTTTACACAACAGGCAGCTGATTCCCGTGACAGCTTCTGCAGTGTGGCTTCAGGGTTAGTGGGAAGTAATTCCCCTCAACATCATCATTTCAGTCTGAGAGTTATCTCAGCGACTTCTGCTTCAAAAGCTGCAACTACATAAGGCACTTTTATTTTAAACACCGATTTCCACTCAAACAGTATACTACTGAGCAATTTAGAAATGAAAGCTAAAAGGGTATTTATTCTCAGTTTGTAAATAAAAATGAAAAGGGGTTTTAACCTGTTGATTTCGTCTCTTAACACCTTTAAAAAGTACAGCGATTCCTCACAGCAAACTCCTTGATGCTCGGGGTCTCACAGTCTTGCCACTCCTGCTCTTCTGCAATGTTCCCTGAGCCTTCGATGCAGGAGTTACGCTACAGATGTATCAGCTGGGACCAGGCTCCACAACGCCGCAGTTTGATGGCTCATGGCAGCCTGTGATGATCTTCCTCTCGTGTCGTAAGCTACAACCACGAAGTCTCACCAACATGACTAAGCATGAGCTGAACAAGGACACAGCACCAATAACACACTAAGGTGGGTGGGAAAAAGATGCAGGGCAGGCACTGAAAACAGTCCAAGGTGCTCTGCTCATCAACTGCTGCCGTTCCACTCATTAGACACTTTTCTGCAAACAACAGGAGCTATTTCAGTGGCTCCATCTCACAACCGAGACACAAACTGCAGATAGCCCTTTGACTAGCAATGCATGACTCTTTGTGTGTGTGTGTGTGTGTGTGTGTGTGTGTGTGTGTGTTCCTGTATGAGCCACCCTCTGCTTCAGTTCCCAAATGTTTCCTTAATACTCCCAGGTGATATTCATTTCAATCAGAGATGACAACATGTAAGCACTTCATACTATTATTCTCTGTGCTAAGTTCTGAGAATGTAAAACCAAAAGGCATCCACCATTTCAAGTCTGAGTGCTCGTACAGTCTAGAAGGGAAAGTTAGATTCTTAAAAGTAACAAGAGTATCAGGAAGGAGACTCTGTAGGGTCTTGAAAGTCAGCCCTGTTTTTTTGCCAAAACATGAAGAGAGAGACTAGAGACTAGAAGGCATGCTGAGAATAACAGAGTACTAATGAAGAGTTTCAAGTCAGATTTCAAGAAGAAATAATCAGATAGAGAGCCGTACTGCCTTCAGCCTGGGCACCTGGAGAGGTGTGCAGTAATTCAGCCAAGAGTGACTGTCACCCACCAGGATGGCTTCTTCAGAGGAAGAGCCTGGGATTCCAGTGAACTTGCTATCTGACTGCCCTCCACACCTCCAGTTTCAATGTTAATATACTATATGGCAATGGAAACTAACCATTATTGTTATGAAATATACATTCAGTAGAAATGATTAACAGGAAACAAGGCCTGAAAAATATCATAAAGCAAAAGGCAAAGCCATTCTGGGTCTTTCTATTCTTCCTGAAAGTGATGGGATTCACTTTCTGCCTAAACACTCTGTCATCTCACCATCATCTCTACCTGCTTCCCATTCTTTACCTCACCACTGGTGACATCCTGTTCCCCTGACTATTGAATCCCCACAAAACCATCCAAGCAAATGACTTTTTAGAAAACAAGAGGAACACATCTCTAACAACTTCTGATTTGACCACCTAAGTGGTTCCCACCCTATGAGATCCCATATGGACATACCAAACACCCTCACACTCAAATGTACTTTTCAATCAGAACATAGCACGGCATAACTGTGGGTGCCGTTCATGCCCTCTACAATAAACTTCATTTGGCTCAGGTCCAGAAGCTCTACTACTGAGGCTTCTCCCCATTTGGGAGCTACTCTCAGCTGCCTTCACAGATCTCATGGCAACCTTCCATGCACATGATTATGCATTCACAGCCTTACATGCAACTGTTGCCATTGTCTAAGGGAAGATATAGGGATCATAGTCTGCTACCAAGTTTTAGCACAAAATCCACAGCAACCTTAGGTGCTAGCAGAATTTTAGCCTTTCAGAATGATAACAGGAAGTCTACGATCTAAGTGGGCTGACTTTCCTGGAAGTGAAGGAAACTGTCTTTAGAGCATGTGGGAACAAGTTGACACAAGTGTCAGAACTCTAAGAAGCAAACTCTAGAAGTCGGCAGCTTTGGGGTGGGGAGTTCAGAGTGGAGACAGGATCTGTCCTAGCAGACTGATCCACAACTCTCATCAATATCCCAGCGAGGGCCTGTGAGACAGCTCAGTTTAGGTTCAGTGTCTGGACCACGTGTGTGAGGATCACATTCAGGTCTCCAGAAGCCCACGTAAATGCAGGCAGATTGGCAGCACACACATGAAAAATTGGGGGGAGGGATCCCAACATAACCAATATCCATTTGCCTTAGTTTGAGTTTTACTGTTGTGAACAGACATGGTGACTGAGGCAACTCTTATACAGGGTAACATTTAATTGGGGCTGGCTTCTAGGTTCAGAGGCTCAGGTGGGGCTGGGGGGGAGCGTGGCGGCGTCCAGGCAGACGTGGGGCTGGGGGGGGAGCGTGGCGGCGTCCAGGCAGATGTGGGGCTGGGGGGGGAGCGTGGCAGCGTCCAGGCAGACGTGGGGCTGACGGGGAGCGTGGCGGCGTCCAGGCAGACGTGGGGCTGGGGGAGCTGAGAGTTCCACCTCTTGCTCTGAAGGCAGCCAGGAGAATACTGGCTTCCAGACAGCGAGGATGAGGGTCTCAAAGCCCACACCCACAGTGACACACCTGCTCCAACAGTCACAGCTGCTCCAACAAGGATACACCTTCAAATAGTGCCATCCCTTGGGCCAAGCATATCCAAACCACCATGTTCCACTCCCTGGTACCCATAGGCTTGTCCTATGGGGGCCATACCTAAACACAGCATAATGCAAAACACATTTAGTCCATTTCAAGTTCAAAGTCCCTTCTGAGATTTATCCAATCACTTAACTGTAATCCCCAAAGCAAGACAGGAAACCAGCTGGGCAAACTCCAAACTCTTCATCTCCACATCTTATGTCAAAGCAGTCTTCAGATATTCAACTCCTTTTTCAACTTTGTTGACTGCAACAAACTGCTTTTTATCCTAGGCTGATTCCACTCCCTGTTAACCCCTTTCCTCAGCAAATAGCCCATAGCTCTATTTAACAAATTAGGGTCTCCAAGGCAACTTCAACTTCACAGCTTCTTGTTCTAATGTTTGAGATCCACACATGATCTTCTGGTCTCCTCCAAAGGGCTTGGGTCACTTCTCCAGCTCTGCCCTCTGTAACTCTAAGCTCAGGTTGATCCACTCCACTGCTGCTGCTGTTCTTGGTGATCTTCCCATGGTACTGGCATCTCCAATACACTGGGGTCTTCCTCTGCAACTGAGCTTCACCATTAGCCTCTCACAGGCTCTCTTCACGGTGCCGAGCCTCAGCTTCTTAGTAGGACCCCTTCAGTCCTGGCCCTTCAACTGCAACTGGGGTCGCACCTTCTCCAATGGCCTTCCAAGGCTTCTCGCAGTCCAAAGTCTCAGCTGCTCTTCATGACCCCTTCATGTTTCAAAACCAGTACCACCTGGGTGACTCTTACACAGTACCAAATACAGCTGCAGTTCAAGGTACAACCTTGGCTATCTCTGAAACACAGCTTCTTTATGCTCTCAGAAAACACGTCCCAGAAGATTTCACCTCAGTGATGGCGGTATCTTCTTAATCACTGCTAATTTCTTAGCTCCAGCTAACCAGCATCAATTGTCCCAGTAGTCCCTTCTATTTTTGACTCTAAAGCTAGAGCCACATGGCTGAAGCTAAGTTCTGCTGCTTGTGGGAGTTGAAACATGGCCCCCTTACTGTATTTCATTACCACCAGCTTTCTGTTTTCCAAGCCATTCACTGCCAAGGCTGGCTGTCCTGAAACTTGCTCTGTAGATTGACCTTGAACTCAAGAGATTTGCATGGCCCTGTCTCCTAAAAGCTCATGCCTATATTTATTTGTATTTTTTTTTCCACCTAGAACTTGCTCTGTCCCAGGCTGACACTGAACTCAGAGATCTGCTTAGTTTTGTCATCTTGGATTAAAGGTATGCACCACCATGCCTGGGCCTAATATTTTTATGGCCACTGTTCTTCAAGATCCAGATCCAAAGCCTGTGTCTTCTAGTCTCAAGATTTGGATCACAAGTGTGCCCTCCATTTCTGGATTGTAGTTCATTCCAGATTAAAAGTCCAAACTATTCCCTTTTCAACTGCAAACACACACAATAAGCTTAGCTGGGTGGGATCTTGTCCTGAGATCACCACTCCCTTAATCTCTTTATCTTCTTGAACACAGGCAGACTCTTTGGACAATGGTAAACAGCCCCCACATTCTTCACCAACATACCACAAAAACAGTCTCACCACACACTGAAATTCTTCACTGAAACTTCTTGGGCCAGGACTGAATAGTTCAAATCACTCTCAGCAACAAAGTCTTCCATATTCCTACTAGGATGGCCCATTAAGCCTCACGTAAAGCATTCCATTGTTTTCTAAATCCAAAATCCCCAAATTCACATTCTTCCAAACAAAAGCATGGTCTGGCATATCACAGCAATACCCAAATCCTGGTAACAACTTCTGTCTTAGTTGGGGTTTTACTGCTGTAAACAGACACCATGACCAAGACAACTCTTATAAAGACAACATTTAATTGGGGCTGGTTTACAGGTTCAGAAGTCCAGTCTACCATCATCAAGGTGAGCATGGCAATGTCCAGGCAGGCATGGAGGAGCTGAGAGTTCTAACTCTTGCTCTGAAGACAGCTAGGAGAAAGCTAGGAGGACAGTCTTAAAGCCCACCCCCACAGTGATACACTTCCTCCAACAAGGTCATACCTACTCCAACAAGGCCACACCTCCAAATAGTGCCATTCCATGGACCAAGCATATACAAACAACCACACCATTTCTATCTATAAACCCAAGAATTTAACAAAGTTCTCATCAAAATCCAAATAATTATTCGTAAAACACAAAACCTATACAGGCAAGGACAGCCAAAAAGGGACACAGGGCTGCACTAAACAACTAAATACACAGCATGGCAGTCACTGAACCAACACAGGAGCATGAACACAGTAACATCAGTGGAAATGAGAATGTTAGGGTGTTGGACAGGTGAGGGCAAAATGGAGCAAGCCAGGGAGGGGTGTTCTTTAACACTGTAAGAGCAGCCAGTCAGACATCAGACAGAAAAGTAACTGGGCCTGTGTCACTCAACCTATAGGAAATGCAGGTAAGTCAGAACCAACCCATCACAGAACAACAGACATCTGCACTCACTACAGGACAGACCGATAGACATCTGCACCCACTGCAGGGCAGAACAATGGATATCTGCACCCACTACAGGACAGAACAACAGACATCTACACCCACTGCAGGACAGAACGGACATCTGCATCCACTACAGGACAGAACAACAGATATCTGCATCCCCTGCAGGACAGACATCTGCACTCACTGTAAGACAGAACAACAGACATCTGCATTCACTGAGAAGTAACAGCAATAACATAATACTGCATGAACACATAAAAGTGGTGCACACCACCTTTTATGTGCACACTGCCTGCTATGTGCACATGGTCTGCTATGTGCACACCACCTGTTCTGTGCACTCTCCCTGCTATGTTAACATTGCCTGGAGAAGTGTAAATGACCCTAACATAGAAAAGTCTTTGTAAACCGTATCAATTAAGATCGAGATAATAAAATAACAAAAAGAAGAATGCAGAAAGTGGAACCAATCAGTGACTATTAGATAAGCCAGTAAAAGATTTAAAATGAACAAATCTATACTTCTCCAACTGGCACATATCTTTGGTATAGGCAAGCATGTAGTTAGCCTGGATGACATCGCTGGATCAATCAACAGTCTCTGACTGATGGCAAGAGCGTCACCATAAGTTGTGAGATCTTGGGTATCTCTCATGTAAATAGATTTCTTCACTATTTGAAATTCCGTTGTTGAAAAACTGTGTTGCTAGAAAAGAAGTTTTAGAAAAGTATAAAAAAAAGGTATAATGTACAAGGAAAAATTCATGAGGTTAGAGAAGTGTTGGGTTCATACAAAAAGGACAAACACAGAAAACAATACAGGAAGCTGGATACTACAGAGGGACTAGATACGGGGTGGAGGGGTAGGTCTGCAGCCATGGGGTAAGGGTCCATGAACCTACAAGTAAGGGAGAACGGTCAATGTATTCTGAAGTAGGTGATGTCTTCGGTGAAGACAGAGCCAGGCTGAGCCCTGCTCAATACTTCTGAGGGCTGCTCTGACACTGCACACTGCTCTGTGAATGACATTCTCCAGTCAGCCAGGATCTGGTGCAAGGTCAGACCTACTGACCTCTTTCTCTGGCTCTCGACTGTACTATATCCACAGCTACCAGCACATAGAATATTTCTAGAAAGACATTATATAATAGCATACGTTGGTCTGGAATAAAATAAACATTAGTAACACTTCTATCACACACGCACACACAAAAAAATCCCAAAATTGGTGCTGAATGGATAGCTTAGCAGTTGATAGCACTGGCTGCTCTTCTATGGGACCCAGAGTCAATTTCCAGAATCCACGTGGCAGCTCAGACATGTGTAATCCCAGTCCCAGGGAATCCAATGTCCTCTTCTGACCTAGGCAGAAAAAAGTCCCACAACACCCATAAAAATAAATGATCAAAGGAAAATCACCCATACTGTAAATTCATTTAGTTGCTTTATACTGCGAACTAAGTAGTGTTCTAATCATACTTTAAAATTGATGTCAACCAGGTCGCACACAGATGGAGAACTATAGTAGAGTCTGAAATTAAAAACCACCTTCTCTTTCATTTCTTAAGAATGTTGTGCAATCTAACAGAACACCAAAGAAGGACAAGCTTAGACACCAAGTATTAGTACCTCACATCTGTGGATGTACTGGGGCAAAGGCCAGCATGGCTAGGTTCTACTGAGGGCTTTACAGACCCATTACGTTACCAGAGCCATTACAAGGGCCCCACTCTCTGGACTCCATTTACAGCTATCTCCCATAGACTTCACCTCCATGCGTCTAAGGCCTGAGTCCTAGACATGGCCAACTGATGCCAACAGCACACGTTCATTCTGGACTTCACTCACTCAGGGCTTCCTCCGCTCCTCACAGGAACAGGAGTAGTCAAACAATGAATACTAATGTCTACTAAGTCTTCAAGAAGGTAACAGATACGATAGGAAAGAGAAGATCAACTTTAGCCACAGGTTGGAAAAATTCCATCTGAAGTAACTTCGAAATCAGTATGATTTAAATAATGAGGCTCTAGCAGTGATCCACAATACCCACAGTGCCCTAGTTTTCTCAGACAGATAAGATGAGGCACAAAGTCTTCTCAGCACTGAAGGTGTAAGCGGGCAGAACACCTCAAACCCAATATGGACACAGCAATACACCTTCAACTATTCCAATGACACAGTGTACACAACTGAGAAAAGTCTGCAACTTACAATCCTTGAAATGAGCACAATGCAAACACTGCCCTGGGGAACACCTACCTCTCTCCCGAAGTCTCCTCAGATACCCAGCTTGTTTGGGACTTCTCATCATGCTATTCTGACAATAAACAAACATCTTTTATTCTGCGTTTTACATGAAACTTTGTAATTGCAGGGCAAGGTCTCTGTGGTGCAGCCACTAGATAGAGTGTACGGATTTTATGAGACTTTGCCCCAAACTTGTCCCCTCGTTCACTGCTGAGGTCTGTGGCTTGGTTCTAGAATGGCTGAGGTCAGAGTCCAACCTCAGATAAGTGAAGAAAAGGCATCCCTGGAGTCTGTAAACTGGTGTTTAAAAAAAAAAAATAACAGGTTCCTTTAGCATTGGATGAGAGCAAGGCTTAGCCACATTACAAGTCCGAGTTTTCCTCTTGTGGCAACGTCACTAAACATAACAAAAACAAACAAACAAACAAACAAACAAAAAACAACCTATCACAAACACTTTCCAAAGAGATTTACCAAGCAAACACAGTGGCTGTGGACATGAAAACTGTATTGTACCGAATCATATATTATGAGGACAGCCTGAAAGCTCTTTCACCGTATAAAGTGAGTGCAGTCCTGCTGTTTTTAGATGCGTCTGTGTATAGGCCTTATAGTCCAGCACCAGCCCTCATAGATCCTGGGTTACTGAGCCAGAAAGGTCCTGCAGTCAGCACTGAGATTTAAATGACCAAAAACTATGCCTACATGAATATACAGGAGAAACGTATGTTTGCCAGAGATTTCATATAGAATAACGAGAGAATGTAGAGGCCTAACTGTAAGGCAGACTCAAACTGGAGCATTAACTTTATCTTATAGAAACCTCGCTCTTTAACATGCTTGATGCATTTAAACTGTGGAAGTGGCTTTAAAGTGGGGTGCTGGCTATTCGGCTGCACCTCTGCCAACAGTCCCCTACCCCCAGGCTCTCTGGAAACTCTACTTCCGCCCAGAACCTCGTCTATGCCTTCAGAGCCAGCACCACCTGGGAGCCAGCCTGGCCCAATATGGATCTCAGCCTCTGGCACTGGTCCTGGAGGCCTCAGCAATGCTGGTCTCTTCTTCATCGCAGCTGATTATGTGGCCTTAGCAGATTAGTACCGATTGTCCCAGCAAGGCAAAAGTTTCACTTTAGTGGTTCTTTTGGTTTTTTTAGACAGAGTTTCTCCCTTGGCTGTCCTGGAACTCACTCTGTACACCAGGCTGGCCTTGAGATCTGCCTGCCTCCCGAGTACTGGGATTAAAGGTGTACTCGACCACTGCCCAGCACTTTAGTGGTTCTTAATTCAAAGCTCTGGATGCTCCAATAGAATTTATAAGGGACTCTTAACCTTCACTCTGACTGCCTGTACTGCTCTCAGCATTATCTTCTACATTCTCACACAGTTCATCGGGCTCAGAACTCTTATCGGCTTCTCCAGAGCAAACTTCTTTCAGAAGTCTCCCCCAAACACAGGTCTGTCTCAGCAACAGTCCCCGGCCCACTCTCTGGTACCAATTTCAGTCTTAGTAGGGGTTTCTATTGCTGTAATCAAACACCATGACTTAAAGCAACTTGGGGAGAAAAGGGTTTCTTTTGATTATCCAACTTACATCATAGTCCATCACTGAAGGAAATCGGTGCAGGAGGCCTCAAGCCAAGAGCTGAAGCGGAATCAATGGAAAGGTGCTGCTCACTAGCCTGTTCCTCCTGGCTCCTACATTCTTAAATCACCCAGAACCAGCATCCCAGGGGGTGGTACCACCCACAATGGACTGGACTCAACCACATTAGTCGTCAGTCAAGAAAATATACCATAGGCTTGCCCACAGTACCGTTGGGTGGCAGTACCGACTCAAGTGAGGTCTTCTAAAATGGAGTCAGTTGTCGAGATGACACAAAAACCAGCCAAGCACAGCCTTGCTATAAAAGCAGGTCCACCACAGCGGGACCTCAGGCTGGGCTTCCAGTGCACTTCCTGCAGTACTCTCTACAGTGCATGTGCTATGTTTTCAGAACTGGTTAATTCTGGACAACATGGGTCAACAAATAAAAGGCCCGGGGCTATCAAACCGCCAATTTAATACACTCTTAACTAAAGACCTCAAGACAGTGTGACCATAGCAGAGTCAGGCCAAGAAATCAAGGGTCCAACACTTGGATATTTAAACCATGGCAATACTGAGACTAACCCCACTCCTAAAGAAGCTTCACATGGTCTTCTGAGGTCAGGAAGAGAGCACAGGTAGTAACCTACGGCTCTACAAATCCATTCATATACATAAACTTAAAGTCTTTGAAAGACTTCATCTTCCCATAACTGGGTGTGTTATTTAAAACACATTTTTAATTTTCAAGAAGAAAATATTCAAACTCCTGTAAGCAGGAAGCACTTTTATGGAAAAATGAATGGGGAAGAACTGGAATGTCTAATGACGAGAACAAGCACCACCCACGGGAGAATTGGTCACCATCGGAGAACAGTCACAGCAAACAGGCTTCGTCTTTCAAGGCTTAGGCCAAGAGGCCCTGAGCTGGCCATGGCTACCCAAGCCAACAGCTACAAGAAGTGAACCCTTAGAAACTGGCTTTGTCTGTCAAGATGTCTCTGAACAAAACACTGTGATGTGCTTTCTGAGACGCTAGCACACTCCCTGCCCCCCTGCTGTAGGAGGCACAGAAGGGAGACCCTGGGAGCCATACTGGAAAGGGAAGGCAGACTCCACTGCAGTCACTGTCCCCCTCTGCTCAGTCTGCGTGCCCTGGACAGGGCGGAAAAGGGGAGGTGTACCCACTGTTTCCTGGCTCTCACAACTCTCTAAGTGTCTGTGTGCCATGAGATTTTCACACTTCCCCACCTAACCTGTAAATGAGAATGTACCACAAATTAAAACTCTCTGCAATACTTCCTTTTTTCAAATAGTTAGCTAGAGCTTTACATTCCACAGGTTGATATCTCTCCCTCCCCCGCCCGTCTCTCTCTCTCTCTCTCTCTCTCTCTCTCTCTCTCTCTCTCTCTCTCGCTCTGTCACTGAAATGCCCTGCTAGCATGCATGGGACAGCAGGTTAAAAGCCAACTGTTCTGAAATCAACTGAAAATATTTTTAATTTTCCTTGTGGTAAGTAGTAAGAATTTTGGTTTCTTTCTCTGTGTTGTCTGTATTTTCCAGAGCTAGTATGTTATTTTAGAATTACACACATGGGGGGATTTCCTTGGACAAGCGCTTTTCAGTCCACACATCTGCCATCGGCACATCCTGGAGTAGTTTACACAGTTCACTTCATGTGCAGAAACTTCAGATATCCAACCTCCTCTCCACCAACCCTCATCGTGTTAATAAAAGAAGAAACTGGCTCCTCTTTCCCTAGCTCTGGACATATTCAGAAATGCACGTTAGATGCATTAGTGTGAAAAGGCAGGGACCGTTTTACCAAACTCTACAGAAAAAGTTGAGTGTTAAGCTCAAGGACACCCGGAACAGACTCAGAAATGAGCAGCAGGTACAGAGGTGACTGACAACGACCCAGCTTGACGTCCTGCTCCCTACAATGACTTCCTAAGAGGAGAGTATTGCCCTCAGAAATAGACTCTGTTTCCCCAACTGCACTCTGCAAGCACCTTCCACACGCGGGTGCACGTTAGCACTGGAGTCAGGGGTCTCACACTAGCATCACGAAACATCGTGACAACTGAATGTGCCGCTTTCCAGTTCATCCCAGACTAGGGATGACACTCTTCACCATTTGCCACACTCACTCGGGACTGTCACTGAGCATTTCTGGGGCTGCTCACCTGAAGCTCACGGTATCTGGCTTGAAAGGACACCGCATCCTGCTCCTTTTCCTTCAGGAAGCCTTTCTCCAGGACACTGTGTTTCTCCATCAGCGACTCCACATCCTACAAGGAATCCAAACACAAGCTCTGCAGTGTTCCATAGCACAAAGTACTTTTTCAATAAACAGAAAATATTGATCAGGGAGGGAAATCAGGAAAAAATGGCTCAATATCTAAGCTAACTAATTTCTAGGACAATGTCGAATATTGACAGAACACTAAAATTTTAAATGAACAAGAGCCGGCAGGAGAGGCAGCTTAGAGGGTAAAGTGCTTGCTATACAAGCTGTATATGTGTATGTGGACTCCCCACATACCCTCATAAAAGCCAAGTATGTCCACGAGCACAAGTGTGTAACTCCAGCACAAAGACACAGAGAAGGGGCTGTCCACAGAGCCCAAGGGCCGGCCACCTGCCCCAGGTCAGAGTAGACAGAGTGCAGAGTGAGAGATGAAAGCATCCTCCACAAGACACTCACAAGATACTCCACAAGACACTCTCCACAAGAGAGCACATGGGCACGTCCTGCTGCATGCATGGGCACGTCCTGCTGCATGCATGGGCTCATCCTGCTGCATGCATGGGCATGTCCTCCTATATGCACACACCCATGTATATATAGGTATACACCACAAACACAAAACAATGAATAAAGTACAGAAGCATCTCAACCAGTGCAAGGAACAAGACCCAATCTAAGTCCTTTCAATGAACTAGCTAAGATAGACACACGGATGGGTGGACAAATGGACAGACAGCAGGCACACCAACAGATGTAGAGAGAAGGTAACACTGATGGATATAGATAGATGATAACTGACAGATGATAAATGATAGAAGATAAGTAGATGGATGGACAGACAGGCAGACGGAAAGTCAGAAGAGAGCTGAGAGCACATGCCAGTCCCTTCCCTGAAAAGGTGTATTGGAACACGCACACAGGCATCTCACTTCCCACATGGCAAACCCGAAATCACACATGCAGTACAATACTGCTTCCTTTGAAAATAAATGAAGATAAGAGAGAAATGAAAGCCTCAGAGGAGCAGGAAACAATAAAAATCCCCATCAAAACCTATGACTCCCTTAACAGGACACACAGACTTTGGTTCATATGGGTCCCCGCTGACACCAGAGTCCCAGGTGTCTAAAAGCAGCACAATATTTTCATATAACCTATGTATCCTACCATATCCCCTAAATTATCTCCAGCTACTTAAAATATGTACAACAGGAAAGTAAGTTAAATCGTTTAGTTTGTGGAAATGGGGGCTCTGTAAACATACCTACAGCACATGCAACATGTATCTCTGAGTACTTCTGATGTATGGTTGGTTGAATTAGATGCGCAATGCACGGGCGTGCTAACTAACCACTGACTACAGACTTCTGTTTGAGGTTTACTTACTTTATTAATGTATATGTGTGTGTGTGTGTGTGTGTACCTAAATGTATGTATTGCACTACATGCAAACAGCAACACTCAGAGACCAGAGGGGCCACAGAACTAGAGTTATAGACGGTTGTAAGCTGCCATGTGGGTGCTGGAAACCAGGCCTGGGTCTGCCGGCAAGAAGATGCAGTGCTCCTACCCTCTGAGCCGTCTCTCCAGCCACGACTGGAGGCTTCTAACAAAACGCCTCCACCGCCTACGTGACCAGAACCTACACTCCCGGGGACTTTCTATCCATTTTGGTTTATATCAAATTGGTAGCGTCTACAATTCTACGTTCTCAGGTAAATGCACACACATACCTTTTTGATTCTCTGCTTTTCTTCTTCAGAAGCTTTGAGTTTAGTCTCCAGACTTGATATTTTTTGCCGGAGCTGTGAGTTGGACACGTGGACTCCAGGACCCTCGGGCTCGTCCTCCAGGGCAAGGGCTGCATGGCTCGGCTCGTCAGTTAAACCAAGTGGGAAGAGAGGGATATTCAGATGTGTGTGCGCGGACTGCTGAATCTAAACCAAGTTAACGAAACACAGGCCAGACAGAGAAGAGTCAGAAGGAAACATTAAGGCAACATCCGAAGAGCTTCAGAAGCCACATTTGGAATTAAGTTGCAGTAAAGCGATGAAGTTATTCTACTCTAAGTCAATCAACAAAAGACTTCAGACTTTGACCATAGGCTTGGTCTTTGAAGCCTAAAGAAAAAGCCTCTTATGTCTGTAGTACTCACTACTGTGTGACAGTTAACACATTAAACACTTAATCTTTGTGGAAAATATGCCCCATCAAGCATAAACACATCTGAGATGCACCCACTCTGAAGTGAATACCCAGTCTGAGGATGCATTTAAATTAAACTGCAGCTCAGAATCTCACATTTATCAATGATGCAACTTATCATTGTCTAGAAAAATTAACACATCACATAACATCGCATTTGGCAAGGTGACTGTGCAAAGGTCTCTGCAAATATCTGAATGAACACAAGTTGATGCTGTTTGGGGCTTTTGCTCTAAAACTGAAATAGATGTTCTTATACCTAAAAACATGTTAAGACTCCCAAAAAAGAAAAACTATTCTTAATAATTATCTCCCTGTTTGAAGTTTAACTTTGAATTTATGTTTAAAATGAAAAAAAAATTATTCTGTTTAGTTATTATTCTAAGTCCACGATTTCATGAGCAAAACCTAAGTCCATTTTAACAACCGCACAGCTGTTTACCACAGGAAAGCACAGTGATGACAGAAACGTCACCAACTGTGCCTCAGTTTCCCCAGCAGAACCCGGCTCTGCCTCTGCCAGCAATGTGCGTGTAGGAAGATTAACCCTCTGTGCCTTGGATTTGTCGTCTTTGAATGGGGGAAGCAATGACACGTTTGTTTTCTCACTTCTGTCTATGTGCAGATGTGTGCACATGTTTGCAGCGGTGGCAGAGGCCTGAGGGAACAGATCCCCTGGTGCTACTCGATGTGGGTGCTGAACCGAGCTCAAGTCCTCACAGGAGCCCTATGCGCTCTGGACTGCCGGTCCATCTCAAAAGCCTGGGTGGTCAGGAGACGCTTGCAGGATGGGTTGACAGTCACACTGACATAGGAAGCTCTGGTCTCTCTACCAGTCGTCAGACTCATTGTGAGCTTATGGGATGAGCCCTGCCGCCTTAGCTTTCGTTTTTTGGATCTAGGGTCCTCTGGGCACTCTAAATGGAGCCTCAGGCCTGAGTAAGTAGTCGATTCTAATGAATGAGACACTCACAGCAAACTTTTGTAACTAAGGTACTTAAAGCTTTTGCAATCATTTCACAGAAATACTATTACAGGAATAGTTCCTTGGGGATTCTTATTTTAAAAGGTCATATTCGCGAGCGCGAATCAAGTCAGCACACAGCTTCTGTGCTCAAGCCTCCTTCTGAAACACGCCTGTGCTCACCTGAGCCTTTGAGATGGTCTGACTCACGAGGCTGCTGTCTGCACGCGTATCATCTGGTGAGGAAATGACGGCATCTGGAGGGAGGTGGCCAGTGGATGGAGATGAGCGGTCATGGTCCAGGATGAGCTCTGGAGAAGCTGGTGAGAGACGCACTCCGGATACTGAAGACAGAGCACAGGGGTCAGGTCAGAAGACAAGACAGAGACAGGTCGGGTGGATAGGGGAGGGTGCAACACTTGGAGCACTGAGGTTGAAAATCGAGATTTTTATGACTCATGTCTGAAATCCAAAGGAGTGTTTCTGAATTACACATACATGATGCTTGCATGTGAGTTGAAAACAAACACGTTTTAACATCTTAACACCCAAACTGGCCAAGCCTACTAGAGACTTCCGCTTCTACCAGAGGAAACATTCAACTTAAGACACATCCACTCACTAACTCAGGAAAGTTGACTTTTCCTGGTGTGTCCAGGAGTGCTGTGCAGACAGGAGGCACGGGGATACACTGCCACACACTAGTGACCCCACACACTAGTGACCCCACACACTAGTGACCCCAGCTCCAATCTAGCACAGAGTTTAACAGCTAAACATTCATCATAGCAAAATGAAGAAGAGAGGACCACTGTAGACACCTGGAATGTCCTCTTTTATAATAACTTTGTTAAAGTTGTCATGTTAAAGTCAAACTTCACTTACTGGATTATTTCCACAAAAGCAATGCTGAGAGACAACTTTGCTATTATTTTCATATTGAACCTTGTTATACTGTGATTAAGGTTCACATTAGTAGGTGTGGAAGCAGCTGGCTGGGCCAGGACAAGAGAGACGAAAATGCAAATGAGGAAAAACATATTTATATTAGTTTAGTTTTAAATGCTCCCAAAAGTTCAAGTGAATCTAATATGTTTGAAATGTAAGGAGTCATCTTCAACAGTCAACTCATTCACACACACGTCAGCCTAACTGCAATGACCTTTATTCCACATTGGCATCAGTAGCTCTGTCCGCGGGGTCCTACCACAAACTCTGAAGATGGCTCACAATGGAGACTGCGTGTTCCCCTGAAGAAAGATACGTATAGGGCTGGTAAATACTAATGAACTAAATGTACAGATTTCTGATCGCTACTTTAAGGAACTGCTTAATTATCTTATGTGGCATTTTATTATATCTAACAATGTTGTACATGTATGTGACACAGGTAACAATATACTTTTTAATAGTATGTTACACATGGGATAACGGGTAGAAATAATATAAATACAGTAATCAAACATGAGATTCCCAAAATAAAATTAACTTAAAATAAAGGAAATCATTTAGCTGCAGGATGAACTTATTTCTAAATGTAAATTAGTGTGCATAACCATGTGTGCCTTGATGCACCTGTGTGCATGTACGTGTGTACATGTGTGTGCCTCAGTATGTGTGTTTGCATGCCTTTGTGTATGTGTATGTGCATGTGTGTGTATGTATGTATGTATATGCATGTCTCTGTGTATATGTGTATGCACGTGTGTCTGAATATTTAACTGAAACACAAAGAAGCATTTCAATATTCTTCATCTCAAATACAAAAAGGAAAATTTTATTCAAGTTTGGACTTGGCATATATCTTTTCCAAATCTTCTCTAAAAAGTGAATTCTCTTAAAATGTCAAAATATTTCAATTTCTAATTCTGAATTTTAACTGAGTAACAAATATGTTAGTGAACTCAGCAAGACAAGAACAAAAATCCTGTCCAAGAAGGAGGAAGCCACCTCACAACTGAGCTGGACCTAGCACCTCAGTGTTATACCAAGTCCGGAACAGCCACCTGCCCTTCAGTGTTTTCTCTGAAGCAGACAAAGCTGCCGAAGCAGGTCTGTGTCAGCACTTGGCACACTGTGGCTATTATTTCAGAACAAATCCTAAACCGACCACCCTTGTACTGGGCTAGTTTTATGTTAACTTGACACAAACTGTGGTCATTTGGGAATATGGAATTTCAGTTGAGAAGACAGCCCTACCAAGTTGCCCTCTGAGCAAGCTTGAGGTGCATATTCTTGTTGGGTGATCCTGGTGGCTTAAGAAAACAGGAGGAGTGAGCCAAGACAATCCAGTAAGCAGCACTCCTCTAGGGCCTCTCATGATCTCCTGCTCCCAGGGCCCTGCCCTGTTCGAATTCCTGCCCTGACTTCCTTCAGTCGTGGGCAGTACTAAGGATCTATAAGTTGAAATAAACCCTTTCCTTCCCAAGATGCTTTTGGTCATGATGTTTTATCATAGTAATAGAAACCCTAGATAAGATAGCCTTAATGCCTGAGTATTTCAGTATCTATGTCATTCACATCAACAGTCATGATTTAAAACAAGATGCCGCATATTCTCAAGTGAAATTCTCCAAACACTGAATATTCATGAGCATCACAAGAAGAAGAGGAGAAAGGACAATAGGCGAGAAAGCTGAAGGACAGGAAGAGGAAGAAAGTAGGGGAAAAAGCAAGCGGAGAGAGGAGATTACAGGAAAACACAAGAGGCAGGAAGAGGGCCTAGCTCTCAACAGGCACTACCACCCCATGTCTACCCCTCCATAACCACACTTCTCTAACAGTCTTTGCCCATCTCCACCTTCTCCACCCCCATCAGGGCCAGTCCCCTGCAGAGGTGCTTTGATGAACACTCACATCACTCTCCTGACTTCTGCAAGTATGGATTCTTAGCCTTCCATTTCTCCAACCACTTTCAAACCCATAGAGTAATAACAACCAAGTTCCCGTCGTGAGCATCAAGTGCTCTCTGACCCTCTTGGCACCACATGCTCACCTGATTACCACAAGGATCCATTTAGATGTCCCACAGGCACATTATGGCTAACTAGCACTTCACATCACCCAGATTGGCCTCATGTTTCACTCCCATTAACTGAACGCTGGATCTGCCAAGCCAGTGATATCTCATCCAGTCTCCCCTGTGCTGCTAACATCCAAGCCTTTGCCACACTGTACAGTGCCTCTATGACATCACAGTACCACTGCCCAAATACAAACCAACCCTGGAGCTCAGACCGGGCTTCCAGTGTGAACAACAGCCACTTCCCCGTCGCAGGGACTTCAGCAAATTTCATGAGCTCTTCATAGTCACAGCGTCCTCTCATAGAAGCAGGGAAACAGCATGCGCCTAAAACACCTCAGACCAACATGCGAATGCTGCAGTGAGCTGACAGATGCAGCCTTCAACAGCAGAGGTGCAGGGTGTGCTGACTGAGCACAGCAGTGACTGGAAGTGAGGATACTTCCCAGGACACTGAAAACCAGCCTTTCCAGGGTCATCCCAGTGTCTCATTATCCACTTAACCACAATGTAATTCCAATTACCTGCTTTTAGTTAAGAATATTACTAAGTGTTTAAGAAATAATGATCTTAAAATATTACATACCAAACTGTGACATGCACTAGAATGCAGAAGTGTATACATACATATACATAATGCATACACACATACATATATATTCTAGAACCTTCTATAGAAACTAATTACTTCCCCAGATCAAACTAAATAAATGGAAAAGAAAAATTAGAGTAGGATAAGGGAACTGAAAAGAATACAGATATTGAAGAAGAGTAAGACTGGTCTAATCTTTAAAATTCTGGATTCACAATAGCAGCTAATACAATAATATGGGCAATATATAAATATACACAAATAGCAATGAATACAGCTTAAAAGTAGGAAATGCGCCATGTTTTAAGTCTTCAGACTTTTAAGCAATTAATTTTAAATTTTTCATCAAAATGGCTAGTGCTTATAGAAACACAGTTTGTAAAGTTGATTTGGCTAGTACTTTAAAACAGGTCTCTTGAGGAATTCCTTTGGGGAAATCAAGGCACTGGGCCTTGATCTCACAGACAAACATGAGTCTCCAATGACATCACAAGGCTTTTTCATCCAAGAGCAAAAGTTATATAACTCTAACAACTCTGAAATGAAAACCTTATTAATATGAATGCATCATTCAGAACTAAACTTGAAAAGACAGTAGAAACATGTCTGCAGGGTGACCCATTGCTGAGCCTAACTGCCTGAGTTCAATCCCCAGCACAGATGCAGTAGAAGGAGAGAACAAACTCCTCCAAGGTCTCTCTGACCTACACACACACACACACACACACACACACACGCACACACGCACACACATATATACACAGGCATACACATATACATACATACATACATACACATATATGCATACAATATATATACATGCATATATACATATAGGCACATACATACACATACACACACACAAATGAATGTATTCTTAAGTGTTTAAATAAGCTTGTAGACAAAGGATTCTTTATAAATAAAGTAAAAGTTATAATTAAACATCAGTGAACAAAATCTAAAAACATATTAAGGAAACCCAGTGAATAAGCAGGTTTTATTCAGAGTGAAATGCTGATTATATTAGAAAATTCCTTAGCACTCTACTAAGTACACTAAAGAAGAAGACAACATGACTGTATTCATAAGGGTAAGACTGAATACCCTTCACCAGCAATTTCCTCTCAGTGAAGAGTAAGATGAAAAACGCCCACCTTCTCCAGGCCTGTTAGCCTGAAGAAGGCAAGAATCAAACCAGGTAAACCAAAGAGTGCAGAAGACAGCATGCAAATGGAAAAAAGAGGGAAGTGACCTTGGTTCCTACTTTGGATCTCAGACCGTAATTTATTCCATAAAGCACCAAGACAAACTTTTTAAAAAATGCATCAATGGTGCATTCATTTTTATGAAACAAGTGGGAAAAGCAAAAACAAAACTAAAAAGAAAAAAAAAAACCACCTAGGAGTGTTCCACCAGCAAGCAACCTGTAGGCAACATGAAGCCCAACACAAACCAAGAACTTACTTTAAATGCTATGAGGACCTTTTGTGCATGCATGCATGTGTGTGTGTGTGTGTGTGTGTGTGTGTGTGTGCGCGCGCGTGCGCACACATGCATGTATGTCTTTTCTAACTCAACTACACAGTTCCTCAAACACGGACCCTGTAGATGACAGCATCCTGTGCCAATGTCAAAAGGCTGGATACCCCTGTGAGAACTCAGTGACAAAAGGAACTTCAGTTTTTCAGTCCAACAAGATACTTCATAAATTTACCAAGCAACGTGAGGAAAACAAATAGTCCTGAAAGATAGAAGGAGAAGCTTAGGCCAAGACAAAAATAGACCTGGAATCGTAAAGAACTCAATGCCATCCAGGTGCCCATCCCTCCTTGGCTAAGTTACAGGCTTGATGGGATCTCCATACAATACCTACAGGATTTTAATGAGGCAAAATAAATGGAAAATACTTGCCACATGAAGATGTAGCCCCTGGGATGACGGTCTTTCTCTTTCTCACTGAAATGCAGGGCCTAAGCACGTTATCATCTGCATGGAAAACCCCTTCGTGAAGGCCCGCTGAGAAACAGCAAATTTTCAGTCACTGGCCAGCATATAACTTGATGCAGCAAAAGGGCACCCTGAGGAGACCCATAGTACACAAGGGCACATTAAGTCACTGAGATTATAAAGATGGGTTTTTCAGCCTTTTAGAAAAAGGTAAGACTTTTTTGTGAATAAACTCTTCATAAGATCAAACATTTAGGGGCTTAAAAGAAGGCTCAGTAGCTGAGGGCACTTGCTGATTCCAGAGGACCAGACTTCAACCCCTAAAACCCGCAATGTAGCTCACAGCCACCTCTCCCTCCAGGGAGCGCAATGCCCTCTTCTCAAATATGGAGGCATTTGCTCACATGCGTGTATGCACACACAAAGTAAAAACCCAAATAAAATCTTTAAAGGATCAAAGATTTAAATATTTTTTTAAAAATCATATAAAATTTAGACTAAAACAGGGGTGAGATTGTGATGTCAGATACAAGAAAAGCATGTCCAGTTATTTTTAAAAAAAAACTGGATGATTACAAAATATACAAAAGATACAAAATAAAAATAATACACAAAAGATACAAAGCTGTTTTCCTCATCACACATTGTTGCCTTTAGACAGCAACAACTGCCGAGTTAGAAAAAGATACATGCAAACACACCACAGATAAAGCCTCATATTCCTAATACTAAAGAACTTAAAACTGGGCAAAAACTTTCAAAGATTCTTTAAGGTATGGACTGACCAATGGGATGAAAACACAGCAGATGACTTTAGATCTGCTAAGTGTCGAGGACTAGGCAGGAGAAGGAACTAGAGACTAATGGGCCTGATGGGCAGACAGGAGGGAATTCTGTGGGAGACAGGAGGAGGGCGTGAGTCTCTTCTTTAGGGACTTTTGAACCTCAGTAACAATTCACATACTCAGTATAAATATATATATATAATCAATTAGCAGGAAATAGGGACACGGAACCCTAACACAGACTGCAAAGTGCAAAAGGTGAACTAATCAGACTGACTGACTGTCCTGGTTTCCTCTGAAGCTGTGATAAACCCCATGACCAAAAGCAACCTGGGGAGGACAGGTTGCTTGGGGTACAGGCCACAGTCCAGGATGCCAAGGCAGGATCTCAAGACAAGATCCACTGGCGGGACCTGAAGCGAAGCCCATGAAGAACTGGAGAACGCTGCTCACTGACTTGCCCTGCCTCAGGCTTCCTCAGTTTAGGTCACCTACTCAGAAACAGTACAGCCCACAATGGGCAAGGCCCTCCCTCAGACACACCCACAGGAGGATCTGATGGAGAGAATTTCCCACCTGAGGCTCCCTTTTCCCAAGTGTGTTGAGTTGAGAGCTGAAGGTGAGTAGGACACTCTCCCCATACCCTGAGGTGGGAGCACGGAGACACAGTCCTGACACCATTACACCTTCAGTGTAAGAAAATCACAATAAATAAATGCTGAGTCAGAAAAGCAAAGGCAGAAAAGGGAAGAAAGAGGAAGAAGGATAATGGAGAACCAACCTGGGCCGGCCACTGTGGGAGAGCTGTAAGGTGCGAACGCTAGTTACCTGCTCTTTCTCTCCATGTGAGATACCAGGCATCAGGCAGAAGCTGACCTGGGACGGCAACTGAGAAAGGAGCACCGCAGAAGAGCAGCTCCGCAAGAATGTGAGCTGCGGAGAACACCCTGCAGATCCAGGGCTCTGCCTGAGAAACCAATTTCATGCCATTAGGAAAAAAATGTGGAAAATTCTATTAGCTAATTTGGGATTGTGAGCAGGCAAGATAATTTATTGTTCTGCTGATGTGTGTGCTCCTCAATAATCCACCCAAGAGAAGACAGCAACCCAAATCAGCATAGTAAGAGGAGAGCTTGTGAGAAGTACAAAAGTCAAACTTCAAGGGCTGGTGATCAAAGTTTCAGGATGGCCTGAATGCACACTGAAAAACAGAAAACCACCAGGAATGACTCCAAGGACCCAAGCAGTAGCTCAGGGCAGTGTTTACCTAGCATGCATAAGGTCTGGGGTTCAAGCCCCATTCTGGAAAGAAAAAAAAGACTCCAGATTTCGGTATTGTATTCAAGTGAATGGAAAGAAGTAGCCAGCGGGAACGGCTGGCCGATGTGAAGAAAGAATAGTCGAGATGGGGACTTTGCAATCTTTTATCTCCAACTTGACGCTGGACACAACCTCAAAACTGCTACACAAGACTTGCTCAGGACAGAGACACACTTGGCAAGAACGTCAAAGTTTCTCTCTAGAACCTTCAGCAATCTAAAGCTGTTCTCTGTTCTCTATGCAGGCCACACAGTTCATGTACAAAGAAGCCGGCTCTTGGTGTGTGTGCGCAGGAGGCACTTAGGAGCCAGTCACATGCCCAAGAGTGAGTGTCTTGGAACAATTTACTTACACGACTGTTAGTGTATCTCCAGAAAGGGCATGGGAAAAAGGGCCTGCAACTCAGAAAAGCTAAAGCTGGCTTCACTGGATACCTTATAGCTCAATAAGATACCAGGTTCTGCATGGGATTTACTCAGAGGGGTCATTCTTACCATTGGAAGCATTGTTCTCTGTAACAAAGATGTGGGAGAGTGAATTTAAAAGTTATCCAATATCCTGTATGTCTTTATCGAAAGGACTTTGAATGTCTGTCGGCCAAGAGGGATGGTGAGTGGACTGAGGTTATGAGAACTTAAAGAACCCAGTGATTTAAATCTATTTATAATGGTGATGCCCAAATAATAACAGAACATGCCATCTAATTATTTCTCCTAAAAGACATCCTCTAACTGTGCTTTCAATTGTCTTTTCTGTATAAGTTTTCTGCACAAGTTTCTTGAAATATCTCTTTGAAAGAAATACATTTGGAAATTTACTGTCTCAAAAGACTTATATCCCTACACTCACCTCTATCTTCCTAACAACACAATTAAGCTGGTGAATAAAAGTCTGAATAGGGTAGAGTGTGTAGTACTTTAGACCAACCTGGGGGTCATGACCTCTTTGGGGGTTGCTTATCAGATATTCTGCACATCAGATATTTATATTGCAATTCATAACAGTAGCAAAATTATAGTTACGAAGTAGCAATGAAAATAATGTTGTGGTTGGAGGTTACCACAACGTGAGGAACTGTATCAAAAAGTCACAGCATTGGGAAGGTTGGGAACTGCGGGTGTAGATGAGAGTGTAGGAGTGACCATGCAAACACATCCGTGTATCTATAGGTATGTATGTTTGTATGTATGTATGTCTATAGTACAAAAATGTGTGTGTGTATGTATGTGTGTGTATACACAAAGAGAGAGCAAAGAATGAGAGCTTTTCCATCCAGCATCACAAAGATTTATAGAGAGAAAGAAAACAGAAGCTCTTACAGCCATTCATCAAGAAATATTCTACCAATTTACCTAAGACCTGTCTGCAACTGGAAGTGTATCATATAACAGACAACCACTCTAGATGTTTTTAGTACAGCAATTCTCCACCTGTGCCATGAGCCCCTTGGGGGCCACATATCAGATATCCTGAATATCGAATATCTACACTATAATTCACAACAGTAGCAAAATTACAGTTAGGAAGTAGCAGCAAAAATAATTTCATGGGAGTGAGGACCTGTGTCAAAGGGCCACAGCACTAGGAGGGATGAGAACCACTGCTCTATAAATAGCAGTTTGCTGCAGAGAAACTTCTCATTATACAATCATTCTAAGAGCTGAAAGGGAGGTGAACGCACACGTGACTGTGGAAGCTTTTAGATTCCTCCTATAGCTATGACTGGAACCGGGGAGTTCCCACTGACACCCAGGAACTAGGAAACACACGGGACAATCTGATTATTATCCAGTGTATCCGGTGCCAGGTCAGAAACTTCATGAATCCCTGGAGAGTCTACGAGCAGCAATCAACTTCTCTTTACAGAAACCCACTACCTTATGTGCAAGTCAGAGAGCTCTCGAGATGCCATGGGTGGCAATTGGTTAAAGAGGGTCAGGAGGGTGGGTGAAAGGGCTCAGCAGGTAAAAGAGCCTGCCTCCAAGTGTGATGAGCTAAGTTTGATAGTACAAAGAAAGAACCGGTTCTCACAAGCTGTCCTCTGACCTCCACATGCACTGTGGCGCATGCACATAGAAACAGGCACATATAATAAATAAATAAATAAGATAGAGGTAGAGGATAAAGAGAGATGACAAACAGACAAATGGATGATGGGTGATAGACAGATAGACTGATAACAGATAGATGACAAATAGGCAGGCAGTAGACAGAGAGAGAGACAGACAGACAGACAGACAGATGATGGATAATAGATGATAGATAATAGAGATAATAGATGATAGATATAGATAGACAGACAGATGATAGGTGACAGAAGGATAACAGGTAGATCCATAGAAAGGTGTTATATGATAGATAGACAAACAGACAGACAGACAGACAAACGATACATGGATGCCACAATAGATGTAAAAAGTAAAAGAGAGAAGGAAACCCTCTAAAAGACAGTGAGTTGAAAATTTAAGGGTTCTTGGGAAAGTCAGCTGTGTTGGATGGCGTTTTTCTGGGGCAAACATGAAAGAGTGTTTTCCTGAAGTGGACACAGGTGAAAGACTAAAGCAGACTCGTGAAGGAACGTTTTGTTGAAGCAGACACAGGAGAAAGGATGTTCTGCCAAAGCAAGCACGTGAAAAACCATGTGATGAGGGATTCTCTGGAAATGACACGCATGTATCGGTCCACCTTACATTGCATAGTTGAGCTGCATTTGTTGGGAAGAGGAAATAGCACCAAAACACTTCTGGGGCTTTGCGGCAGTTTCTGCCTCTTGCTTCTGTGTGCTCGGCTGATTGTCAGAGTGATGTCAGCTGAGACAGACACACGTGCTAAGGCAAGACCTGTGAAGGACATGTGATGTTTGGAGAGAATATAAACAGAACTTGATGGACAGTGACGGAGGCGGAGCTTGGCTTGCTTATAGAGACAGCTGTGCGATGCTTGACGGTCTTGCCTTCACTGGTCTTCACTTCGCTGAGGGAGGCTCAACCCACAACTTCTCCTGGCATTCCTCCGGGCCCCTCCTGCTGACCTGAGCCAAGGATGAGGCCTGGCTGTCTCTGCTAGGCAGTGAGTGCCACCGCTGCTGATTCGTGTTTGCTATCCGACTGTACTGAACTGGACTGCTGCTGTATCCATGAAGTGTTTGCAAGCGGATCAAGCTGTCGCTGCTGACTCCTGTGAACTGACCTGCCAATTTCCAGACAACACACACAGGAACTGCTCCAAAGAAACATTTCTAAACAGGTCCACTTCTCTGTATCCTGTCTTTTCCACTACCTCTGGTAGGTGCTGGGCTAAAAGGGAGAATAAAATGTTTAAGAACCATCATTAAAAGTAGGATTTGAAAAAATTAGTTATAAGACATCTCTAAGACAGTTCTTCAATAGGAAGAGAAAGGGAGTATGGAGTAAGGGAGGCAGGGGGTACAGAGAAGTAGGGTACGTGTTGTGCTTAGCACAACTCAGCTGACTGTGCAAAATTTAACCGGGAAATCAGGGACAAGAGGCAGGAAGAGCCACCTCTAAACTGTGCACACAAGGAGGCTGGGAGGTGGGCATTGGGGAGATGGGCATGGGGGATGGGCATGGGGGGATGTCACCATGGAGGGACATGGAAATGGGGGAACATGGGCATGGGGGATGGGAATGGGGGGATGAGCATGGGGAGGTTCAATGGAAAGGAGACACTGAGTAGACTTTGACCGAAGAAAAGTGTGATGTGCACTTGTAGAAATGGAGAACATTCCAGAAGGGGAGAAAGCCAGAACAAGAAACCAGATGCAGCAAGATTCCAGGACTATGCTGTGGGCCTAAATGCACATATCTAAGCCAACAGGACAGCAAGTATGATACTGAGTATACCCATCACACCAGAAAACACAAATGCATAAATGAAGCAGATCTGAAGACAAAAAAGCCAGGGCATTCACGTTACGAGCCACTGAATGGGATGTTCTACAGATGGGAGCTTGACTGGCAGAGATTGAAACGGGGGCTGAGGTGAGAGACAGAAATGCAGCTGACACTGTCACCAGGCTGCACTCTGTGTTGGCCATTCTTAACAGCTGACCTAACCAAAAGACAACCTGATACAATAACACCACCACACCAGGAACTGACCCAATGGCTAAAGAAAGCACACACTGGGCCGCTGCTCACAGAAAGCCAAGCCCAGCCCGTGCTGTGTAGAATGCACAATGGGGCTTGATTACTACGGGGTGGGGGGGGGTGGAATTTTGGTGGTCAGTCAGGTAAAAATATATTTCGAAACGGGCTTTTCCAATTTGAAAATATTAATTAGTTGTACTCTCCACTGTGGAAGGACTCACATAGAAATGTTAATACAACTTATCAAATAAGAAGAGCTACCACTGACTTACAGGCTTGCAAAATACAGCTTTAATTAACTTAAGGGAAACTGACATGTATCTCTGAAAGTAAATTTCCAGTAAATCTTAGCACTTAAATAAAACATAATTATAAAATTAAAATTCTAAAACAAAAAGCTGAAATTTCTTTAAATGATCCTTGTAAGAGATACACATTGACCTTTACAATGTAAATTTACATATAAATTTCAATCCACACAGAAAGGTTTATAGCAGACTGTGCTACTTAAGTTGTTATACTACAAAAAGTCTTATCTGGCATTTTTAATAGGCAGAAAAATGAACAGCTTTTTCTAAATAAATATGACCAGTTAAATTTCTGTACTTTCAAACTCTGAAAATGTGCCCTTTTATGAAAACTAAAATTAAGTTGTTCAGAGAACTAAAATTAAATTACACACCAGAAGACAGAAACTGCATTCACACCAAGGTGTCCTCACTATAGAACATAGGAACTGTGTTCACACCAAAGTGTCCTCCTCACTACAGAACACAGGAACTTCATTCACATCATGGTGTCCTCCTCACTATGGAAGACAGAGCTGTGTTCAAACCAAGGTGTCCTCACAATGGAAGACAGAGCTGTGTTCACACCAAGGTGTCCTCCTCATATGGAAGACAGGACTTTGTTCACACCAGTGCCCTCCTCACTATGGAAGACAGAAACTGTGTTCACCATGTAGGCATGACACAAGTGTCTGTTTATTTTGCTTTATTATAAGATTAAATAGCGCATCTCTGATTTATACCTGATGAAAGTCGAACTGACTTCAAGATAAAGAGATTCTAAGTAGGATTCTCGTGAGCAACAACACCTGTCCTTCAAAACAGAGAAGGCAAATGTCTACAATGCCATCCCTTTAAACAGTCTGGTATTACTGTTCCATGCAGACAGAGCAAGAGATGTGCACTGCGATCTGCACAGTCCAGAGTTCTAGAACTCACCCACCAACATGGTCTCTAGGGAGACCAGTGTGTCCTCCAGCCATGATTCTCTGGCACACAGAGGCTTGGCAGGAGACTCACACCCAGGCTCTAACCAGAGAAACTGTCACGTCATTTTCCACAGCAACATTTCATCACTTTCAACAAAATTAACTGTTAGCAAACTGAAAGAGAGAGGGTTTGGGTTTTATTCCCCTTGTTTTAGTTAACTTTAAATTTTCTCTTTCCAGCAAATAGGAAGCTAGGTACTGAGCTAAACCACTTACAGAAAGCAACTCAGTCAGCCAAACTGAACACCGATGAAAATAAACAGAAAACATTCAAGCACTAGCTAAGTAAAGGAATTACTAGAGATAAGCAAACTTCACCAACCTTTGATTGTCAGGCTCTTGTGTGGGTAAAGAACAGGGTAGGGCCTGGCCACACACTTCCTTCATCCACACGGACCTCAAGATGACCGTGAGCTAAAAGCAGGGCAGTGAGAGCCTGTCCTGCAGCCAGCAAGCACTGTCAGGAAAGGAGGGAGAGGAGAAGGGCAAAGAAGACAGACACAGGAATGAAGGCGGGAAGCACTTTCCACTAAATCCCAAGAGTGGACAATGTGAGACATGAGGATGGGGGGGAGACAGTGAAGGTAGGGGTGGACAGCAGAGAACAGGAGGGAACAGCAAAGGCTAGGGGTGGGGGTGAGGGGTGGGGTAAACAGAGATGAAAAGAGAAAGCAAAATAGAAATGCCTCAATGGACACATTTCACCTCAGATTAAATGATGACCAGAAATTGGTGATTGGCAGACAGCTGTGCCCGGTGATGCATCCTTCTGGAAGTCCTGCCGCACTCAGCAACAGGGCTTTGCCTATTCACACACACTCTGTCTCACCCTCTGACAGGCTTCCCTGGTCCTTGTAGGTGCCTTGAAAGGACCAATAGTTCCAACCCAGCAGGACCCCTGAGACCATTTAGTCTGGGCTAGTTTACTAGAACAGATATGGCATATGGCACACAGAATTTTTATTCTCTGTTCCTCACCATCCTCCTGGGCTTAGCACAACCTATATTAAATGTGGGATGCCTTGCTTCAAATTGGAGAATAAACGGCAAGAATCCAAAAAAAAAAAATAAAACCTGTGTCATCAACACACCACACAAAACAGACACTGGATTTCAATCGGAAGACCAAGGGTTTAAAAATCTTGAAGACTGATCGATCCATTAGGCACAGGAACACCCGGTGAGTTTGATGTTTACTCAAGAAAGGTACAATTCTATCAGCAACAGCTTCCTTCAGATAGAAACAAATGGCATCGTGTGCTCGTTTTTCAAGAGAAAAGTGACCTTTGACTAAGTCTGATGAAACCTTTGCTAACACGCACTGCTAGGTGACAAAAGGTGACCACAGGGTTCTCACCAGCCTATGTGTCCGTCAGATTCAAGTGGCATTTTCTCCAAATTGACAGAATCATTTTAAAAACCCACAAATTTGTGTATGTGTGTTGTATATGTGATATGACATGTGTGATGCGGGTGTGTGCATGACACTAGTGTTTATGTGTAATGTATGTCACGTAGGGGTGTTTTATCTGTGTGATGTATGTGTGATGTGTGTGTGTATGATGTATGTGAGTGATGTGTGTGGTATGTGTGATATGTGGTATCTGTGTATGATGTGTGTGATGGGTGTGTGTAATGTGTATGTGTGTGATATACGTGTGTGGTGCATGATGTGTATGATATGTGTGACATGTATATGTGTATGATGTATGTGTATGATGTTTGTGTGTGATGTGTATGATGTGTGTGATGTGTAGGATGTGTGTGGTATGTGTGATGTGTGTGGTGTGTGTGATGTGTTTAGTGTGTGTGATGTGTGTGGTGTGTGTGATGTGTGGTGTCTATGTGTGATGTGTATGATGTGATTGTGTGTGTATGTGTGATGTGTGTATATGTGTGTGTGTGCGCGCGAGCATGCACGCACACATGTGAGCACTAGGGCAGGCATGCCACACTGCCAGAATAACTTCTTTACTACTCTTCAGGTACAAAATGACTTAAGCTTCACAGGGACTCTTCTGCAAAACCAAGCCTAGGTTCTACAGTTCATATATTCTCTCTCTCTCTCACACACACACACACACACACACACACTTTCTGTTCTATTTAGTATATTAGGTAGTTTCTGTGTTGTTTATCCTAAAATTACTTGGCATGGTCCAAAACAATCTATCTGAAGTTGTAGACAATAAAACTAGCCTTCATTACATTCACCAAAACAAAACAAAAACCTCAAAATGTTTTCCATGTTAGTCAAAAGGAAGGAAGCTTTCAGTGCTAGGAACTGACCTGGGCTCCTTACACATGCTTGGCTAGCACCCGGCACTGGGATACATGCCCAGTCCTCTTTCCACTTTTTATTTTGAGACAGGGTCTCACTAAGTTGCTCAGGGTGGCCTTGAACTAACCAATGCTCCTTCCTCACCCTCTAAAGCTGCTGAGATTATAGGCCTGCACCACCAGGCCTGGCTTCAGAAGTTACGTTAAAGGATCACCTCTTCACACCAGCCATGTTTTAATAACCAAAAAAAACCAAAAACAAAACAAAACAAAAAAACCTAACTATGTATTAGCTGCAAGGCAGAAGAATCAAGTAAATCAATACAGAAGTCAGAAGTGAGATTAAAAGGGTTCTACTAGGCCTAACAGCAATACTTAAATCAAGTGAGATTTTGTAACTGCATAGTTCATATGATTTATTCAGAAGAACATGGTAATTATAGGTACAAGCCTGCAATACACTGCAGAGGTTACTAAAACACTCGGAGGGATATCATAAAAATAGTTCAAATTACAATCACCAAAATCATAGCTAAGTAGATGTTTTATACTTCAATCTTTTTGGAATCCACAAAAATGAGAGGAAAAAAAAGACTTTAAAATCAAATTCCACAAACAACAAACACACTGACAGCTCCGACCCAGCCTGCTGGGTTCTCACTGGAGACTGGAGTGGGCGGAAGAAGTCAACATGCTCACGGCATGCTGGGTTCTCACTGGAGACTGGAGTGGGCGGAAGAAGTCAACATGCTCACGGCATGCTGGGTTCTCACTGGAGACTGGAGTGGGCGGAAGAAGTCAACATGCTCACGGCATGCTGGGTTCTCACTGGAGACTGGAGTGGGCGGAAGAAGTCAACATGCTCACGGCATGCTGGGTTCTCACTGGAGACTGGAGTGGGCGGAAGAAGTCAACATGCTCACGGCATGCTGGGTTCTCACTGGAGACTGGAGTGGGCAGAAGAAGTCAACATGCTCACGGCATGCTGGGTTCTCACTGGAGACTGGAGTGGGCAGAAGAAGTCAACATGCTCACGGCATGCTGGGTTCTCACTGGAGACTGGAGTGGGCAGAAGAAGTCAACATGCTCACGGCATGGTGGGTTCTCACTGGAGACTGGAGTGGGCAGAAGAAGTCAACATGCTCACGGCATGCTGGGTTCTCACTGGAGACTGGAGTGGGCAGAAGAAGTCAACATGCTCACGGCATGCTGGGTTCTCACTGGAGACTGGAGTGGGCAGAAGAAGTCAACATGCTCACGGCATGCTGGGTTCTCACTGGAGACTGGAGTGGGCAGAAGAAGTCAACATGCTCACGGCATGCTGGGTTCTCACTGGAGACTGGAGTGGGCAGAAGAAGTCAACATGCTCACGGCATGGTGGCGGCTTTGCTCGGGCGTGACTGGAAGAAGAGAAGAGAAGAAGGGCTCTTCTCATACTTGGCTGATGTATTGATGGGATGCTGGGCAGCCACAGAGCAGACAGGGTGTGCAACAGATTAACTACAGAGGAGACACGGGATGTGGGACAGAAAACCGAACTAAGGAGACATGGAGGGACCTCAGGATTCCAGAACCTCAAGAAATAAAGTCCACTCTCCAGTGGAAAGGCCAGAAGAGCAGACAGCAAGCCCTGATACTCTGAAATCACGCAGACCTCTGAGGCAGACAAAGAGAACCTGAAGATTAACTACAGAGGAGACACGGGATGTGGGACAGAAAACCGAACTAAGGAGACATGGAGGGACCTCAGGATTCCAGAACCTCAAGAAATAAAGTCCACTCTCCAGTGGAAAGGCCAGAAGAGCAGACAGCAAGCCCTGATACTCTGAAATCACGCAGACCTCTGAGGCAGACAAAGAGAACCTGAAACTTAACTCTGCAGCACACGGTAAACCCACATTAACAAGGATGACACAGGAAAGACAACAATGGCCAGCCGGGGCCCTGTACTTGTCAGGGTTCTCTAGAGAAGCAGAACTTTGGAAAAGAAAAAAGATACGTTGGATTTATTAGACTGACTTACAGGCAGAGGTCCAGCTAATCCAACAAAGGCTGGCTGTAAACAGAAAGCCTAAGAATCTAGTAGTTGCTCAGCCCACGAGGCTGGATGTCGCATCTGGTCTTCAGTGGACACTGGAACTAAAGAAGTAAGTTCTAATGCCAGTGGAGGATTGGAGTTGCTGGCAAAGTGGAGAGCAAGCAGGCAGAGAGCAAAGCTTCCTTCTTCCGTGTCCTTATGTAGGTTTCCAGAAGATGTGGCCCAGATTAAAGTCTTCCTGTCTCAAGATATGGATTACGAGTGTGTACCTTCCTACTGCAAAGGTCTTGACTAGAGTGGATCTGCTGACTTCAAACCAAGCAAAATACATACAGACAGACAGACAAACAGAGCTCACAGGTGTTATTCTTTCTGGATTATAAGTCATTCCATATGTAGTCAAGTAGACAATAAAGAATAGCCATCAAAGGCCCTGAAGTCTAAGCAGGGCACCTCTGCCAGAGGTGCACCAGCAAGCCAGCCAGCCTCACATCACCCTCTCCTTTCCACCTTATGCCTTAAGAATTCCCACTACAGAAAACTTACTGCTCCTGCAGATAGCTAGGCTTGTATAAGATCAATATCAGCATGCTGGGAACAAAGAAAAAGAAGACATCCTTCTGTCTACTGCAATGGCCGGTCCTGGGCTCTGGAATCCATAACAGAAACCTTAGACCAAATGTAAAAATTGCAATATATAAAACAGATCCAGTTTCCCATAAGTCATTAGAAATTTCCATGATAGCACTTGTATTTTAAGTGTGCGTGTATCTGGAACAGACATAATTGGGACAGTGCCCCAATTCTTGGTCCAGGCACCACAGTTCATCTAGAGTAAGCTTTGCAAGTTACAGAGCTGTAACCAGAAAAGAATAAAGTTCAGAACTCAGAGTCAGGAACTATCCTTGAAGATCACCTGCATTTCAGCTTACGCACTTGCTATAGAATTTCAGAGAAGCCATGGGTGACTGCAGACAAAGGGTGGCTGCTGTACTAAGCTTCAGCTGTCAACTTGACACACCTGGGAAGAGGGTACCCAGATTGGGGAATTCCCTCCTTTGAACTGGCTTAGGAACAGGACTGTGAACTGCTAATCCAGGCAGGAGGACCCGCCCACTGTGGGCAGTGCCAGCCCTATTCTGCATGTAATAGCTGAAGAGCACCTGAACACTGGGGAGCAAATCAGTAAGCACCTTCCCTCCTCCATCTCTGCTTCAGCGCCTGCCTCAAGTTCAAGTCCTGACTTTTCTCAGCGATGAGCTATCACCATAAGCCAAACAACCTTTTTCTCCCCAAGTTCCTTTTAGTTGAGGTGTTTGCCATAGCCAGAGAAATCAACAACACTAGTTGCACTCACCAGTTTAACTTGAGCAGCACTGCAGAACACACCTCAAAGTCACAGCAACACCATTGTCATTCTTAGTATGTGCATTAACAAACATGTGAACTAGAAATCCTACTAAGAGCCTACGAAAGACCAATGTGTGTTACTGAAGTAACAACTCACAGCTCAACAGAGCTGTCATCCTTAGTGCGATTTAAAGAGACTTTCTGTGACCGTCAAAAGTGGAAAGGGTGGTGAACAGCCTTGGCTGGAGAAGAAAATGCATGAAGTAGCAAAAGAATGCTACATGACAACCTTCACTCAAATAGTAAAATCATAGTGCTACAATGACACCCCTGGGGCTGGGGAGAAGACTCTGAGGTTTGAGAGCCCTGGCTGCTCTTCCAGAGAACCCAGGCTCAATTCCCAGAACCCACATGACTGTCTATAACTCCAGTCCCAAGGGATCTAAAGGTCCCTCCTTGCCTGCACAGGTACCACAAATGCATGCCGTACACTGACGTACATGTAGGCAAAACATACACACACACACACACACACACACACACACACACACACACACACACACACACAAATAAATTAAAAGTAAAACCCAGTGTCCGACCTAACAAAATATCTAAATGGATAACAGGCAGGGAGCAGAGAAAGTTTTAAATGTTATCATTCTGCTGCCATCCAATCTAGGGGTCAAAACCAGTCCCTCCAAGTCAGGTTCAGACACTCCTCCTCGATAAGTCAATTAAAAGAGCCAAACTAAAAGTATGAAGCAGAAAAGAGGGATTTATTCGATAGGGCCACATCTGGAAGAGGGACAAAGTTTAATGAGGAGAAATGCACATCCCTACAGTCCTGGTCAAGGTGTGGCTCTGCCCAGGACTGCCGGCCGCTATCTGGACTCCAGTTTCATCTGTCAGGTGGTCTGACAAAGTTGTTAGAACTGTGTGAAATCTCTTTCCAAGAAACAACTCCGCCCCCTTTTCCCTCCTCTCAACATGAAATTCCTGGGAAACGCTCATTTCTTCAGAGTCCACTATTTCACCATTCTCACGGTCGGACTAAGAGACCCGGTGTCTCTTTAAAACACCTTCACATGCCAGTTAGTCACAATGCCTGTAAGGCACAGGTATAAGAGTGTGTAGGAAGGCACTTTCCAATCTTACCACAGATGCCAGTCAGATCAATGAATCTTGTGTTTTTTACTACCACATGCAAACATACAAACTGCATACAAAACAGTGTGTAGACTCAGGTCCTGAGCCCTCGAGATGCCCCACACAGATCCCCCTGGAAAGCGGGCTAGTGGTGAGAGGTATGGCGATTAATAGACCGCTTTGCTGTCCTAGGCTTTCCTGGCCAGGAGAATGGAGAACGGAAAGACTGAACCATGAAATCAAAAAGGCATCTGTCTTCCAGGTTCCCCTCTGCCAAGGTCTTAAGAGGAATGTTTGAACTTTCCTGTTGGCTTTGTATGCAAATAGCTCCAGATGTGAAGGAACCACATCTAAGTCACTTGCTTCAGCATCTGCTGGTCCAATTCCCATTATTCCTTCTGCAGGGCCGGCCTGTGACAGACAGTTTAGTCTGCCCTCTTTATAAGCTGTTTTGAAGGAGCTAATTTGGATTAAAGTATCTATCTGGACCACTTGTTTTTCCTTTGATGGTCACTGAGTTCTAATGTGGTCTGTACAGAGCTGCAACGAGCTCAGAAGCACTATTGGAAAGGACAGCACTCAAGGTTTGTGCCTCCCACCTCGCCTTCTACACAACTTATATCTGGATGGTCAAAAGCAGAAAGTGAACGGTCCTTTGCCTCTTAAAACTGTGCCACCCACAGTGTACAAAACGGCTGCATAACACAGCCTGACCTAGTATTCACAACTGCTATCACAGACGTGATACTGACGCTAAGTGTACGAGGTTTGCCCACGAGAGAAATGCTTGTCACCCTAGGTAGCAGCTTCCAGTCAGTCAGTCGGTGGAACTCACAGAACTAGTGTCTGACACTTCAGGAGCCTTCTGAATCTATGGCAAAGGGCTGAATCGATGGTGAACACACAAACAACCTAAACAAGCCCCATGGATTCTGAAACTCTGCAAAAAGAGGCACAATTTAAAAAAAAAGCCTACGGACTACAAACCAAGACAAAGGGGTGTTAAGAACTGACAAAGTCAGGTAAAGATGAGTCCTTCTTTGTTTCACAAGAACACAGACTGGGGACTCAAGGGACATGAAGGGCATGGAAGGGTAAAGCAGGTGCAGGAAGGACATCACCATGCAGGGACAGGTCAGGACACACTCCATACTCCAGGGCCTCTGCGTGTACACACACTGTCACACTCACATGTGTGCGTTGTATGCATGTGTCTGTCAGCAGTCAACCACCAATTTCAAGAAAATAAAGGAAGAATGCTCCTTTTATAGATGTTAACAAAGATAATTATTTTGCAACAAATTCAAAACATGATTTCTTAGTGACAAAATTTTAAGTTACTTTTCTAAAAATTATACTCCTATGAGCAGCCATCCTGAATGTTGCTGTGTTATCTACCACACAAATCCTAAAATTATTTTTCCTTGGAAAAAGTGGTAGAAAAAAGTAATAAGTAATGTACAAAAAATAGACTTGTGATGAATTAAAATGTGATCTAAGTGTACAGTTTCTGTCATACAGGAGAACCAGGGAGGATGTGAGGAAAGATCAGCTACATAGCTACTCCATGCTTCTGAGCACAATATGCATGCAGGAAGCGTGCTTCCGGAACACTCCTAAAAGTCAGGAGAACCTGAACAAGTAGGTTCTATATTTCAGGGATCCAGAGATTGAATTCAGGTGTCAGGAGACAGGTGCCTGACTCACTGAACTGGGTCACAGGCCCTGTGACTATCCTTCTCAGTCATTGCTATCTGAACTGAAAGTCATCAGAACATTTAATGCAGACACACAAAATCCAGCCTCTTAGCCAGTACTGAAAGTTTCCAATGTTAATGTATTTTTCAAAGCAAAGTTTAGTTTTCTGCTACTCTACCTTATCACTAAGACCATTTAATTATTCCCATAGATTTCTTCAGGAGGAGAAACCGGCAAGTAAATCCACCACACAGCAGTGGCTTCATATATCGCTGCCTGGACGGTTGTAATGCCAAGGGATTTAAACCCATTTTCTGTAATACAGAGACTAAAACAGGCAGGTAAAGACAAGTAATGGATAAAATTATTAAAATCAGAGTTAATAACCATCCTGCACTGTTGCTACTCAAATTAGCCAAAGGTGGAAGGAACCCAAGTGTCCATGCACATGAGTAAAATGATAGATGTCAGGATTCAAGGAGACATGACGACAGTGAAACCTGAGGGCATCGTTCTAACGGAAGGAAAACACAAGGCGGTATAGTCAGCCACCCGTGAATACACCTGGAGTATTCAAATTCTGAAACAAAGCACAGTAGTGGTTACCAGAAATGAAGGGCACGGGAGGGGAAAGCCATTGGTGTCTGATAGTATGAACTTTCAGTTGTACAGGATATGGTATTAACAGATACACTAAAATAACAAAGATGATACGTCTTACCTCCAATTTAAAAATATGAATTAGGATATAGTAAGCACCAAACAAGTGGTACAAAAATAACATTATGACAGTGTTTCAGAGGTAGAGCCCAGCAGAAAGTTCAACACCTTCCTCCTGCTCCTTTCTTTATTCTCCCACTCCCCAGTCTCTCCACTCACCTCCCCTCTCCCCCGCATCCACTCACCTCCAATTTCCCTCAGGGTCATCGACTAAACACAGTATAACATGCTACATACAATAAGACCAGGCACATACCAACACATCAAGGCTGGATAAGGCAAGCCAGTAAGGAGAAAAGGACCCCAAGAGTAGGCAAGAGTCAGGGACAGTCTCAGCTCTCACTGTTAGGAGCCCCAGAAGAATGTCAAACTACTCAGCCATAACATATAGGAAGAAGAACTAAGTCAGACCAAAGGCTGCCTGATCTCTGCAAGCCCCCATGAGACGAGGTCAGCTGACTCTCTCAACACCTTCTTCTTAGAGAAAACTTACAGCTCAGATGAGCAATGGGAAGCAGGGCATCGGGAAGAAGCAGTGAGGTGGGAGGACGGGTTATCCACATCAGTTTGGCTGTCTGTCCCAGGGTGAAGCTAGAAACCTGCCACAAGGCAGGCTGCATTTCTCCTGCATTCTCACTGGAATGAAGTAATGGCTTCCAGGCTGTGAGTGGCAGTGAGAGGAGGGCCATCATCTCATGCTCACCATCTTCACTGTCCTCTCCAATCCCCATAAAATGCTATAGCTAGGAATTGGTTATGTGTTTTAGGTTATGTGACAGTCAATCTTCTTTGTCAACCTGACGACATTTAGAATCACAGAGGAGACACATTTCTGGGTGAGGGGTTTCCAGAAGGTTTAGCCAAGGACTGAAGACTCATCCTGAGTGAGGACAGGGCAGGATAGAATGGCACCATCCCGTGGTTGGGCCATTCTGAATATAAAGGAGAAATGAGCTGAACACCAGCATTCACCTTTCTCTGCTTCCTGCGCAAGGATGCGCTGTGACAGCTGCCTCACGCTCTTGTCATCATGCCTTCACCACAATGGGCTGTGTCCCCTCAAGTCATGGACCAAGATGGCCCTTCCTCTCTCAAATTGATTCCTATCAGCTATCTGATCACAGGAAAAGTAACCAAGAAGGTCAGACACTGCATAGGAATGAGGAGGATGAACAAACCCAGAATGTGTACAGAGGATAGTGCACACCTTATCACTCCTCCATCCTGCCAACAGTGGAGCCTTGAGTGATCACTTACATTGAAGACATACGTCCTGAGGTACTGGGAATGCTGTCCCCCACCTCCCCCAAAGAACCGCAGGCTATAACCACACACATGGAGAGAGTCATTAATTACCCCCACATAGAGCTGAGAAGCAGTCATCTAGCTTGTCTTGAAGCAGTACTCTCAGTACTACACTTCTTATGTTCATTGCTTAACAAAATTCTTATCTTAACCCTAAAAATTAACCTTTTCATATTCGCCAAAATACTTAAAACTTAAACAGAATGTTTGAGTTATCTTCCAAGATATGTCCTTGGAAACATATTTTCTGTATAGATGGCAGACAGGTATTGTGTAGAAGGGACTGTCATACTTAGTAACCAATTCACATCACCATCCTGGAAATGATCTCCACATGGACCAGATAAATCCTGGATCCTGGATCTACCTACCTAAATCCAGCAGCCAGAGGAAGACAGCTGTACAAAGAAGAGGAGAGAAAGACAGACACCCATGGCTTTAAGGACAGCCCTTAGCCAGGTCTGCTAGTATCCATTTCTTCAAACCCATAAGAAAACCTAGAACACCATCGTCAGATCTGGGATTTTGGGGGACGTGAAGGAAAGAGTGAAGCGGGATGAGAGAGGTTGCTGGCTCACTGGCATACACATAGCCTGCACCAGTGACAGGGGCTTCTTGGGAACTGCCTCTAACACCCAGGCACTAAAGGAGCCCCTCTGCCTCACCTCACAGAATTCAGTCTCTCCTACTGCTTCCATTCCCTGACTTTGAGCTTCCAAACTAACCATGTCTTTAACACATGGTCTTTACATGTATACACAACATCTTTATCTAGTCCTTGTGGGAAGAGTAGCATTGAACACGGATGAGCAAGTATCTCTCTGTAAATGCCTTTAGGCACATGCCCAGGAGTGACAGAGTTGGAGAATATGGTGGTTCCATATTTGCTTTTTCTTGAGAAACCGTCAAACTGACTTCGGGAGACTGTTCCCAGCAGCAGTGGATAAGAGCTCCTCTTTCCTCATATCCAGTCCAGCATCCCTGCCTGGTATCTCATACAAACACAACCACAGCCATCAACAGGAAACCTTCCCAGCCAGGAACTCCAGCTCTGGGCTTTCCCATGGGTTTCTGGCTCCACAGATACATAAGCTGAAGAGATTCCACATGGTCTCACTGTCGGAAATCCAACCCACCCTGCTATTTCTGCTCACAGCCGCATTCTATCAGAACCAAGGCTTGATCCTCAAGACTCAACTCCACCCTTTGTGTCATGACCACATCCCATCAAGTTTTCCTGCTGACAGGTTTTCAGAAGCTTGAGCTACTAAAAGGGAACAAAATAGGAAGAAGACTAGAAAGAACAGATCTCATCCCTATACACACCCATCGCTAACAAACTAAACAATCTTCCTACAACATAATTTCCTCATCTGTCTAACAGAAAGAGGGTAGCTAATAGCCCACCTTCTGATAGAGAGCTGACAGCAGCGGCACCCTGAGCCACTAGATAAATGCAAGGACCATACTGACTCTTCCTACTGATTCTCATGGCCATCCAAACCACACAATGATTCGGTTACTAATCACACAACTGTGAGTCTGTACTGAGGGCATCTATAACCTACACACAGCACTTAGTACAGAACCACAGGGAGGCTGGAGAAGCTCAGGGCCAATCTTCAACAGGACTGCCTGTAGCCACAGAATTGGGTAACCTGGCATACTCTTCTTGTCCCCAAGGGCACCAACACAACATATGCATAAACATACACACAGATACAGCATACACATAAAAAGGAAATCTTAAAATGAGAAAGACAGGCCTGTCACACAGCAAACACGAAGTCTAACCTCACGCAACTAAAGTGTCAAAGGCTGAAAGTCTGATAATGGGCGTACTGAGACACGGGAGGAAGGACCTGGAAATCTTCATGGGCAAAGAAATACTACTGCAAGAAACATTTCAAACTAGAAGTCAGAAGGTTGAGGGGATAGGAGAGTGCAGACATGGGGTGCCAGAAGACAAAACAAGCCTGAGACTTCTTTCCTATACATATATTTTTATCCTTTAATTTCTTTTTAACATGCAAAGTGGCAACTTTCCTTGTGGCATTTTCATGCACACTAGCTTTTATTGGACCCTTTCCTCCAACCCCTAACCCTGTGCTGCCCACTCCACCCAAGCACAAGCTCACCCACTCCCAGCACCTCCCCTCCCCACTATCAAATCACATGTGCTCCAGGACCCTCCATCAACGCTCCTCAGTCCCAGGTGCGTGCACATATGTGAAAGTCAGAAGCTGAGATATACGTATGACAGAATAAATGCATGACTGTCTGATCCTGGTTCGCCTTCATACTTTCCAGTTCCATCTATCTCCTACAAATTTTGTAACTCCGTTTTTTACAGCTGATCAAATCCCAATGTGCATATGTATGTTTTCATATCTCTGTTGACAGCATCTAGTCCTTGCTTCTGAGAGGAGTAGCATTGAACACGGCTGTGCAGGCATCTCTGTAGTGCTATACCAAGCCCATTAGGTACGTGCCTAGGAGCGGTAGAACAGGGTGTGTTCCCACCAGCACTGGGTGAGAGTTCCTCTTTCCTCAGCATTCACTATCACTGTTTCCTAGATGCAGGCATTCTAACAGGGAAAAGAGGAAGTCTCAGAGTGATGTTATGTGCATTCCAAGATAGGTAGGATACTGAACACTTTTTGAAAATATTTATTGGCCAATATTATTTTTAATTGGTAATACTTCTGATTTTACTATAAAGAAATATCTACATTTAAATAATAAATTATTTTAGATGTAGAATGGGGTATGCCATGTGCGAATAACCCAAGCAGCTTCTTGATCCTTCCTAGACCAAGAAATTGGAACAATGTATGTTGTACTTAAGGTTCACTCTTAGTAACCTCCTCTTATAGCAGCCTCACGCTAGCACAGAGCGTGCAATGCAATTAGTGCTTTAAAAAAAGAGAAAATTTGGATTCAGAGTGAATTGAGGCCACTACATTTTTCAGGTCAGAGAAAAAGTAAATTTATAAAAAAAAAATGAAAAGTGGGTTATAAAAAAAGCAAAAACATGTTACATAGAGAAAAAAGAATCCAGTGACTAGGAGGTAGTACCTGCAGGAAAGGTGGCCCAGGGGACAGCAGGGGACACTGCTTGGTTTCCACCTTGCTCACCATCAAAGGTCTCTGCGGCCTGGAAGACAAGGCAAGACGACCTGAAAAGACCTGAAGAGCTGGACTTCACACCAGTCGTCACACACTCAGCCCGCCGGCACTCTTCTGTGACATGCCTCTCCCTCACATTCTCTCTGAACAGCCCCCTGCCCACCCACTGTCCACCCACTGTCCATCCCTGTGCACCCACTGCCTACCCCTGCCCACCCCTGCCCACCCACTGCCCACCCATGCCCACCGTCCACCCACTGTCCACCCTGCCTATCCTTGCCCACCCCTGCACTGTTCTCCACAGATAGTGCCCAGGCCCCATGCCTCAGGTAAGCAATTCCCTTCCTTACCCCAGTCAGTCAAATGTGTATTTCATGCACCTGTCATGCTTTCACTCGTGAACTTTATTTCAACTACTCTAACTTAACTCACCACAGCATTTATTCATCTATGTAAATTTTCCTTTAAAAATAGACTGAGCCAATCTTCTATTCTGAAAGACCACTTAGGTTAGCGTAAGTCCTAGAGACTACTCTGAGCGAGCACTGAGCCTGACTTCAACAACCTACTCAGGATTCATGGTGTCAGGCACTAGAGAGCTGCTAAAGTTCTCTGTCTCTCAGGTAACTGTCAGAGCAAGACTACTATGAAATCAGAGCTATGACTTCACCGTGCTAATTCCTATTGTGCACAGAGTCATCAAACAGGGAGTCAAAGGGCACAGGCAGCAGAGGATGAGGCTGTGCTGCCCACTAGCTGTGGAGATGAGCACACTGTACTCAAACACAGGACAAAGACCTTCCACTCCCTCACAGCAGAACTGAAATGGACGCATCTGAGCGAGCGCCATGAAGCTGTCATGCCGGGCAGTGCTGGGTCTGCTGAGGAGAGCACCAACCACATTCTGAAGAGATGCTGGACTCAGCTGTCACTTGTGAAAGCACAGCAACTGTGGCTTTGCTATGGATCTGTGATGGTTTAGAGACACGAGAATGTGCTTGAATGGGGCCCTTAAATAACAGCTTCCAAACACCACTGCAAGCTACGGGACAGTATGAAACTCATCTTGTCATCAATGTCAATGGAGTTTTCACAAATTTTTAAATGTTTCATTTCAGTAACATGAAAAGGATTCAAAACACAAAATAGTAAATAAAAGTATGAAACTCTCAAGTGAGCTTAAAAAAACATTTTTGGATAAAATTTGGAATACATGTATGTCAATACTGCCTGCCTGCACATGGAGAACATGTGTGTCTGTGGTAGCTGCCTGCACATGGAGAACATGTATGTCTGTAGTTGCTGCCTGCACATGGAGAACATGTGTGTCTATAGTAGTTTCCTGCACATGGAGAACATGTATGTGTATATATAGTGATTCCCTACACATGGAGAATATGTGTGTCTGTAGCAGTTGCCTGTACATGGAGAACATGTGTGTCTATAGTAATTCCCTGCATATGGAGAACATGTGTGTCTGGAGTAGCTGCCTGCACATGGAGAACATGTGTGTCTATAGTAATTCCTTGCACATGGAGAACATGTGTGTCTGGAGTAGCTGCCTGCACATGGAGAACATGTGTGTCTATAGCAATTGCCTGCCCATAGAGAACATGTGTGTCTGGAGTAGCTGCATGCACAGGAAGAACTTGTATGACCACACTGGCTCCCTGTACACTGACAGCTATGAAAGACAAACAGAACATGACCTGCTGCTAAAAAGAACCACATTAGTCCTCCTTGAATAATGCCTTGCTTCCCCTACTAACTTTAATTACACTCCCTAACTTTTTTACCAGGTCCAAACTAGATGAACATCTAAAAGAAAAAAAAAATAGGAGGAGGAGGAGGAGAAGGAAAAAGAAAGTCCTCCTGCGCACTGTGGGTGGCTCCAGGGCTTGAGCCCTGGCATCCCAACTCTTAATCCAGAGATTCTCCTGCAAGACTATACTGGCTCCATAAAAATAACTGGGTTATAAAATATTTCAATAAAGTGAGCACACACTGGAAAGGACTAAGGAAAAGAGTGCATTTTCAGCTAACAATGGCACTTCCAGAATGCCACCCAAACCTGGGAGAACACTGTGACAGCATACAAGTGTCATCACAGGTAGAAACAGTCATGGCGACATCTAATTCCCATTTATCAGTGCACCACTATTTTCTAAAGATGTACCCTCAGTACCACCCATGGTTGACAATCTCAGAAACACTCCCTGATGCTTCACCGGCCACAATAAATTACCCGAGTTAAACCATTCCTATGGTGGTGAGATCAAACCTTCAACAGCAATCTACCTCAATATTTAGATAGATGATATTTCTCAATTTTCCTTGATTTCAATCTTTGTTCAGAGTTATATCAAAGTGATTCAGAATAGATCCTTGTGGGTAGGGCCAACAGCTCAGTTGGTAAACTGTTTGCATTGCCAACACAGGACCAGAATTTATTCACCAGGACCCACTTTTTAAAGTCTGGGCAATGGCAGCATGCATTTGTAATCCCAGTGCTAGGAAAGCCAATCTGAGGCCGGCTAGTCAGCCAACACAGCCTACTTGACAAGTTCCAGGCCAGTGAAAAACCTTGACCAAAAAAAAAAAAAAAGAAGTGAACGGGTCCAAATATGAGACATAAGAGGTTCATAGAGGTCCTCTGGCCTCTAGATACACACACACACGTACCAGTACACAAGATACGCACAGAAAGAAAAGATCGAGGAAACAACAAAAGTAAACACACTTTCTGAGAGTTCGCTGCTACCCTGAGTTAACAACAGACAGCACCTACCTCAAAGCCACCAAAGTCGTCGTCATCCATCCTTTAAGCCGTACCTGAAACACAGAACAGCTGAGATGAGCCACCTGCGTCAGAACACACCCCACACCCGTGACTTAAGAGGACAGTGAGCTTACATTAGAACTACTGCATCCGGATTATGAAATTATTAGGCTTTCTTAAACTGTATGTGTCCATTTTTATCACTTAAAAAAAAAATAAAACAGCCGGTAACTGGTTTTTACTTTCTGACAAAATTAGCAATTTCTGTAACTTTTTCAGTAACCATGTATTTTGCCATTTTCTGTTGAGTCTCCAGGAGTGGAAAAATATTCTTTTACATTTTAATTTGCTTTTCCCAAAGTGGCGCTAGGGCCCCATCAGTAATCCTTCCTGCTTTCCGCATCTACCCCTCAGCTGTCTGGCAACATCAGCACAAACTCCAGCTAAGAACAGGACTGTGGTGAAGTTTTGGAAATCTGTCCCCACCACAAAGGTTCTTCCCTCGGTTTCATGGCCGGGCTGAGTTAGATTTTCAAAATTGATCAGCATTTTTGAGCTGTGGCCACGACTTCTGGAGTATTTGATATGTGTATTTTTAGCTAAAACTGCTTTGCACTTTTGGAAAAATGTGGAGCAAGTTACTGGGCTGATCAAGGTAAATCAAGTTGTGTGTTCATGAGAGACAAGGCAAAAACATGAGCACACGCAGGATGGCTCATGCCCTTGCTCTCAAGGCAGGAGAGAGATGCTTCAGCAGGGCATGCGCTGTGTCACGGCCTCAGCACCCAGAACTAAAGCAGCAAGTAAGCAACAGCCTGGGAAGGGGAAGGGGCAGCTGTTAACGTTCTCTCCCTGCAGCTGAGGACGGGAAAGCTGAAGCCCCGCATGCAGCCAGCGGAGCAGCCCTGGTGCCAGGTCGCCAGCAGTCATGTTCCATGTCTTCATAAACACATAGCAACACCTCTGTCGAGAAAACACCACACACTTCACAAAAGTAACAGCAAAGAAGTACACGAATCGCAGATTGTTTTCACTAGGCCAAGCAGTTTATTTGCACAGAAAGTAGAAGGTACAAAGAATGTGTGTGGATGGAAATAAGATCAGTTTATAAATAGCACTGAGTTACTAGAACTGCTAACATGGAAGGGATGGCGGCTCTGATACCGCTTCACTCAGTCTGGCGACACTCCTCAAAAGATGTGCTTCTGTTTACAACTTCAGAAATTAAAGCTAAGCAAGCCGTCTCTATGCAGCAGCTATTTATATTTTATAGAAAATATAGAATGGACTCCCAAGAACTGGAATGACCGTTGAAGTGGTCATCCTGAAATGAAGTTGCATTCTCTGTGTCTTGATTGAAGAGAATTGTATGATTACATCTGTCGAGAAGAAACTACGGGAAAAGACGCTATGTATTCTAAAACTTAACAGTAAAGCTGTAAACACCATGCTGTCCTTCCTCGTGGGTACCACGACCTCCAGGGCCAATTACTACTTTTGGCATCTGTGAACCCCTATGCCCGGTGTTCATTTCAAAGGCATAGTTTTCAGAGTTAAGGCACATGTGCCGTGTTTTCACAAGGCACATCCTGACATGGGATGGGAAGGGTGCCGGGGAGCAGACAACAGAGAAGCACACAGCATGTTCGCCTGTGGTAAGAGAGCAGATTCCTAAGTTCTGATTGAGCTGTGCAAACCAGCAGAGTGGTGACCACGGACGCTCAAGTTCCAGCAAGTCCAAGTAAGACACGGCAGAGTTTCCTCTTCCATACTGTCAAAAAGTAAATGTGCCCTGGATAGCTTAAGAGATGGTGCTGCAGAAATGTGATTTTAAAGCCTTTCTACAAATAATTTAGATTCAAATCCTATGATAGCGCTCCTCTGCATTTACGAGACAGAGATAACAGAAGCTTTTGCTCCTGGTTATGTGTACATTTTGTGGATTTGTTTTTGTTTGTTTTTTCTGTTGTTTACTTGGTTTTTTGTTGTTGTTGTTTTTTTAACAGGGTCTTAGTATATAGCCCTAACTGGCCTGGAACTTGCTATGTAGAACAGGCTGTCTTCAAATTCAGAGAGATCTTTCTGCCTCTGACTCCTGAGAGCTAGAATGAAAGACTTGAGCCACCAAGCCTGACTTCAAAAGCACTGGTTTTTATAACTTAATGTTACAGGGACCAGAGAAATGGCTCAGTAGATAAAGCATTTGCCACTCGAGTATATGAACCCTTGTTGAGATCCCCAGGATCCACATAGAAACCAAACATAAAAATTCTCTGTAATCCCAAAACTTGGGAGCAGAGGGTATCCTGGGTCAAGGTGGCCAACTAGACAAGTCAGCACTGCCCCGTTCTGGCTTCATCAAGAGAATACACCTCTAAAAATACAGAGTGACCAAAAATGGTGCCCAACACTTACTTTGGGCTTCTATATGCCCTACCCACACATGAACAGGTAAATATGCAGCCCACAACACACAAACATGCAAAAAAATTAATTTACAACATCCAAAAGCTAAAAATTACTTTTGAAAAAGGAACCACTACAAAGGTAGCTTACTGATGGACTCTCACTTGAATCTCAGCTGTACCTAGGGTGATTCTGACAAGGCTTTGTGGAGCATTTTTGCAATTTTGTGTTATAGCCTTGAGACTTGCATCAGTTACCAGAATGTGCCAACACCCAGTAGCAACAAAGTCACAAAGTGGGGAGACACAGAAAGGGTGGGACTATCCACTCAGAGCTACATTCTGCTAGCTTAGGGACCCAGACTAAAGGTTTTCATAGTATCTAGGTTCCATGGTCCCAGACCTCCTTTCACCATTGCAGCTGAGTAAACTCCAGCCCAAGTGACACTGCTCCTCTTGCTTGTCTAGCTCATAGTCATGGTGTCTCTTCACAACAGGAAAGTCCCCAAGACACTTATGAACAGGATTCCCAGGACACTTGGGAATAACAGCTAGGACACAGATACCAGACAACCACACCACAAACAGTGGAAGAAAGAGCAAGTCCTAAGCACACGCAGTGTCCTCAGAGACCTAACAGGACGACGTATACCACTGAACTAAGAACGGGACATCCTCAGCTTGTGAGGGAAGAGGGAGAGAGAAGGTCTTGGATGTTTAAATTATGATTGATGAAATAAGGAATTGTGGGGTGGAAAATAAGGGGGAAACTCCCTTAAAATGAAGCATATACAAGAAAATGGAAAATGGGTGAAATATAAGAAAGTTTCAGATCAAGCTATGTAAAATCTAATCACTAGGAATTCTATAAAGAACACAGAGAACTCAGAAATCACCAACAAAGTAATTAAAAAACCTTTCTTTATAAGACTACAGTGGGCCTCTGGAAGGTGAGGCAGGCTACATCCAAGCAGGAAGGCTTTGTGCAGCAGCCTCAAGAAGGCAGGGGGCACTGGGGAGGGGCTTCTGAAACTCAGCAGGGAAATGAGTGCACCACAGAGTTCTACAACCAGCCAGAGGAACAACTCATTGAGTTCAGGAAAGAATAAAGTCAGATCCACATCCAAAAGGTCCAAAACGAGCTTTTATTCCACGTTTTCCTTCTTATAAATGTCTTATGGAGCTGGGAACGAGTCAATGGCAGAGTGCTGGCCCAGCACGCACAAGGTCCTGGGTTCTGGGTTCAAAACCCCCAGTGCCACCAAAAAACAAAAAAACAATTGTGTAAGACAGAAAGAACACATGAGATTGGGAAATCCGCCTCTCAGACAGGTAAACTGTCTCCATGTTAGGAAGGGCCAGGAAGACTGGATATAGACAGAAAGCTCATGGGAGACATGTTCAAGCGAAAGAAATTAACAGGCCCCTCATGGCTTACCATCATGAGTGGAATTTTCAACACTGGGACTGAAAACAGAAACCAACACACTGGACAAGAAAAGAAAACACCCCATTCCTGTCCTGAGCATATATAACTGTAATAATGCAAACACTGAGTAGCTGTACCAAAATCCCCATGTGACCACGGAGGGCATAGGCAGAGGCTGGGGAAGAAGAGTCATACCCTCTTCCCTATGAGAAGGGCACAGGTCTTCAATGGGAAAATCACAACGCAGCAATCATAAACATGGGGTTTAGATAACTCATCTCAACACTTGCCCCTGGAAACATGGTAGGGCAGGGAAGCAGAAAACACAGATGGCCGTTATTTCACAGAAAAATACCTTTTACAAGTTTATAGGCAGAGAAACAGTTACTATCCAATCTACTGGTATTTCCATCAAAGTATTACCAAAAAGAGTCAAAGCAAGTTTGTTTCTCTTAAAAACTAAAGACAAGCATAAATACTTTAAAATAGCACTTTTTTATGTTCCCATGCTACACTTTCCCACGTTGCAAGGATTTACACACAAATAAACTATGCCTCTGACATCGAAGCTTCTCAGAAGCAAAGCAGAAAACCAGAAAGTCCAACAGAGAAAGAGCCTTCAGAGAAGGAAATGTGGGCTACTGAGTGTCTCGGCTCTGCCAAACATGGGCCACTGAGCATCAAATGAAGTCACTACCCAACTGGAAAAGGCTGACCGCCTGTCTCATTGGCCACCAGCCTCGCTGGCCACACCCCCTCGCTGGCCACACCCCTCAATGGCTACCCACCTCATTGGCCACCGGCCTCATTGGCCACACCCTTCCTTGCCAACTCTGGGAGCGAGTTTTTTTCTTTGGTACTGAGTTTCCAGTGGATGCAGGTGTGAAAGAGGAAGCACTAACGAACATGGTCGTGACAAAGACTATGGCGTTGCAAGTCTCATGAGATCAGGATGGGATGGCAGTCTCAGCTAGAGGATACCCTTGTCCTATTTCTGTAAGAAACCTGAGGTTGTGTGGGGAGCATGGACCATGGCCTTTGCTTATCACCTTACACTGGATAGTTCCTGGACTATTAATTCAAAGAATATTTTTCACTGGTGCTTTGGGAATGATGACTGATGAGGCAAAACAGCCAACGGTCTTCTAGGCTCTTGTCAGTCTCAGCTCCAAATCTCCCAACAAAACGTCTGAGCTGCACCTCTGTGCATCAAGGGAAGACAGATTCTGCATCACGTCAGTGCTCATGATTAAAAGCAAATATACACCAACATGTCCCGTTAAAGACTACTATGGGTCGCAGCAACGGACGGATGAATGCCTTGTCACATCCAACAGAAAGCGCAGTACTGAGGACTTCCTCACTGCCCCCTCCACCCACAGTCTCCCATTCCTGCCAATGAATGAAGCGCTACCCGTTCGTTCATCGACTTACCAACAAGTGCACAGTTGATGTCAGCAACTTTCTATTACACTTAAGTTTGTGTACGCGTATGTGCACTTTGTAGGCATCGTGAGTAAATGCCTCTGTCCATGGAGCTGTATCACCAGCCCAAACTGTCAACTCCGAGTATCATAAGCATCTTGTAAATTATAAGCTAGGTTTTTACTTTTTAAAAGGCATCTTTTAATGAGAAAATTCTTTTTAATATTCAGTTTTAGTCTTTTTAAATCTTTTTGGTTTTTATGTATTTTTGGATATAGACCTGTACTTGCTACAAAGGAAGCTAACATGTTTAGGCTCACTACAGCTTAATATTTACATGTAGCAAGATTGAAGATTTAATATGGGTGTTTTTCCCGATTTCTTTTATTATAAACTAACATCTTTCTCCATTAACCTGTTACTATCTTTATCATATAACATTTACTTGGAACGTGAATGTGTGGGTGTATTTCTAGCTACAGAATTAGTTGATGGACGTGATACCCATGCAGCACTGAGCAGTCCTACCCTGAGCCTGGCATCTGTCACCAAGGTACACTATGGCTTATCAGTCAAGGACTTGTGTGCATCTCCTCTCAGGTTTACTCCTGATGCTCTACGGTTTTAGTGTCTCCTTTTACATTATCTAGCAAACTGTTTTACCTCCATCTTTCTTTGGTAAACTCTTACTGGTAATAATTTATCTCTACATTCTTTCATGTAAATTTTATATACAAATGATCATTTTTGCCTCCAAACAGCAAGCTTTTTTTTCCCGTTACACCTCTTACCACCATGGGTTCTGTTTCTCTTGTCACTGAACATGGGCCATGTTTTCCACCACAGGCACATCACACCACGTAGCAGGCTACACTTGCTGAAAACAATCTCATGTGTCCTTCTAAGAATGTTCACCAGCACCGTCCTCTCTCCTGACCCTGGCCACCTTAACCAACTGGAGGACAGCCAAGCACCACCCTGTGTGGCAATGCAGTCTCCCCTAGCATCTGCTCCATATCTCTTGCCTTTGGAATACAGAGGCCAGGATACAGAAAGAGCACACAAGCCTACAACACAGAGACCATTTGGAGAAGCTTTCTGACTGATTGCCAACCACTGGCATCAGATCTCTAGACTTGAATGATCGAACATAATTTCAGATACCAAATCACCTCCACTGACAGGTCATCCCAGCTGAGGATTGAAAGGCTGAACACATTTTCTATAGCCAACTCCCTGACTTCAGAATCCTTGGTAGTGAATGTTGTTCATATATTAACTCAGGTATGACTGTACCATTCCTGGTTACAGGGAATCCTCTAACATTTCCCCATATAGGAAGGAGGTCTACTGACAACAGTTTGATTGGTTCCTAAGGATAGCATGGGTCCCCACTTCCTTCATTTGCTAAACATCATCACCAGGAATTCACGATGCTTATCAAGTGAGACTGTCATGCAGCTGTTCTTTAAGCTTCTGTTACTCGGGAGTTATGGGTCATGTAATATACGTGCCCTGGTACACCTGGGATGACCTGTCTGGTGACAGGACTGTCCTGAAAGAGCTCTAGACTCCAGGGAACCAGGAAGCATCTGCAATTTCCGTTTCTCATGGTGTCTTCATGGTGTTTGGATATCAGGTTTGAGCTGGGCTCTCAGAACGGGCTAGAAAATATTCCTCTTTTTCGGTTAATGAAAAGAGACTGCATCAGAATGGAATAATCTATTTCTTAGAATTTTGGTTAAAAAATAACTTTGGCTTAGCAAATCATGGGAGCCTATTGCTTGCTTTGTGGGAAGATTCAGTTTCTTGTAGTTATAGGACACATGAGACTTTTAATTTCTCCAGAAGATTCTGTAACATTTTTTCTTAAAAAAAAAACTAAATTATTTTTAAAGGGTTGTCACACAGTTATTAACATTATTCTTATTAGCACTTTTAATGACTGATTATCTGCCATTACATTCTTTTTATTTTATATATGTTGAGCAATATATTATTTAAATCTTCTATGTTCTATGGGCCTCTGCTTTGCTTTGCTTTCTGTCTATTCACAAAGGTGAACTGAAATCTGCCGCAGTAATAGCAGAGTCAGCAGCTTCTACCTAAGGTTCTACTGAGTTAGGGAGGAGATATATTCTACTTATTTCCTGGAAAGCAAATAAACAACTGAGAGTGACTGTGAGTGAGGTGTGTGAGAGCAGGGTTTCCTAGGTGGCTCTAGCTCTCTGATGTGATCAGTGAGTCTGTTTTAGAAACACCAGTCATCTGGAAGAAGAAAAGGTATGCCCATTTCAAGACATAAATTATCTTGAGCTTTAAAAAATAATGATGGGAAGGGCTAGAGGGATGGCTCTGTGGTTAAGAGCACTGACTGCGCTCACAGAGACCCAGGTTCAGCTCACAACTGCCTGTAGCTCCAGATCCCAGTGACCCAACACCCTCTCCGGTAATGAGGCAGGACTCAGTGTTTGCATTCAGTGTTTGTATGTGTGCTTGCGCATACACGTGGGTGCCACAGCACACATGAGGAGGTCAGAAGAGAAAGTACAGGTGCTGGGTCTCCCCCTCCAGCATGTCAGTTCCAGGCTTCAAACTCACCAACAAGCACCTTTACCTAAGCCTCCTTGCCAGCCCAAAAACGTTTTAATGTAAGCAATTTGAAAATACAATGGAATGAGAGATAGCACTCAAAAGGGATAACAAGAAAGAGAAGAAAACTAAGAAAGAACAAAGTGAAACGTGCCAATGATTCAAAAATGTAAAAGAAATCATTATGGAGCCGTCTATAAAGTTTACATAGCAGGAGAAAAGTAAACACAGTGACACAGTGCATCAAAACTGAAGCTCACATACAAAAGATGCACACACATATACACACAGGCTCACGCTGGCAAAGGCACATACACATGCATACAAGAGATGCATTCACACACACACATATACATACACGCTCACACAGGCGAAGGCACGCATACATGCAAGAGATGTACACACACATACATACACACCATTTGTACACACATGCTCAGATAGACAAAGGCATGCATGCATACATGCATGCATACATGAGATGTGCACACACATACATGTGTACATACATGCTCATAGAAAGGCTCACACACATGCATACATGAGATTTGCACAAACATGTGTGCATACATGGTCATACAGGCAAAGGGATGCAAACATGCATACATGAGATGCATACACACACGTGCGCACGTACACACATACACACACACACACACACACACACGCACGCACGCACACACACCTACCTGGCACTTAAAGGGAGAAAAAGAAAATGAAAAGCATCCACTCCTGGGCTTCTAGACACTGCCAGAAAATCAACCATGCTGTAATTAAAATTCCAAAAAGCGAAGGCATTGAGAATGGGATGAAGCAATGGCTGAAAATCAGATGGCCAAAATTCTCTCAGGACTAATAACCAAGTACAAATCAAGGACAGACAGACAACCCAACAAAATAAACACTGCACACTCTCATCAGCCTAGCAAAACACAATGAACCCAAAAAGTGCAGCATAAGGGAGGGCTGTGAGATGTCCAAACAGGTTCTCCCCCTCATCCTAACCCCTCCAGAAACATTTCTGTTACTTAATCCTCATACATTTGTATGGATTTCAAGAGTAAAAATGTTAATCATCAGATGAGTGAATAAACGATACAAGCTAAACTCTCCTGGAATTGCCTGGTTGGTGCCAACCTCTGGACTTAAGATGTACACCACTAGGCTAACCAGCCCAGAGAATTTTGACTCCAAATATTAACACTGTACACATACCTGAAGCATAATTACAACTGTCTTACCACACTCTTCACACATACACACACACACACACACACACACACACACACACACACACAGAAACACAAAGATTGTGGAATTACAGACCCACATATGAAAGTTTTCTAAATTTCACTTTCAATGTTGCCAACACTTTGTCCCATTTTATTATCAAAATAATGCAGAAACACTTCACCATAATCCTGCCTTTCTGACTGCATTTCATCCTGTTTCCTTCTAGCACACAGAAATATATTCAGACTGCACGTGCCACTTTAAATTGATTTTACATTCACTGCATTATGAATTACAGTGCTAAGTCTCTAAGGGCCTCACAATGGCACTTTGATGTCTCCATTACCAACCAACACTCCATCAATATGCAAATTTAGTTATGTGCTAATTTTTAGGTATCTAAGACGTCTTCATGAATTAGTGGCTTTCTTCATCTTCTTTTAGGTTATAAATTCCATGTAAACTCCCAGATTTAAAGCAATTAACCCCAAAAGTGTGGGCTGCCTGACAGATCATATGACTAAGTTTCCAAAGGAGTTATACTTTGTTAAAATAGAACTTATAAATCCTTTATCAAATGCACCAATGTTCACTTAAACTTTGGAATAGAGTTATGAGCTGGGAACAGAAGAGGTGGGCCTCCCCCACGAAGAGCACAAGTGGTCATCCAATGTCACACGATCCGCACTAAAAAACATACATATATACATGTAATATTAAACAGACTAAGCAGCTTGTATTTATGGGTGTGAGGGTATATATGTGTATGTGGAGGGTATACAAATGCATGCAATAACAAGTGATGGAAAAAGAGGTCATAATTTTGAAATAGAGTAGAGTGGAGAGGGCTAAGAGGAAGGCTTTGGAGGGAGGAAAGGAAAGGCAGAAATGATGTAATTATAACGTCAAAAATAAAATTTACCTGTCACTTGGCACTGGGGAGATGGCTCCACTAGTAAAGTACACACTGCATAAGCATGAGGACCTGAGTGTGGGTCCCAGCACCCATGTGTACATAAAGCCTGAGGGAGAACACACCCCTGCCTCCTGCCTGTGGGGCATGGGGGAGAGATGGATTCCTGCAGCTCCCTGGTCAGCTAGTCCAGCCAAATCACCAGCTCCAGGTTCACTGACAAACCCATCCTCAAAAGATGAGAGTGACGGATGAATGAGGAAGACACCCAGTATCAACCTCTGACCTCACATGCACACACATACACATGTGCACACATACCAACACATACAGGGAGCTTATATACACTTGCCCACACACAAAATGAACAGGTTTTAAAGTAGTTTTCCTTATGGCTTCAAAACACAGGTCCCTCCTCATAGTCCTCCTCATAGTCACACAGTCAGTCAGTCTCTCTCTCTCTCTCTCTCTCTCACTCACACACACACACACACACATACACACCCCTACCACCTTCACCCATCTGGATGGTCCAAGCCAACACTCCTCTGCCTATCCTGTGTCTCTCATGTCATTATCACACAGGCAGGCAGGCAGGCAGGCAGGCAGACAGACAGACAGACACACACACACACACACACACACGCTTTATCACTGAAGGGTCTTACTATAATACATTTTTCATTGTCTTGCTAATGATAACTAAAGATACATTATGTAGATCTACAATGCATACATATTTCCCTGATGATTCCCCTGGCAGAAACAAATTGTGTGTTCAGCTATCTGTTATTATAAACAGAAACCCTTCTATACTGAGTATGTTTCTATGGGCTGAATTCCAAGGAATGGAAGTGCTAAGTCAACTGGCATATGTATTTTTAATTTTTATAGCAAGTGTCATATCACCTTCCAAAGGGTTTGACTAGTCCACATTTCCAACAGCAAACTATAAAAATAACCTCCCTCGTCAGTTTCTGCCTCCAGAATGTTGCTGTCCCTCCTCTTCCCCCACCCCCTGCCCTGAAGTCCACGCCAGTCGCTACTGAGCAGGATGCATTTCCATCTTTTCCTGTTGCTGGACTCTCAGTGCCTTTGCTCAATTTCCTCTACTGTGGCTGTCTTTCTATCAATACACAAGCAACTACGAAAATCAAATCTGTCTTCTCTCCACATCCCGAGTATTTTTGCCATACGCACTGTTTGTATTTCTTACTCAACAGTTAAGCTCCATACAAACACCTTGCTTCACTCACAGCCCACTTGACAGTGGCCAAGGCCTCTCACAAGAAGCGCACATGTGATCTGTGCGTTCAGCATGCTGTTTATATTAAGTCTCTCTGTATGGAAATGACGGGCTATATCAGATACCAATCCAATCTGACTTTCTCCCAAATCTAGAGCTGTTCCAGACAGAGAGTAAGTGGGTGAGTGAGTAAGTGGGTGAGTGGGTGAGTGGGTAGGTGGGTGGGTAGGTGAGTGAGTGGGTGGGTGAGTGTGTCTCTGTGTATGTGTGTGAGTGTGGTATGTGTGTATGTGTGTCTATGTGTGTGTGTGTCTGTGTACTGATTCTCACAAACTGAGTCTCCACATATATATTCCTGCTCCAAACAGATGGCATCTGTTTCAAGACCCTTTGTCTGGTCCCCTACTTCACTCTCTTCAAAGCTAAGCTGGATAGATTTTGTCAGAAAACTCAGGTCATCTGGGAAGACAGACAGGACTGAGATGATGCCTGCATCAGACTGGCCTGTCCTCATGCCTGTGAGGCACTTCCTTGAGTAGTGCTTGATGTGGGAGGGCCGCCCATGGTGGTGATGCTACCCCAGGGCAGGTTTCCTGGGTGCTCTAACAGAGTAACGGAGAAAGCTATGGGGAGAAAGCCAGTGAGCAGCGCTCCTCCATGGCCTCCGCTTCAGGGCCGGCCTCCACGTCCTAACCGTAAATATTTTAATTTAGCCACTCAGAATCTATACTTTATATACTTATATATTTACTTATATATTATATATTAATATATAATTTCATCTTATATAAAATTATATAGAAAAACCTTCCCACGAAGGTACCTTTATATTCAGATATAAAATACACAAAATGGGAACAAAGGCAACAGCTAGAAAAATAATTTATTTCTATGAATCATGTAATAGGATAAAAATACATAAGAAATTTAATGAGTCATTTCCAATAACAATGTTTTACAAGTCACTGGAAATAACCATTCTTTGCCTAGAGAGAAGAATCTCTTTTGGTCATAGTGGAATTCACATCTGAAAGCAATTCCTCTTGGCAGTATCACGGAGGCAGGTGCCAGTACCAATCACAAGAGAGCATTTTCATTACTGTCATATTTAAAATATAACCACTGCCGTTGTTAATTACATTCTATTGATGTTGATTAGTAAAATATATAAATCAAAGTCTCTTGATTTATATATTTCTAGCATCTAACTGAGCGTGACACCAGCTCTATAAATATCGACAGATGTCAAAAGATTGCATTAGCTGGAGATGTAGCTCAGTGGGGAGTGGCTGCCTAGCAGGTTAGCATGCACAGTGCCCTGGTTCATCCTCAGAACCAGGGAACAAAAAGGGAAAGAACGGCAAGATGGTGGCAAGAGTGGGGGAAGAAAGGAGGAAGGGAGGGAGGGAGGAGGAGGGAGTGGGGAGGAGGGAGGGAGAAGAGATGAATTCCAACCTGGAATCTAAAAACACCTGAAAGGTTTCGGTCCAAAATCCAAAGACTAGACTAGACTAGACTAGAAATGTTTTAAGTTGGATACATGTTTTCGCGACCACCTACTCTACCCCAAAGCTGCATAACTAAATTACCAGACCTAAATGTCATACAAACCAGCTTGTACCCACTTTGTAAATGCCTTTAAATTAAGAAGGACAGAGTTGTATTCACAAGGTGAGCTCTGCAGACAGGTGACAGTGACAACAGAACACCAGCACCAGAGGCCATGGGACTGTGCACTTCGAAACCTGAAACCATCAACTTGTACCATGGAGATTTTACCACAAACTTTACAAAGACAGCAGGAAGAGCTGACCCTGGTGGAAGCCTCTGTGAGTTAATGGTAAGACTGGGGATGGAGGAGCATGCCAGAGAGGACCTATGGCAAAGGGCCTCTGTAATGTCAGCTCACTATATAATGTACCCTTCACTATAACAAGACGGAAATGTGACATAAGAATGGAAAATGAACAAAAATGGAGGTTTCTCCCTTCCAAACCTGAAAAGGATCTCTGAGCATAAGAGTTTGACAATTAGATCAAATCCACCTTTACAACAAAATGAATAAAACAGTGACCTTATTTCCCATATGAACTGGCCTTGTAAATGCCTGAGGGACTGCCACAACTGGCAAAGAATTGCAGGTCGAGGTACTAGACCCTGCTGAAGCATCCTCACTCTGGAGACACATGATGCCTGCTAGCATCTCACCCACAGGGGATGTGCTATCATTTCGGAACATTCTTCGGAAACTTTTCACCACGGAAAGGTGAAAGCATTATGTCAGCAAATTAAAAGGCTCACTGTGCAAGTCCATGCATCCAACTGTCATACAGACCAAACTAACCTGTACAACACAGGACGTTTGAAGCTATGGAATGAGGGTAAAAAGGCAGCCAAGACTAACCATAAAGGAAATAAGAAAAAGAATGTTCTAAGACACGGTAGTGTTTTTACAAGGCAAGTTTATCACAATTTAACAAGATAGCCTCACCAGGTCAGTGCATTTTATAACTTATTGAAGTGTATGATACTACTTGAAAACTAGAATGTGCAGGAAGGGGGGGAACTGCAGAAATAAACTCATGCTATTTATACACTGTGGGTGTCTTTTCACACCAGAATTACACACTGAGCAGCTGACTGGGGCAAGCACTGGATGGCCGCATGGCGACAAAGCAAAGGCCCCCACGTGGGGCTTGAGGGTTAAAGGTGAGTGTCTGGAAGGACTATAGGATCTCGCTGTTCTCATCCTGAGCATTTGCTCAGCTCCTCCCCTCAAAGCCTAAGCAACCTAACTCAGTAAACTCCTCATGTTGAGGCAGTCATGATCTGACAGAGATGTTGAACTCCACTCTTCATTTCCAGTCTAGAAAAACCTCCTTTCTTGGATTTGTGTTTCCAAGAAAAATAACTGTTAAAAAACTAAAAGTGTTTTAAACAAAGTCCTTTATTTTAAAAAATCAAAATACTGTGAATTTTAGATTATATATACCTGTGATTTTGAAAATATGAAAAGTAATTTCACCTGTGATTTTGAAAATATGAAAAGTAATTTCGATAGTTTGTGTGATGGTTTGTATATGCTTGAGTCAGGGAGTGGTCCTATTAGGAGGTGTGGCCTTGTTGGAGTGGGTGCATTACTGTGGGTGTGGGCTTTAATATCCTACTCATAGTTACCTGGAAGTCAGTCTTCCACTAGCAGCCTTCAGATGAAGATGTAGAACTCTCAGCTCATCCCGCACCATGCCTGCCTAGATGCTGCCATGCTCCCACCTTGATGATAATGGACTGAACTTCAGAACCTGTAAGCCAGCTCCAATTAAAAGTTGTTCTTTATAAGACTTGTCATAGTCATGGTGTCTGTTCACAACAGTAAAACCCTAACTTAGTTTGTTTCTCAGATGACCAACTCCCCAGGAGTAAGCAGAGGAACTGTTCAAAGTATACAAGACACTTCTGTGGCTGTTCTATTCTCTGGCTCCTATGACAAGCAAAGACACCAGAATAAGTTAATATAGGTGTGTGCACAGCCCCTGACTGGCCTCAGAGTCTGCAATTTGAGGGAAACACATCAGAAAGTTCCTGAGAAGGTGACCCTTCTGAGGTCACCTCAGTGTCAACCCTCAGCTGGAGTTTCTAGTTTATTCCCCACTATCCATACATCAGACCCAATAGACACCATAGAAAAGGGGTGTGAGAACTGCTTAGAGGACCAACGGAGCAAATTCACAGCAGAATTTCATCTCTAGGTCAGCCTCGGCAGCTATGCTGTAGTGTATCAACACTGAGATCAGCAATAAACGGCACTGGGACATGCATGGCTCAGCCTTGACCTCAGCATAAGAGGTCCTGCTCACTGTGCAGGCAGCACTACTGCAGCCAGCCAACCAGCGCGTTCAAAGAGAGCACACAGCACTGCTGTTTGAAAGACGATGTCCCTTTGCCTGCTGGACACAGAGAGCTCAATCTCAAACCAACCAGAAATCTTCCTCCCTGCTGGCCAGCATGCAGGCACAGTGAGGAAGGTGCTATACAGGCTGATGGGGGAGGGGTGGGGACACATCGATATTCTTGCCCAGCAGTCAGTCCCTGCATGCTACAAGAGATCTGACAGGCAGGCTGTGCTTACTGCTGGGTTTGAGGTCTGCTCTGTGGGAAGGGATTTCTTTTTTTCTTTCTTCTTTCTTTGTTATTAGATATGTACTTTATTTACATATCAAATGGTATACCCTTTCCTCGTTACCCCTCCTAAAACCCCCTATCCCATCCTCCTCCTCCTGCTTGCCAACCCCCCCCCCCATACACACTTTTCTGACCTGGAATTCTCCTACACTGGGGCATCAAACCTTCACAGGACCAATGGCCTCTCCTCTCACTGATGTCGGGAAAAGCCACCCTCTGCTACATATGTAGCTGGTGCCATGGGTCCCTCAGCATGTACTCTTTAGTTGGTGGTTTAGTCCCCGGGAGCTGTGGGGGTACTGGTTGGTACATATTATTGTTCCTCCTGCAGGGCTACAAACCTCTTCAGCCCCTTGGGTCCTTTCTCTAGCTCCTCCATTGGGAACCCTGTGCTCAGTCCATCAGTTGGCTGTGAGCCATGGGTGTTTTGATCCACCTTCCAATAAGGATCAAAGTATCCACACTTTGGTCTTCCTTCTTGATCTTCATGTGGTCTGTGAATTGTATCTTGGGTATTCCACGAGCTTTTGGGTTAATATCCACTTATCAGTGAGTGCATACTATATGTGTTCTTTTGTGATTGGGTTACCTCACTCAGGATGATAGTTTCTAGCTCTATCCATTTGCCTAAGAATTTCATGAATTTGTTGTTTTTAATAGCTGAGTAGTACTCCATTGTGTAAATGTCCCACATTTTCTGTATCCATTCCTCTGTTGAGGGACATCTGGGTTCTTTCCAGCTTCTGGCTATAAACAGGGCTGCTATGAACATAGTGGAGCATGTGTCCTCCAAGCACAGTACTATAAGCCTACCTAAAAGCAGGGGAGCATGTCGTGGTCCGGATGAGAACAGCCCCATGGGCTCACACACTTGAATATTTCAGTCCCAGCCGGCGGAACTGTCAGGGAAGGACTAAGAAGTGTGGTGTGGCCTTGGAGTTCTGGCACTGGGGTAGGCTTCCAGGTTTAAAAAGCCCATGCCAGGCTCAGTCACACTGCCTGAGGATCAGGATGTAAGCTTTCCGCTACTGCTCCAGCACCATGGCTGCCTGCAAAACGCCATGCTTCCTGGCAGTGATGGTCCTGAAACTGAGGAAGCTCCTAATTCAATGCTCCCTTTCATATTAGCTTCTTGGCTGTGGTGCCTCTTCAGATCCATAGTAATGAAAGCAGATGGTAAGGTTACAGGCTCTAGAGTAGAACCTGCTATTGCTACTTTGCTCAATTGTCAGATTGTTAAATTGCCTTCTAAACATTCATGGTTATACTCACAGGCCAGGGCCACTTTCACCCTTGGTCAGGGACCCTTCTTTTTGCCGTGGACAACAGTCAATGGGAAGACAAATAATGGACCAAAGTACTGAGAATGAGACACAGAGTACGGGTTGAGCCTCCATGGGACATCTTTACTGTTGTCCCCCACCCCCATTCCCAAAACAGCATGCCTCGAATACTGTTGGCAGTTGGAACCTACTCCTAGGAGGGCCTCAGCTGTGATGCTCTGAACACTTATTCAGTAGACAGTGTCTTCCTCAGCTGTTAGGATGTAGGAACTGTCCATGAAACGAGGACCTCAACCCTCCTTAGAAACACAATTCAAAACTTCAACTCCTTGTTTGTAGGTTGACTTTTTATTTTGTTCCCTACATACTCTTGACAAAGGTACCTGAACCCCCCAGGGTCAGTGCAGCAGTGTTCACAGCATCCAGAATATGGAAACAACGTAAGTGTGCACCAATGGCAAAGAAGATGTGAGAGTGGCTGATGGATGGAAATGGCGTATTATCATGTTGAGTGGTGGATGACAATGAGGCAGATCAGCACGTGAAGGAGCCAAAGCCAAGTTCAATGATCTGAACTCAAGCCCTGGAACCCACACGGTGGAAGAAAGAATCAACAATTCCCACAAGTTGTCCTCTGATGTCACTGAAGTCCTCTGGGGTCAAGAACAAGCAGCAGTGGCTTTACAAAACTGGGAAGGTCATCAGCAAAGGTCAGATCACACCGTGTCAAGGCAGCCCAGGAGCCTGACTTCCGGGGGTGCTACAGTCCCAGGAGCCTGACTTCGTAGGCTCAGTCTTTCTGAGGCACTACAGTCCCATATCTAGTGCACACTGTCCTTTTAGTTTCTCAGCTTAATTCCTACTAAAGAGCAGTAAAGAAAGAGAGGAGTAAGGAGGTCAAGTTTTAGCAGGTACACATATGCCCCTGTAACTAACAGAAAATTCTGGGTAAAACGTGTTTCAACAACAAATCTGGAATCAGCATCTCCTGGAAGAATAGGCACGCCACCTGCAGGGTGGAACCCCAGCCCTTTCCCTTGAAACTGATCCCACCTGTAGCTATATTCAAAAGCTAGAGGCAAAGTCACTGAGATGTTTTGAGGCAGTGATCCGGCTATCCCTAAACTCTCATCTCAAGCAAAGAAGGTATCAGGTATTTCATCTAGACTAATCAACCCTACAAGTTGGAACAAGGTACACTTTCTATAGTCCACATAAAGGGGGGCTAGATTCCTGAAGCAGAAAGAGCCTACTAAGTACAAGAAGAGCTGAGGCTAAACATGAAGTAATGGCGGCCAACACAGACCCCTTGCCTGCTGTTTTCACAGCTTGAGAAGCTTTACAAATTATTTCAATTTTTTTGTTCAAGAGGTTGAATGAAACAAAGGCCACAAAAATTTCTATCGGCAACAGTCTGTAAATCTAGTAAGGTGGGAGGGATTCCTCTGCTTGCTCTCATCTATGTCACAGAAATGAAATACATCTGGGTGTTTCTATACCTATTTATACTATTTATACTCTCTAGCCTTGTTTTCATAGAGACAGGATGGTGAGCGGTGGGAAGAGCACTGGCCCTGGTGTAGAGGCTTGGGGCTCCGGTCCTGCTCTCCCGTGCTGTCGCTGCAGCTGCCCGTAACCACATACAGCTCAGCTTCCTCTCAGTTGGGGATCTTATTCCTGGCTAACTCCTAATTAGAAACAATGCACATTAGTTAACTGGAGATTGATGGAGACTATTTAAAGTTGCAAATCTGGACAAGCCAAGCCCCCAAAACTCTTCCCAGATTATGGTGACACATGAAGCTTTTTCCTGCAGAACTTAGTTCCACAAAAACTTTCACTGTGGCCAGAAATGTAAATAGCATGATGCTAGAACTTCTAAAATAACTGAAGAATTTAATTCAATTTCTCTTTAAGCCCGGATTCATTATTAAAATGCTGCAGTGTACCTACACGCACAGACCTTCTCTGTTGGACAGAGGAATGGAAAATGCCAGGAACGAACCGCTCTGCAACTCAATTAAACAGGAGATCTCTAACCACGAAGCCCAACCAAGGAAGACGACGATGGAAAGGAACAGCAAAAAGCTGGGACTCAAGTCACAACCAGAAATGGAAATTTCTATAGTGTGAGAAGTGGGGGATGTCTCCCCCAAGCCAGCCTACAGGTCTAGAGAATTAAACCTCCAAGTCTTGTTGAATTTCTCTTAATAGTTGTTGACTTGGGCAAAATGCATAGAAGGGATTTCCACAACCAGGCTGTTGACAGTGAGAATGTCAACAGGAGGAGGAATGTGGGATGGACAGACTTTGGCAGAGCAGTCACAAAACCCTCTGGGATGACACTGGATAAAACACAGTGGCTTTAGCAACCATGTTTTGACCTGGAGTTGGTTCTTTTCAAAATTATTAATAATGAAAAATACTTACACAGGATACACTGGATTGCCAGGAAAAAAAAAAAAGAATCCTTTGAAAAAAGTTTTTAGAACAACAAGCTACCCACAAAACCACACAGACACAAAATGAAAAAAACCTGGTCACTGATCTGAGGAATGTGCAACTCCCCGCAAAACAAAGTAACTGTAGCCAGGACTACTCCTCACACTAGTGATCATGTGTTGAGATACCTGACAGACAGGTCCCAAGAAGCAGACCACGTCACCCATCGAAGGCCAGCAGTTCAAGACGAGTGATTTCTGCAATGAGAACTTCAAGTTTCAAGAGACTACCTGTTTTTACAACCTCGAAGTTTTTACAACCTGTGAAGTCCATTTGGCTGCACAGAATGAGTCATGGAAGCAGATATCGTCAGGCTCAGAAAGACAGGCATGGCATCTCTCCTCTTCTCTGTAGACTCAAAACTAAAAATTGCATGTATACATACAATGTGTACTGTGTATGTATGCATGAAATTATCTGAAGGAAGGAGGAGAGTGAAGAGGTAATGGAATGCATGTGACAGGCAAGCAGAAGGTGGAAGAATTAGGGAAGAGGCAACTTGTAAAAGTAGGGAGGAGGAGAAGAGGGAAGCAAGGGAGGGTTCAAACTGTGTGTGTGTGTGTGTGTGTGTGTGTGTGTGTGTGTGTGTGTGTGTGTGTGTGTGTGTGTGTGTACACTGCCCTGGAGCAAAAGGAAGGAATATCCTCAAGTCCATAGGAAAGATGGAGGCCAAGCCTTGTGGCTCTGTGAACTGATACTGGTATGCTGGTGCCACTCCTGAAGATCTGTCGGGCAATGCAGTCCCGCCATTCTCTTGCAGACCTTTGGAGCTCTGTCTGTCAATCATCAGGCCTAAAGAGCTCTGTCAATCATCCAGCAACTTCAGCAACTCTTCAGCAGTCTTGGACACAGCTGCTGCGAGAAAGGCCCACTCTGCCACCCACACCTGAGAGAATCTTTTCTTGCTGTGAGAATCACAACCACAACTCCAACACAAAAGCCCACACAAAACAAAAGGTCACAGGAAGTGTGCTCCATACCTTTAAGAAAGAAAAATAAAGAGAGATGTGGGAGAGCTGAAAGGTTTCCATGAAACTGTCTGGGATCTGAGGCAAATTCCCCAGGGTGGGACTGACATCAGATGCAGGCACACCGTGAAAAGATAACCAGCAACCGTGGCTACTCGATAATGTGGAGAGAGCACACTGTGAGCACAGAGCAAGTTCAAGTGGCCTGGTGTATATGTGACTGAGAGCCTTTCCAAAAATGCAGAAATACAGAATGAAAAATCCAAGAAATGAGAGATCCAAAAGGCTAGAGCCTGCAGCGTAAACACAAAATAGTGCAATGTGTATCACAGCCTAAATACACACCATAGGACATTTTTTAAAATCCAGAAAAGGGATATATTACATACCAGGGAATTAAAGTAGGAATAAAAGCAGACTTCTTACCAAAACCCTCATAAGCCAAAAGCCAATGCAAAGGTGATGTGCTCCTGTGTGGTAGTTCATCTTGAGTCGGCAGAGTTGGAAACACCAAGATTAGTAATGTATGCCTCGGATAGGGGAGCCACACCCTGGCTTGCAAGCACAGGCATATGGTCTTTGGTTCCTATCCATCAAGTGGCACTCCACCATGAATTCCTGCCACTGCAACCATACCCCTCACCAGAGTCCCACAGCAATGGTGCACACCACACACACTGAAACCAGCCAAAACAGAACTTTCCTCTCTCCCAGCTGTTCTCTGGGTATTTGACACAATGACCTAGGCCCACTAATACTTAGGGGGCTAGGGGGGATAAATGGCAGTGTAGAATTCTTGAGGGAAATATCTTCAATCAGACAAACAAAATGGGAAGAATTATCCGCCCCAAGATCTGAACTTAACATACAGTCAGGGACTCTAGACAAGGAAAAAGGGGCAGGAGGAGGGAGAGAGGGAAGGAAACAGGGAGCGAAACTGACAGAGACTGACTATAGAGATTGGCTCACACGATCGTGAGGTCTGAGAAGTCCTGGGATTTGCAGTCAGAACACTAAAGACCATGGAGAGATGGTAGTGCAGGCCTGACAGTTAGAATGATCCTGAGTTCCAGTCTGAAAACAGACCAGAAGGGCCAAAAGCTGCAAAGCAGCTGTTCAATTTCTCCTTGACGGCATTCATTTCTCTCCTTTGCCTGCTGGTTCAAAGGCAGAAGTCTGAAGGGACCAGGAGCAAGCCTTAGCTGTTCAGCAAAATCACTGTTGTGCCTTCTGATAGTAATGTTCTTCTCTCTGGAACTCAGACCCCTAGACCAGTAAGGATGAGACCAGGGGAACAGGAGCCTTCCTAAAGTCACTGAAATAACAGCCAAGCTTATTTCCATTTTTGGTTCTTGGATCCTGTGAATCCTCACAGGGGGAGGAACAGTACCACACACTAGGTGCATGGAAATAGAGGCGGATTACTGGGGAATCCTGTCTGGACCCTTCAAGGTTCAACCACCAACCTGGTATTGTAACTGAGTCTTCAAAAGACCATGCTACCATTCTACCAAGCCATCTGACTTTAAATACCATGGAAAATGGTAATGTCAGTGAACCCGTAAGCTTGGGGCTGCTGTCACATCACCATGGAGGATGGTAAAGTTGGTGAACCAACTGCCATACTCCTGTAGTCATGAGCTCCTTGACCAGATTTACCATGAAACAGGTTCAATAACCAGAAGCAACGCTTGTTTGTAGAATATTACAGAAGTGGTTAAGGAATTCTGTGACCCATAGGCAGTAGTCTCCACAAAACTGTACACAGGAAGGAACATCCATGTCAACATCCCCCCGATAAGAACATAAGTCTGCCCTTTCCATGACACTGGTGGCCCAATAGAATCACTGCCACTGGGGAGCTGGCTGGTCATCTAGGGAATGGCACTGTATCAGCACCATCTTATCAGGGTCCTGCTGGCAAACTGTACATTCAGCAGTGGCCACGTGCAGATAGATCATCAGCCTTAGTGAGTGCAAAGCCATCATGCTAAAACATACCTAGCATCCATCTCTTTTAGGAAGACTGAGCTAGCCAGAACCCACTGAAGCACTGTGGATGCAGAGGAGGAGGGCCATACAATGTAAGGATCCTCCCCTAAAAGATAGTAGACCAGAAAACAGGGGGTCCTACCACATAACCACTAATCCCCTCTGCTGACATCACCCCCTCGTGAACAAGTACATGGGGCACAAATATCTTGAGGATGTCTTGCCCGTTCAGATGGGTCCCAGGCTTCTTCTCATCAATTTTCTGATCCTGTTCTCCATACACTACAGACCACCTAGCCAAACACTGGCCACAACCCATAATCAGCCTGTAAATGCATGCCAGCACTTTTCCTCCAAGGCAAAGTGAGTAACTAGCACACCATCACAGTTCTACTTCCGGAAGGTTCTCCAAGACCACTACCCAGAAGTGTCCCAAAAGGCATTATGTGCTACAGATAACTTTATTGGGGCAGTGCCTGAATACTACACATAGCAGGCCTTAGTTTTTATTTCCTGTCAAAGGATCTTAGGAAGCTCCCCCACAAGGCTGTAGGTGCAAGCTGCGGGATCAGGGAGGAGTATAGCAAAGTGGGGGCGGTGGGCATTTGGATACTTCCTGGAACCTACTTGAACCTGGACGACCTGATCACAGGTACACCATGTGCATGTGCATGTGTGTGCGTGCGCTCATGTTCGTGACCTTACATAAGAGAGCCGAGGAGGACCTGGTGGCAATCGCTATTCATATATCCTCAAGTCCGACTTTGGATGTACTGTCTTCTGGCTTCATCAAAGCATAGCTCAGTCCTCTGGTCTAAACAGTGAGTGAGTTCCACAGATTAAGAGACCAAAATAGGACTCTACAACTACTCCACTTAAGCATTCTAAAACTGGACAGATAAACACAGGATGAGTTTGGTGAGTCACGAGCGCCATTAGAAATAACCAGAGTCAAACATAAAAACATTTTGAGTCTCAAACTATCAGAGTCCAGTAGTTCCCCACAGGTATGATTACGAGTTTATGTAGTGCACAGCTTCCCTTGGAAAGGCTGGGGTATAAATTTTGACAGCTGTACAAAGGATATGGCTAACTGGGACCCAGCCTGCCTCTTGTTTGTGAGTTTACCTGTGTAAGTTGCTCAGGTCTGGAACTGGAGGGCTGTGGCGCACTGTCTTTTATCATTCTACCTTAGATTTTATCTCACCTTGACCTTTCAGCTTATGAAGATCAATTCCCAGTTTCACTTATGGGAATACCATAATCAATAAGCCCTGGGTCTGCAGAAGCCAGATTGGTCTGTTTGGATCTGCTGCTTATCCTGGCAGCCCCGCCCATCTCATCCTTAGAAACTGAGTGCTGTGTTCAGGTTCCCCCATTCGGGGGCTGCAATTCCCACTGAAAGTTCTGCCCTTTGAGCACAGAACCCAGAGTTCTTCCAGGACGTCAGGGCTCCTCTAAAAATGAATCCCAGAAATTTGGGTGAGTAAATCTCTTCTTAAGGCAGAATCTCACGAAGCCCAGGCTGGCATTTAAATCCCTGCATAGCCCAGGATGGCTGAACTTTTGATCCTCCCAGCACTGGGAGGACAGGTGTGCTCTACCACTCCCATCCTTGGTGAGTAACCTTAAATGGCCCACAGACTCACTTTCCCATCTCCCTAAGCCTACAGATTCCAACTTGGCCACCAGACCATAGCAGGTCCAGCATTCCCCACCTGCTCTGGAGACTGCACTTGGGGCCATGCTTGGAATGAAGTGCCATAGTTCTTCATAACTCCCCAAACTTAAGAACTGCAGAATACCGGTTCAATGTGCCCACATCACTGAATACAGTCTGACCTAACTTTCCGTCACACTATACCGTGGCTATTGGTTCCATCATGCATGCCTAGAATTTCTGTCTGTGTCAATGAGGAAACTCACACAGCTCTTTCAAAATGCAGCATGTCCTCACGGGGCACACTTTGTGTTTCACCTTCATGGGCTGGCTGAGGATTCTAGCCAACCACCTACAGACACAGAGTGAGTAGCCGGCATGCCTAGTGTGGTTTCCTCAAGGGCACAAACTAATTTCTCAGGAAGGACATGGAGTGGTCATTCATCTCAATTCAGGGTGTGGTCCTATCCCTCATCAGGGCTTTGTCCTAATCTCCTGGTTCCAACTTTCAGATGTTATCAAATATATTCGGGGTAGTATGTCTCTAGATGCCAATCCGACTGCCCAAACCCCACTCCTTCACAATCAGTACTCTTACTGTAAAGTACTTAAACTTCTCTCACCTTCCTGACCGTGATGTTCCGGAAGATCTGAGGTTGCAGCGCTAAGAACTGAATCCTAAGTGAACACACCACAAACCCTGCAGATCTCAGCTATGCATCTTCACACCTCTCAGTTTCCGGCTTCTTATTTTCAGACTGAGAGTTTTCAGATCCTACTATATGCACCTATCAAAGGTCTGACCTGCTAATAGTGTCTCTTTAAAAGAAAACAGACTTGTTCACCAAGAGAAACACATAAAGTACTTGCCTGCTCACATTTTTCCAAGATGATATAAAACTTATTCTAACCACTAATTTTCATTTCCCTTGAATTGAAAATACCAGAATCCTCAGCACATATTTTTCATGTGATTCTGACTTTAACATGAATCACCTATAATTTTTTTACCTCCACACGTAGTAAGTAATTGAGCACCAATTCTAATAAAGCTTCTATCATATATAAACTAAACTCATCCAGTAGAACACAATTCTCTCATACATTACATTTAAAAGTCCTTTCCAGAAACACACCTTCATGCCTTAACTCTGACAACTCAAAATCCAAAAGCAATAGCTGGGCATGGTCTTCTTCATCACAGTGACACCTTGGTGAACCAAGCTTTCCCACAGGGAAGTCAGGCACTCCCACAGTGCTGTTCATGTGCTATAAGGTCAGCAGTGTCCTACAGGAGTGCCAGCCGACCCTGCGTCTCTACTGAGTCAATTAATGTCATTAAACTCAAGCAATGTTACTTCCTGGGAGACAGGAATGACACTCATTTTTATTTGCTCGAGTTCCTTTCCTTGTGTATATAAATTCCTTAAATTGTGTGTAAATCTTTAGTTCGTGTTTTATATTTTATACTGAACCTGAAATAACTATACCAGCCAGAAGAGGAGCACATCCATAGTAACCAACAAGTAAAAACCTAGCCCCAAACTACACACTACTGAAGGAGCCAGGGGGACACACCCTGGGCCTACCAAACAAGGATGTGGAACTCTCAGCTTGCCATGGCCCTGCTTCCCAGGAGCTCTGTAAATACAGAAATGAATGTCAGCACAGGCCAATGTGAAATGAACGCCTATCTCTTTATTACATCTGTAAGCCATTCGGTCTTCCTCGGTTATAAAGATGCAGGCCAACCAACACAAAAGGTCACAGACAAGCACACTGGACGGAGCCATCATATCAAGGGCCTATAGACAAGAATCCCTTCTGCAAAAGTATACCTGTATATGCTTAATTATGACACTCAGATACTGCTACAATACAGTAGCATTCTATCAAATGGGAAAAAAAATCAGTTACCGGGCTGGTGAGATGGCTCAGTGGTTAAGAGCACTGACTGCTCTTCCGAAGGTCCTGAGTTCAAGTCTCAGCAACCACATGGTGGCTCACAACCATCCATAATGAAATCTGACACCCTCTTCTGGTGTGTCTGAAGTCAGCTACAGTGTACTTACATTTAACAATAAATAAATCTTTAAAAAAAAATCAGTTACCTTCAGCAACTAAAACATGAAAATATACAAAAACACATCTAGATATTTTTACCCAACCAAGGGGGAAATGGATTCTGGCTGTCATTTACTGGGGAATTCCTTACAAAGAAAACTCAATTTCCCCTAAGCAATATGTGCAGGCATAGGACACAATTCAATAAATGGCTTGTTTTCCTTTCAATTTTCCCTTTGAGCAAAATGACTCCGGCAATCCTGCTGTAATTCACAAACCTAAAACTGTAGTAACATCTGTGTAGGCAAACATGGCTACACAGAAACGGTGTTACACACTAGCTAGTGACAGTCTTGAAGAGGATACGGTGTTTATTACAGTGAGCAATGTCTGTCCCACCTCACCACTAGTGACACTCATGATGAGGACACAGAGTCTATTACAGTGAGCAGTGTGTCTGTCCCACCTCACCAGATTTACTGTGCACGCCATTGAGTCTTTCCACACTTACGAGACCCCTCACTGTTCTGCAGCACCCTGCTGGGAGGGGAGCTGATTCCAGACTTTAGCACAACTGCTAGTCAGCAATCTCATGACTTGGCACCAACCCAAGGCTTATAATAACCCAGGAAGCTTATGTCCAAAAAACACCACTAACAGAACAGAGGCTCTGCCTGTGAGCCCTCCTACCCTCACCCTGTTCTCCCCAGCACTCATGACCTAAGCAAACAGCAGGTTCAAAGCACAGGGAATCCCAGCAGCCTGGGACCCACCCAGGAACTCTTCCAAAGGCCCATTCCCAGAAGCTGCCGTTCTTGACCTGTCCAGCTGCCTGCCCAGAATGGCCTCTGTCAAAAACAAACAGGGCCAGCTTTTTAAAACCCAGCAGCCAGAGGTGGTGGTGACAGCTACATGCACACAGACCTAGCTAACATACAAAGATAAGAACTGCAAGAGTAACACATTCTTCTGAAAAGCTAAAAGGCCAAGTTTGTTCATAAAGCTATATGCACGCTCGGGGTCGTGTGTGTGTGTGTGTGTGTGTGTGTGTGTGTGTGTATACTCTAGAGAAATACCTAAGTCTCTGCCTCTGGCTCTACACAAGTGGCAAATGAAGACTAAGGCAGTTACAATGTGCTCACATGAGCATTGAGACCATGTACCATCATCAGAGATCCTTGACAAAAGCTAGATGCATTAGCTCTATGCATCGATGGAAATAATTGTGTGTGGCCAGTAATCTAAACAGACTTCAGTGGTGCACATGAGGACACTTCCATGATATATCTAGAATGAGATTATTACGCAAACAAACAGCAACAAGACCAAATCCCAAGGAAGAGAAATGAGCAAACAACCAGAGAGGGCACATAATATATTTTTACACATCCAGTTTTCGGGGGGGCGGGGAAGAGCTGAGACAAAGAATCAACAAAGAGTACAGCACATACAGGTGGATGGGAGGGGGAAGCAATCAGCAAAAAGACACACCCAGGACTTACTAGAGAACACCATCAAAATTGGCAACTCATGGAAATTGTATTTTAATAAAGAGGGAAGACAGACCTGATGTTATTTCCAATGGGGTAATTTATAACTGAGTGACAGTAATTTAGAATTGTACTGACAATGATTTATAACTAAGTGACAATGACTGATTTATAATTGAGGAATGACAATGATTTATAATTGTACTGACAATGAAATGTGTATAGAGAATGACATTACAGTCAAGATACAAAGTCTCCCTAGCGAATTAAATTACTCAAAATCCAAGACTTCAAAAAAAGGAATTAAAATATTAAGTACTTATAATTTTGCTTAATAAACTTCACAATGAAAAACAATACGAGAGGCACCAAAAATGTAACCAGCAGCCTTCTCAGAACAGTAAGATAATTTTCTACCATAACTAACAATGATTTCTACAAAGAGACGAAGCAATACAACATCCATTTATCATTGAATTGTAAACATTCTAAACAAAGTCAAAGATAATTTCTTCAATCTCATCAAAATGATTTAAAAAAAAACCACTACATGTTTTTTTGAAAGAAAACTGCCAGTCACAAATGCCTCCTGAGACTTCTTATTCAGCATAATTAGAAGTCTTAGCAGTGCAATGAGACAAGAAAATGCAAACAGTTGGGAAATATGAAATGAAACTGCCTCTGTGGATGGAATACATGAATTCATAGACAATCCCAGGGAGTACATAAAAGCCACATGGACTAACAAGTGAGCTGAACAACACTGTAGGGTTCAAGAACATGTAAACATCAATAGTTATAACAATAACTAGCAATAATAACTAGAAATACACATGCGCATGGATACCATTTACAGTAGCACCAAATGAACACACATACAAATGGAACAAAACGGGAAGAAGAAAAACATTGAGAAGCCCAAGTCCTGCATAAGCAGGAGATTAAAGACACCTGAGATGCCAGTCACCCCAGAGGGATTTATAACTTCAGTGCACTCCTAACCAGATCACTACAGTAGACAAAGTAGGCTGATGCCAGAAAGAGACAGAGCCACACGTACACAGTGACTGCCTCCTCACAAAGTGCCAACGAGATTCCTGCTCAAACACAGTAAGAAAGGTTCCCTCAGACGCAACCAAATCTATGCATCTGTGGAGAAAAGGCGCAGAGAAAGCCACAGCCTGTACCTGGCATTAAAAAGGACGAGTAACTGACAGCATATCCTATGTACAATACCTAAAACTAGAAAAGGTCTGGAGAAAAACAGAAATTCTTTGCAAACTTGGACAGTATACAAATTAATTTAAAAAAAAAAGGAAAAAGAACTGATCCAATGGATTTCATCAAAATTGAAGTTTCACTCACACCTTTCTTATATCAGGAAAAGGAGCAAATGGTAGACTCAAAGAAAACTCTTGTAGGCATGTGCACGCGCACACAGACACACACACACTGCACATATATACACTATGTGTGTGTGTGTATGTACGTATAAGTCTAAAGTCTGTGCCCAGATTGCATAAGATTTTTTAGTTAGACAATAAAAACTCACAAAACACTTTGGAGAGATACCTCTTGAAAGAACATACAGACAGCAGACAGCAGCACAGGGAAATGTCTTACACGTTAGTTAACTAGAATCTCAAAATCATCTGTGAGAACCAGGCATGGAGGCACACAGCTGTAATCCCAGCTTCAGGAGGTGACAGCAGGATAATCAGGAGTTCAAGGTTAGCCTCAGCTACGGAGCCAGTTGAAGGCAGAGTGGACTATTTGAGACCCTGTCCCAAATTTAAAAAAAAAAGAAAGAAAAAGAAAACTCAATGAGTCATGAGGAAACACCTTCTAAAGTAGCTAAAGCAGGAGCTAAAATGCCAAGACCTGACTGACGCATAGCAACATGGACCATGCATCTCACTGACAGGAATGCAGCACACAGCAGTCACCATGGTAAACAGCAGAGCTAAAATGTTAGCCATGCACCTGCCCCCTGGTCCAGCATCCCACTTAACAATAAACCAAAGAGAATGAGAACTAATCTCTCTTAAGACAAATATGATTGTTCCCCAAAAATGCATTTTTGTAACAGCTTCATCCCAAAATACAGAGCTCAGAAACTACCTAAATGCCCACCAACTAGTGAGTACCCTGCGGTCTACTCACAGAGGGAAGTACCACACCCACTTTTTAAGGTGACACCAAAAGACCAGAAAAGCATTCTGGGAAAAAAAGTAGGAACAAGGGGCTGCGCTGCATCCTTCCCACTTACACAACTCCACTGAGGAAAAATCGGACAGAGGATGAATCTGTAGCGATCCTGGGTGAGCAAACTGTGGTGATGTTATATGACCACGCATACTTGTCAGAGTGCACACGAAGACATTCTGAATTAGTTTGTGGGAGGTTTACCCTAAACTAAACTGAAAGAAATGTCCTTCAGGAATATGTGCATCAACTCTAATTCAAATAAACTAAACCCAAGTTACTGAAAACTGAAGAAGGGAGACACAGTCAGAACCCGAACCCTAAGATGTACCAAATCAACGTGCACATTAATTCAGAGTGGCCTTTCAAATGTTTACATTTTACAAGAAATGACAAAACTTGATGGTAAATTATACAGAACCAGTAGCCAGTGGGGTACTGTGATTGTGAACCTTAGAACTTATACATTTTTCCTCCTTTTTCATTAATAGAAAGATCTCTCTCACCCACTTTAATTGATTCCCATTTGGCTTGTGTCATAGAGAGAGAGATTCCCTTCAAAGTTTTCTTAATAAAAATTCTATAATCTTTATATATCTAATAGTACCTGGATGATCAATAAAGTGTCCCATTAAGCAAAGTCCTGTCCATTCAAGCTTGAGACAAGCTAATGACAGCCTCTTTTATGTGTGCGCGCGCGCGCGCACACACACACACACACACACAGAGAGAGAGAGAGAGAGAGAGAGAGAGAGAGAGAGAGAGAGAGAGAACACAACGGATGTTTCTCTGGGTGATTTTCTAAACAGTTTTCTTTTTCTGTGAAGTATTATGATGATTAATATTTTTCTTAAGAACTCAAAAATCCTGGACTTTCTCATTTTGTTTTATGCTTTTTTCCATTTGGAGTATGATGTTGCTAGGCAACCAGTTCACGTTTCCCGGCCCACTGAAATGCCTCCTAGCCATCCCAGGGGACACCAAACTTCCTCACCAGGCAATTCTCCACACACTATCACACCACATAGGGGCACCAAGAAGGTGCAGCGGGCCTAGCATCTTCCCTGAGCCATTTATCCCAACAGGTGAGGAACAACACCCAAAGCAACAGAAAGTGTGGCTGAGAGGACTACAAGCGCACTTCTCCTCCTCGGTGGCTGTCGCCCTTTCCTGTGAGTACTCTTCAGGCTTTTGCCTTAAATCCTGAGGTGACTGTCGGCCCACCCAGTGACAAGATGGCAATCCCTCAACCACGCAGCATGCAAACACGTTCCATAGCCATCCGCCGAGCCGAGCCGAGCAGGGCGGTTTAAAGATTAGGGGCGGACGATGTGTCAAGTGTCTGCACAGTGGAGGGAGAAGTCGGAATTCGTGGGCGGCCTCTGAGGGATCTCAGCTGAGCCCAAAGCCTTCACGTCCCCAGAGCAGAGGGCCAAGAGCGCGGCGGCCTCACCACCCCAGAGCAGCTGACAACTCTTGAGCAAAGCTCCCTCCGGCGGAGGCGGCCGCGCAGACGCGGCATCCTGGGGGCGGGGAAAGGTGTGTGACAGACAGAGGCCACGCGCTCCGCAAGGTGCCTGTCTGGGTGAGAACCCGAGACGCCGCCGTGGGTGTGTCCTGCGATCAGCTCTCCAGGAGGACTCCTCGCCCGCACTGCGCGCTTTCCCAAGGTCTGAGACCGGAAGGGGTGAGCCGCTCCGCACCGGCGGGAACTGCGGCAGGGTCAACACTTCCGTTCCGCCGGGGCAACTACGGCGCGGGCAACGAGAGAACTTCCTATGGCTCTCCACTCGGGACCACGCAAGTGCAGGTCCCCGCGGGCGAGGGCGGGAGCGGGGTGCCTCCCCGTCCCAGGTTCCATGAGTCGCCCGGCCGAGGCCTCGCGGCTCGCGGTAGCTTGGCCACGTTCCCACCCGCGGCCGAGACCCGGACCCTGACGGCGAGCACCCGATTACCTGCTCCCGCCGCAGTGCTCCCCGCGCTGTTGCGCGTCACACTCGGCTCTCAGACACGTGCTCCGGGACACCGGCTACGCAACCCCCCCTCCCGGTGACTGCGGGCCCAAGAACCTACGTTGGGGCAGCCCACGCACCACCCGGCGTCCAGGACCTCCTCACCGGAAGTTGATTTCTACCTAGGCCCGCCCAGGCCTGCGCGCGGCGCTCCAGTCATTTGCGGGCACATCACGTGACCCCAGGCTGAGGCCAGCTGAGCCTCGTCTGAAGAGAGACCTGACCTGTGAAATGGACTGACCTGATTTCCACTGACCTGACCATCCTCAGAAACCTGTCCTGAGCCAAAACAAACCCTCCACCAGATATTCCTCCTATCAGAGATTCAGGGGCTAGGGCGCAAGAAGAACCTCCTAGTTGATTGATTCTTAGGTAATTGCACTCTGGAATAGATTGACTTCGACTTAACGCCTTTTCCTGACCTTTCTCAAGATCTACCTCCTAGTACAGGTTCTCAAGCTCCCTTAGTGACAGGCCCATAAAACCACCTACCAAATCAGAATCTCTCTACTGTCCAGAACTCGAATCTACCATGAGAAGAGCCTTCTACTCCCTTTGCCTCTTACAAGCAACCAAAATATGAAAACTGAATAAAGCACCTGGCACTATGACATGCTCAAGAAATGCTTGACGTGATGTCTGGTCCTATTGGCTTAGCAGAACTCCCAAGCTCCTGAACGTGCCAAGACTGAAAGCTTCTCTAAACCACAGAATGTTGAAGATCTGTAGCACTAGGACTGTAGCACTTGTAATCGACTGTATCATAGCAGCTCGTTCATATTCTATTAAAGACAGTTGATTTTTAGCTGCTCGACATCCTTGGAGCAAAACTGTTAGTCAACATCTTTTCCTGAAGGGAAAACACACACACTTGATAGGTTTTTGTTTGAAGGGGAGAGTAATTGTGTAGACTATCGTGACTGTTACATGGAAATGGTCAATAGGTAGCACACTTCTCAGATGGTGTAAACAACATTCACTTAATTTTTATTGAATGTATACCATTTACTCGGGACTAGTCAAGTGGTAACAATCTGGGAGTGAACCAGATGTATCCAAGATGTTTTACTGCCTAGTGCCCTGATTTTTGAGTGTGAGTCTGTGGACTACTTCTATTTTTCATACAAAGGGCCATTATTGGGAATAGCTTTTCTCTTCCTTCCACTTAATAAAATTGACTGATCTTTAATCTCTGTACTCAAAGTGGGAAACATCAACAGGATCTTGACAAACCTCCACTGAACTGAGCAACCTGAAGTCATTACTGAACAGCTAATACTGATCAGATCACCTCTTCTGACCTTTTTCCATCTGCCCATTCTTTGCACAAATAAGTTGTATTTCTCTTATAGAAATTTGATGCTTCCTTACAAATATATACTTTTTTTAATTTCCAGTTGAGCACCAAGTCAAAAAGCACTTCTTATTTGTATACTCAGCAAGCTGTTACCCATTTCTCCTTGTACATCTAGTCTAGTAGTCAAGAAAGTGGAAAGACATTCAATAAGCATTTCTTAAACTGTTAGTCAATATCTGTGTGTCACCTTGTCTTTTCTCTTTGTGCTTGAAATTTTAATGCCTTTGGGTTTCTAATGAAACATATGTATGCTTCCTCTATCTTGCCTAATCCAAAATCCAGTATTACATGGACTTAATAGTGTTGGTAGTAACATCAGTAGAGCATTCTGTGTGCCTTTATCATTAGGAAAAAATGAATAAAAATATGTTCTCATAGTTTGTACAATATAGGTATATTTACTCTCTTTTCAAATAACACAAACTCAGGAAGGGTAATTTAACATGCTGTTGAACAAGGGGGAATAGAAAGCCAGATTAACAGAATGACTCTTTCTCCCTACAGCAACCACTTTCAAATCACTGTTTATCAGTCATCAGAATTTCACCTCAGAAACCCCTCAAAGTAATCTGTATTTTTAGCTTTAAATTTCAACTTGCTCACATGTAAGCACCCATCACCATGGTCAACTTTGAAGTATTATTTCCAACGTCTAAAGGAAATCCCATGCTCCTCAGCAGTCATTCCCTTCCTCCATCTCTTCACACATCACACCTGCCCTAGGCAACATTAATCCACTTCCTGTCACACTTGCTTCCTCAGGATATGTCTTATCCATACAAAGTGTGACCTTTTGTGCCTGGTCTCCTTCACTTAGCATAATGTTTTGTGAGCTCACTTACATGAATAAGTATTTCTATGAATGGTCTAAAGCATTGTGGTGTCCCTTACCACTTGGATAGATATTGGACATAGACTATAATGGCTGAGTCACATGCTAGTTCTACCCTTTAGGAACTCTGGTCCTCTTCTACACCATGTTATACTCCCTTCTGCTGTGCCTTGCTTCTGGAGCACAAACCTTGATCTTGATTACTCAGTACAGTGCTTCTACAAACCATCTAACACTGTTCTAGACATTTGTTGTGCATATGTATACAGACCCATAGTACCTGAGGTGAGAAGTATGGCTCCCACCCTCACAAAGAGCAAATGTAAAGAAAGATGCAATCAAATCAGAAATGACGCCAAATTAGAGGCACTGAGTGCTCCTCTCAACCTGGCTAACCAGGAGGTGTTGCTCACTGGAAAGAAAGCTCAAGACAAGCCCTGAGGAATCAGTAGGATCAAATCCAGCTAAGAAAGAGGAGTTAGCCCCAAACAAAGAATGGAAGGAGCAAAGAAGGAGAGAAAGAAAAGAGAAGGAAGGATGGAAGGCCATGGACTTAATGTTTTCACTTGCTTGGAGCTGTAAGATAGATACAATTTGTAGGTAAGCATAGTGAAAGCAAAGATGGTAGTGGAGACAGGCTATGACAGCAGTCAGTGCAAAAAACAGCCTCCATTCCAGAAAGAAAGAAGGGATACTTCATTGGTATCCAAAATAAGTAATCGTGGCCTAGGAACAGTGACTCAAAACTACAGCAAAATGAAATGTTCCACCGAGTATGAGATTGTGTGACCTTTCATTGTCACAGGACAAAATAAAGTCACAAATAAATGCACTTTGCAAACATTGTTGAAGACGTGAGCTAGACAGGCTGCATCTAAGCAGAGAAGTCTCTGCCTATATATTCCAGATGTTATGACTTTCTTAGCCTAAGCTTTAGTGGATTCTGGTATTCTGCTAAGTAAATACATTCCAAAGATGTCACCTGGTAGTAAAAGGGAATGTTAGATCACATATGAACATGGGTGTAAATGGCTATTAAGGGAACTAAAGACAGCCCAAGTTAATTTTGATTCTGGATCTGTTGCATTCCACCACTTGGTAATCAAGGACATTTTAATCAGAAATTCTGCAGAATCCTCAATATAGATATTACACTGGGGGCAGATGGTGTAACATGAGATCACACAGGAAAAATAGGACTGTCTCCAGAGGAGGCAAGACAAGCAAGAGTTTTGCAAACTAAGTTCTATTCTGAAGGCAATAGAAAACTTGAGAATTTGTTCTTCAAGGTTGAGGGTATTACGTCAGCAGAGGTGTGTGGGTGAGGAGAGGTAACCAAGATAGCTATGAAGTAGCTGGAATGAGGAATTGTGAATGAGGTGTCCATGGAGGGGGCAAAGTTTCTTGGAATACTGTAGGTAGCAAAGTAGGCACAGGGGCAGGGAAGATTAGGAACTGAAGATGGCTCCAAGTTCTGAAGCTGTTTAAAGAGGCAGAGTATGGAGACACATCTGGTAAGAAAGCCTGTGGAATGCTAAAATACTCCCAGTCCCATCTGAAAGCTGCAACACAGCCCTGGGTGAGTTATACATGACATGTTGTTTCTCACAACTCTGAAGCCTGGAAAGTCCAAGATCATGGTGCAAAGCAGATCTGATGTGTGAGATGGGCGCTTTCTGGTTCATAGGTGGCACCTCACTATGTCCCCACACACTAGTCGTCCATCTAAAGACACTAGCAGGGAGTTGCAAAGTTCTGCTCATGACCAGGGTGGTTCAGATGCCACTGGAGTTAGCCACAGAAATGGCAAGGATCACAACAATATGTGTGTAATATCTCAAGACTTATGTCTCCATATGTAAGATGAGAATCTCTGAAAGGGTTTATTATTCATGACTCTGCAGGAAGTTCAGGCAATATTTCCCAAGTGGGCCTAAAAAAAAGTTTGGAAAGGACTTTTAGCTTTATATTGGGGTGTGTGTGTGTGTGTCTGTATGTCTGTGTCTGTGGGAGGTGATTGTTTTGTTTTGTTACCATGGCATAGAACCACTGTGAAAAGCCCCACACTGGGCTAGGCTTATTATGAGAGCTAAAATTTCTGCTGGCACCAAAATCTGGAATACCCAGACTTGCTTAGCACTTTGCCCTCATGTAGGGCAACGGGTAACAAGGTACGATTTAAAAGTTATCAAGAAACATAAAAAAGTAGTCAATCTGTTTATTATGTGTGCTACATGTGAATGTTCATACAAGTGTACGTGTGCACATGTGAATGTTCATACAAGTGTACGTGTGCACATGTGAGTGCACATTCATGTGGATGTATGTGCATATGGAAGCCAGATGTTGATGCCAGGTATCTTCTTCTATTGCATTCCACCTTTTTTTTTCTTTTTATGTCTTATGAGTTCCAAGTTCTGTGAGAGCTCATGAGTTTAGCTATGCTTCAGGCCAATGAGATCCAGGGATCTACCTGTCTCTGCCCTGCCTCTGCACCAAACTCCCCCAACAATAGGATCACAAATGTGCATTACACTATTTAGCTTTTATGTGAATGATGGAGATCTGAACCCATTCCCGGGTTTATCAGAATACTGCTTCCTGGAATCATATGGACTACTTTGGCGATCACTCATATAGAGTTGTTGGACAGAACCCCATCTCTTCTGAGAATGTAAATGAAGAAGTGTGTAAGTCTCTGTACTTTTATTGCTAATTTACAAGCATAAAAGAAACAGGTCTAAGGACAGAGCAGGCCCAGAGAGCCAGACAAAGCCACAGAATCCAGAGGTAGACTAAAGCTTTGGTTGAAGCAATTCTAAAGCAGCTGTAGCAAGTGTCAAATCTATTACCTGCTGGGTTTGCTGTTACCTACAGAGCTAAGTGTGTAACAGTGTAGAAAGAGTCTGTATCTCTAGCTTCATATTAAATATTACAAAATGAGTTGTCATCTCCCTTTAAACAGAAAAGGGCCTTATCTTCCTTCTCTCTTGGCCTGGTTCAAGCCATAGAGTGGCGAGAATTAAGCAGTTGAGCACAGGACATGTCCTCCCAGATTCCTGTGATACTTGGCTTGCACATAAGCCAATGTGAAAGGATTTCAGACACTAGTCTGAGATGTGCACAGATGAAGGACATGGTGAACTGTGATCCTTTCTGATCTTCCTTCAGTTAGATCTCTGAGTCATGCCTAACACACAACTTATGAAGTTTCCATCCTAGAGGAAACCTGTGGCCCCTAACTCCTCACTCTGAGAGAACACATGTGACCCCCTAACTCCTCACTCTGAGAGAGGACACGTGTGAACCCTAGCTCCTCACCCAGAGAGGACACATGTGACTTCTAACTCCTCACTAAGATCCCTGGCAACCCCCTCCCCAGTCTGTCAACACAACCCTCATCATATGCATTTTGGTTTACATAGCCTAATTCCAAATGAACAAGAGTCTCCCCTAATTAATGTCTGAAAACCTGAATTGCTTCTTTGGTGGCAAGGGCAAATGCACAAAAGAAAAAAACAAGCCAGGAAATGAAAGGGAAAAAAAGGTCACAATTTCATCTCTAGAATGATATAAATTAATCAGCGTGAATTTCATGGTCATTTACTTTTAACTGGAATCTCTCAGTAACTCACAAAAGTCCTGGCTGAAGACAGAAAGCACATATGTCCACTCCGTACCAGAGCTCCACATTACATCCTTTAAAAATAAAAAATTCATTTCTGCGGAAGTAAACATCTAAAGTTGGTGTTGCACGTAGAGGGTGGCAGTGGAGTATGGTGTTTGCCTAGCAGAGCTCTGGGTTGGATTCCCAGAAAACAACACCCATCTAACCCCACTGTTTATTTACCATCCTGATCACAAACAAACAAGTGAGGGATGGACTCTAGTTTATATCATGGGTTAATTTTAACAGACAAAGTTATTCACATAACTACAAGTGGTTATTCAAATGGCATACCTCCAGCTGTTAAATGCTACATTTTTATAATGCACATCGGAAAGTCAAAACAGAAGCTGAATTTCCGCATCCTCGTTGGACCACCATATCACGTCTTTCAAGGCTGCTGCCCCGCTTCCACAGAACTTGCTTGCAGTCAGTGCTCCAGGCAGAATGCCAGGCAAGAGCTGCCGGTACAACTAAGATAAATTGAGTTTGAACTAAACATTTTCATAAATGTTGGTGTACCACAAAATTAACACATCATGAGAAAACTCTGAAGTTTGAAAAACGGGGCTTGAGAGAATGAGATTGCACCCCAGGCAGCACTCCCCTGCATCCGATCCCTCTTTCAAGTTGACCAGAAAAAGGAGGGCAATGCATGGGAAGAGGGGTGGCCTTCCTGTTCAAGTCTCCTTCTTTTTCTCTTCGCTTTTTCTTTGGTGGGTTGGGGTTTTAAATAATTCTAATCATAAAAGAGGTAAATTACCTCCTTAATTATGTCAAACTTTAATCTAGCGTAGAATAAAAGAACTGACAGCCATGTCTTGCTAGTGAAGATGCCTGTATATTTTATGGTCAGTTCAAAATCACTTGATTTTAAATGTATGTGTGTCTGGCAAGAAGAGATGGGACATGTCTGTGTTGAATAACTCAACAAAATGACTGCCGAAATATGACCCAATATGTTAACAATTGAAATACTAACAGAGAAGGGGGAATATCAATTTCTAACCCTGGGCAAAAAGTACAGGCAGCAAATGACTACTAAAAGAGAGAGAACTGACCTAGCCCAGGGATGGTCCCTAAACTGGTTATTCAGTACAGAGCGATCAATTCTGAAACAGCGTACATAAAAGACACAACAAATGAACTTAGCATATTGTATTTGTATATGTATGCATGTATCTATAGATAGATAGATAGATATAGATAGATAGATAGATAGATAGATAGATAGATAGATAGATAGATAGATAGATAGAACAGTGATAAAAATAGAGGCCATCAACTTGAGAGTTAGTGGGTAGTCATGGGGTGTTGGAGTGAGGGAAAATGAAAAGACAGGGAAAAACTGATTTAATTATATTTTAATTTTAAACATTTAAAATTTAAATATTGATTTAAATTTTAATGAAAAAAATTAAAAAGCTAAAAATAAGATTTAGATGACTGTGAGAATAGATAGTATGATATCTCTTCTTGCTAGACTCATCTAGAAAGGTGGGCAATTCTGTGACTTCCCTTCACCTCTTTTAGGTGTGCCCTTCAAATGTGTGAAAACCTTATACATTTTAAGGCTTATCACTAGTATATTTATAACAATATCACAGTAGATAAAAATACACAAACCTAAATACAAACCATTACCTATTAGTGAAGAACTCTGGGCATCTAATTGTAGTAATACTATTGATGTCCATAATAAATATGTAAAAATAAAAAGAGTTTTAAATAAAACTAAATTCCATAAAATCAAACTATTTTCTCCTTATAGACAATCCATTTTCTATCATTCATATTTCTTGACATGGCTATCATATTTATAATAAAAATATATCATACATCATGAACCATACTTGCTTATATCTGTATATTATTATGAACTAGTTGATGGTAACAAAACTCTTAATATCTTTAGAAGAAAATTTAACAAAGCTGTCTATTCACATGTATTTTCAAAAACTAAAGGAAAAATCTATAGGCCACATTTCTTCTTATACTTTGAAATGAAATAATGAATACTATACTTATTTCAAGAATGAACAGTCACTTTAATATTAGAAAACTCATTAATACTTTGTATTGTGTTTAACACTTTAAGAAGCTAAAGTACTTTTCTCAATACTGCCTAGAAAGTGCTAAAACATCCCTTCTAGGAAAACATTCATCTATTAGACTAGTAGAACAGTTAAAGTCTATATGTCTTAGTTACTTCCTATAGATGTGACAAAACACAAGAACTGAAAGCAAGGGGAGGAAAAGGTTCATTTATCTTACAGCTTCCAGGTCATAATCTATAACTAAGTCAGATCAGAACAGGAAATCAAGTCAGAAACCTGGAAGCAGAAACTGAATAAGAAGCCATAGAGGACCACGGTTTATTATATTGCTTCACAGGGCTATTTCAATGTATTTTTTTTTACAACACTAGGACACCTGTCCGGGGATGGTACCATATATGATAGGCTGGAGAATTGGAAAAAAGGTATGTATGTATACTACATATACATATTTATATATGAAAATCTGAGGGATATTGAGATGTCATAGCAGGTACAAGCCCTTGCAATCAAACTCTTGACCAAGTTTGATCCTTAGAACACACAGAGATAGAGAAAAAGAAATCCAACTCCACAAAGTTGTCCTCCGATCTTCACAAACATTCTGTGGCATGCGCATGCCCCTATGTAACATCATGTACTCACAATAATGATAAAGTAAGCCTGCAGTATCACAATCTGCCTCTAGCAACAAGCAAGCCCACTTTGGGAAGGGAACGAGGACCCATTACATGTTAAGCCTTGCAGGTACACCCATCCTGCAGCCTACAAGCCAGATATAGTCACACACACTCCAGGATAGCCATGAATGCTGCCCAAAGTAAAACCATACTTAAACTGTTACAACTTTTTGTGTGTGACTGTTTTGTACCTTGAACATGTGGTTCTCCACAGTTCTTGATCTTGAACTTTATAGTTGACAACACAGTTCTGTGATGTCAAAAGGTTCAACACTCCTAAAAAGTAAATTTTCTATTGAACATAAAAGCGTTTGTGTTCTTTCAATACACTTATCAGACTCTTTAATTAAGAGAGGTATATTAAACCTGAGTATCACACAATAATTTACCTGATATTTATCTACCAGAAGTTATAATTTAACAAATGTTAATGTCTTCCCCAGAGATTGGCAAGTTAGCTTTTAACTTAGTGAAATCATTCATTGAATAAAGACACCCCCAAACCTCAGTGTGCTCCTGAATAGTATACAGATTATCCAAATGTTATTAGAAGGAATATAAATAATACAATACTCTTTGGCTTCTAGGAAAATACAAAGAATTACTTTGTTTCCCCAGTGTTAGGGATTGAGCCCAAGGCCTCACACATGCCAAGCAAGTAGTCTACCACCAGCCTACATTCCCAGCCCCAATTGCAGAGAATTCTTGACCTCCATGTGAGTACCTTTGGGGCAAGCAGCATATCACCCCAAGTTCATAACAATGGCAGGAATATGAATCAGTTGTTTGTGAGGTAAATATGCTTTATAATCACTGAGCATGATTTGTGCCAGCTCTCTCTTTGCTAAGATGTCTGAGTACTTGAGAATGGAATAGCTGTATCTGTACAAATTCACTTAGTTACAAGCCTCAAGTTCTTTCCTGAGATTTTAGACTACTCGTCAATTTTCAGCTCCTGTGTCCCTATCCCGCAGACCTGGTCCCATTCTCTGTGGAAAATTCCCACTCACAGACATGACTGTGAAATACACTGGTATCTTCTGCAGGAAACTTTCTCAGTTATACAAATGCATTCTGCATGCCCACCTAAAACTCACCCCAAAAATTTTACCTACCTTTGATGACTATGACAATTTTAGTTCAACTTGCTAGCCCGGAATGAACATCTGAGCTGAGGATGTATTTCACAACTGCCTGCTAGGTGCACTAGATACATAGCTTCCCACACAAGCTACCTCTCTGCTCCACAAAATCT